>CM059283.1:24024096-24079096 GCA_030347295.1 Setipinna tenuifilis | reverse complement strand
TATGAATGAGGCAGGAGATCACCCAGCGGGTAGCCACCACACACAGACACACACACAGACACAGCAAAACATTCAAACATGCGCATATGCATCCTGCCACACATACATAAACACAAACACACATATGTTCATTCAAGCATCAAACCCCCTGGCATACACACTTACTTACATACACACACATACACATACACACACAAGCACAAAGATGAAAACACGCATCGACAAAAAGACGGGCAAACAAGTCTTTGACACAAGGCATAACCATACTTGCACATTTAAACACACACAGACACACGCACATACAGCCCAAAACATTGGCACATACGATGACGCATAACACCACAGACACACAGACATGTGCATTCAAGCATCACACAAACATCCAGGCTTACCCATACACACACACACACACACACCCAAGCACAAACAACCACACACACACAGATGGAAACATGCATGGGCACACATACAACAAAAAGACAGGCAGACATGCTTCTGACACAAGGGACAAGCTTTTGACAGTCTTGTACATACAAACACAAACAGACACATGCACACGCATGAACGCAAACACAGACACAGACACACCCACCCACACACACACATAGATGTAAGCACGTGTTATTACATATGCAACAACAAAAAGAGACAGACAGACATACCAAAGACAGGCACACACACCCTTGCACATACAAACACTAGACACACACACCCAGACACACACAATTACACACACAGGCACATCAATGAAAACACACATGGACACACACGCAGTCACACATGCTATTTACACAAGGCACAAACATCCTTGCATATGCAGACAAAGACAGAGTAAAAACACACACACACACAAACACACACACACAAACACACCCGCACACACACACACACACACACACACACACACACACACACACACACACACACGACGCGCGCACACACGACGCGCGCACACTTTAACTTACCCACACAGTTGTCACAGAGGGAGCAGTGGGAGGTGCGTGGCGGGCGGAATATCTTGCAGGTGAAGCAGTACTTGAGCTTGACCACCTGCTGGTTGATGACGATCTCCTTGGTGCGGGGCGGAGGCCGGTAGGAGGAGGACGAGGAGGAACCAGGGTTATCTGTGGAGACCACATGGAGATACCCAGAGGACAGGGGAAAGGTCAGGGCCACGAAGCATAGATTGGGCTAAAGTGGACGTTGTGTGCCCTTACTGCATACGTCGTGAGCGAGCGTCGGCAACAAAATTAGATTATTTTATTTTCAATTAGAGTGTCCTAAATGTGCATGATGCTGTGAAAGCACCCTTCTCACTCGCTCTGTTTCTATTTTTATTTTCAACACTCAAATTAAAAAGATTCCACAGAGGAAAGTCAACTGACTACTTGAAATGAGAAGTTCAAGTGCTCTTGCAAAACAATTAGAAAAATGTAATTGTGTCAGTGTGGAGAGAGAGGGAAAGAATAATACTGCAGTTGAATATGGATACAGCGTTAGATGCAAAGCACAGGGCACTGCGATCTTCCTTTTATTAGTGTGCAACAGTGCAGTAAACTTGTGTTGCATTTGCTGCCAGACAGTACAGGGTTGACTACCACTCTCATTGACAACATTTCTTGGCTTTTCCATGACCTTTCACGGGTTGCTTACAGAGAATTATATTAAGTACATAAAACTGAGTAATTGCTTACTAACTCCAGTTGGTGCTGAATTTCTGAATGAAAAATTAATCAATAACCCAGCCTATCTAGCTTACTGGCAAAGAAATTCACTATGCCAATTCAAGTACCTAAAATTGAGTAATTGTTACCAACTTCAGTTGGTGCTGAATTTCTGAATGAAAATGAATCAACAGAGCCTATTTAGCTCACTAGCAAAGGCTAAATTAAAAAGTAAACTAAAAAAGCATCATGGGAGAAATTACTTGTGTCACAATGAACTAAGTCTGACCTTCTGACAGAGACCATGTGACTGAACATTACAGAGGAACTTGTCAGGACAATATCAGGAAAGGAAATATCAGAGATTAAGCAAGACAGGACAGTGGCTGAACATTACAGAGGAACTTACTTCAATATCAGGAAAGGAAATATCAGAGATTAAGCAAGACAGGACAGTGGCTGTACGTGATGTAGCTAAATATTACAAATTATATTAATATTGTTAGAAAGGGTCCACTGAATACTGTATTGTGCTACAGTACACCGTCAGGCAACTCTACTGAGGCTCCGGCTTACCTTCAACAATTTTTTGTTTTGTTTTTGCTTTTCAATCAGCAAACAGGGCTAGGGCTATGTCGCTTTGTCTTTTGAAGTTTACAGAAAGTATCTGCACAGCCGGAAGTAAACATGTGCCTATGGAGAGAGCAGCCTGACTCTGTACAAAGTCATCTACGTCATATGTCAGACAGATGGGACAATTAAGGAAGAGAGAAGCGCAGAAGAGGCAAAATGGAGACATTAGCCACCGCCAGCGAAGACGACGCCAGTGTCAACGGGGACATAAAACACTGCCGACTGATGACGCTGGAGCCATGAGTCACCGTTCGCCATTAACTGGCCCATAACTGAGTCACAGGTCTGTCTTCTTTAGACGGCCTGACCGTAAACCACTGGCCACACTCACCCCTTGAATGGCAACCCCCCTCACACACACACACACACACACACACACACACACACACACACACACAGACTCACTCACTCACTCGCGCACTCTCTCTCCCTCACACACACAAATCCCATGAAAGTGTCCGCCTGAAGCCGGAGGTTTTCTTGATAAGCGGTGCAAACACACACACAAGGCTCCTTTGAGCCTGAAATAGCCCTGAGGGTCGGGCGGTGAGCTCCAGCAGAGATGCACTGGCTGGTCGAGAACAGAGGACCACTCAGATAGCACCGGCCCGTCATAAATCACATTCAGTCATGCGGTGCGTGGGGGGGGTGGGGGCGATGGGGATGGTGGGGGGGTTGTCCTCAGGGAATCCATCACCATGACTCCAGGTCCCGCAAGTGTTGCAGTGGCAATGCTTCGTTTACTGGATGAGCTCTTAATTACCAGACCCCTCAGTGCTGAGCAATTCCAGCTCCACTAAAAAATGGTTTGTGATCACAGAGGGATTCTCTCAGACTACACACATAAAGGGCCTCCACCAACCACAGGGGTGATACAACATCCAAGCATTCAACAGACCCTGGATCAGACACACACACAAGAGCCCACTTACAATTAAGGCCTTTAGCAGACCCTAGATCAGACACACACACAAGAGCCCGCTCACAATTAAAGCCTTCAGCAGGCACCAAATCAGATCTGCAGACGATAGTAGAGATGAACAGGGCTGTGCTTTTTAAAAGCACTGTTGTGTGGTGGCCACCAGCATTGAGACAGCGAGTGAGTTAGCATTCAAGATTAGATAAGCTTAGGTTTAATCGAATTCTGATTGTGCACAGAAGAGCTACAAAGCCAACAGAGATAGTCTTTTAAAATGGCACAAAGGCGACACATTTACATTTTAGGTGCACACAATTTAAGTCTGATAGTGATGGTTGTTTGTCAGAGACAAGGGAGGTGGATGCACTCAAGTCCCAAAATAACCTGTGTGCAAAAACATAATAATTAAAAAAAGTAAATAAATGTACTCACACAGGAGATAAAGCTTGATTGTGCATTTATTTACTTCTGATAATGTTTGTAAGAAGCACAACCAACCATTTTTTAGAAACGCTGCCTTGATCTGATTTAAAACCAAGTTGCATCCTGGGAAATCTCAACAGGGCATTGGGAGATGTCTGCATGACTTACTGGGCTCTATGCTGGTCTCTAAATGATAAGTGATGACAGTGAAGCATCATATGAATTCCAGTGTGTCTAATGATTCAAGTCAAAGTGTAACAGGGAACCAAAACTGCTCACTGAAGTATGGAACACCTACCATTCAGAGGCTAGTTTGCTGTGCACTTTGCTGTGTTTGTATGAGTGTGTAGGAGTCTGTAGGAGTGTGTGTGAGCAATGCGTCTGTGCTACATGTGCGTGGACAATGTGTGTGTACCATATGTGTGTGTGAACAGTGTGTGTGTGAGCAATGTGTCTGTGCTATACATGTGTGGACAATGTGTGTGTGTACCCTATTTGTGTGTGGACAATGTGTCTGTGTACCATATGTGTGTGTGAACAATGTGTGTGTGTGAACGATGTGTAAACAAAATGTTTGTGTATTCGTGTGTGTGAGAGAGAGTGAGGTGTGTGTGTGTGTGTGTGTGTGTGTGAGAGAGAGAAGAGAGAGATGGGGAGATAGAAACGATAACGTCAGCGTCACACACATTTCCCGATAGGCCGACATCTCATTTAATTTCTCACACAGTTGAGATGACAGCGGAGTGCCAAAGGGCCTCACATTAGGATGAGCAGCGGCCAGCCAAAGAGCTCCTCGGAACCCCACCCACCCACAGCCACACTGGCTTAATTAGAACATCCCCATCTCTCTCACAGCAACAAGACAATGGTGCTATGGAGGAACGAGCTTATCTATCTCTTCTCTAGACTGCAAAGGAAAATAAATGGACTGAGAATACATACAAGATAACGTGGACCAAAAACAAAAAGGCTTAACATACTGCAGTGAACTTTTATGCTGACAAATGAAACACATACAGCTCATAGCCTTTGGTTCACCAAGTACGTGTGGTGCCATCTGTTTAAATGAACAGGAGATTGAGGGGTCTATTGATACAAACTCTGGTGTTACTGCCTCCAAACAGCTTTGACTAATAGAGGCTGGATGTTGGTAAATGATAGTGTTAAGGTCATTGCGAGAGGCATTAGTGGTAAACAGCAAACATTTCTTCAGGCATTATAAACTCTACAGCCAATTAAGAGTGTGCTGAGAGAGCTGAAGTTTGGTGCAAAACATGAACAAAGGTCCTGGGAGCTTTCCCACGAGTCAGTCCCTTACCGATCTGTTTCTCGATGTCAGCAGCCTCCTCTGGGGTGGCCCGGGGCAGGATCCCAGGGTCAGTGAAGCTGGTTTGCAGCAGCGAGATGACCACAAACACAAAGAGCACACCTCCGATCACTGGGATGCCACAGGTCAGGTGTTTCACCAGGAACGGGCAGCTACACATGCGAGGAGCAGAGAGAAAAGATGGAAGGGTGGTGGGGGGTGGTTAAACATGTTCTCTCACTACTAGACACATTTGAGTGCTCCATTTCCTCCAGCTATTGCACTGTTAAGCCAGTCAGTAAACCCTGTGATCGATGCAGTGATGGATGTGCCTGGCGCAATTAGGGCTGTTTAGGAGTGTAAATGGAGAGAGCCTAAGGCAACTGCCACAAATAAGGTGATTGCAAGTCATTGAATAAAAAAGGTGGTTCTGGCTTGATTTATTTTTACATGTAGCCTGTGTGTCAAGAACTTGCACAAATAATTTCACAGAGTAGCCTGCAATCAATATCGATTATTCCAATTAAATATTTTCTTAGAATAGATCATAATTATTTTACTTTTAGACCACAACTGTACACCACATTACTGATCACTGATTCAAAGTTCCCTACTAGTCAGAAGCAAGGTGCATCCTACTTGTGGGGAACTGCTTTGACATGAGAATATTTTCATTACCAAAAAGACATTATAGTTTGCTACAAGGTACTTTGATTTAAATATGGAGACACCATTCAAATAAGAGGCACTTACTCAAATATGAAGAATAATCCACTGGTGACAAGGATCAGACCGAGCGTCAAAGGGAGAACACCGCTTTGGCGAGCAACGATTATCCTCCCGTCACAGTAAAAGCGGTTCTTTCCGGGAAATACCTCCCATTTTCGCTGTTGTTTTCTGGTCTTCTCGGGACAGGGTCGTGAAGGAGGAGTTGGAGTTGGTGTAGGTGTTGGTAGTGCCTGAGGATCTATTTGTTGATATTCGCAATTTTTCATCGCTACGACGCGAAACACACAAGGTTACTTACTCTAAACGAATCACATACAAGTCATGCACAGGCGTCCTTAAAAACGTCTTCTGCAGCTGTCAGAGCCAGACTAGTCGCTTCCTTTTTACCGGCTCGCTTGATCTCTACAAAACTAACCATTTACCATGAATAAACAATTGATAAATATGACCGGAAATATCTGCCGTGATGCCTGGAGTCATCTCGTCACCCCAATGACTGTATGCGTCACCTACGTATTCTGCAACGTCAAACCACGAGTCTTTTGTTCCCACTTGAAGATATGGGTAACTGGCCATTCATCGTCAGCTCACCATATAGCATACGGGGGAATATACCCCAGACAACAAAGACTAGTTTTTGGCCACAAAATCCTCTCACGCCAGCTTCCTACCTAAGGATGATACTGGAGGGGAGGCATGGTTGTCTCACGTATGTGGTTTATGACGATTGAAATGTTACATCATGCTGACTTATTAGATAATACTACGCAGGCTCTAAATGTTATGGGATAAGTCAAATCTCTCCCATGTAATGTTAGCTAAGCTAGCTGCGGCAGAGCATTAGCACCATACTGCAAGACTACAATCTACAAATCACGACCAGCCTAAACTGTGAGCTCATAAACAATTAACATATATTACACTGAAGCATCTTTTCAGAAACAATCACACATGTATCTAGTTTTGGCAAACTAACAAGTGAGAAATCTATTATCCATGTGATGGATCAGGTGATAAAGATGCTTCTTTCTCAGAGGAGTTAGCTAGTCTATGTGGGACACCCGCTACGATATCCAAGCTAGTTTTGAAATGATTCCGCACGCACGCGTGTATTTTTAGGTATAACATTCGCTACATACTTGTGTTTCCTGCTACAACGCCAGGGTTGTCGTTGTCTTGCCGAGCATCCTTGCCTCGACCCATAGCGCGAATCTGTTGTATTCTGTCGACTGATACCGCTCGTGCTTTGCGACATATCACTTTCCTTCAACGTGGCGTGGTCAATTTCCTGACGTCATGTTGATTGACAGGGAGTTCATTTCTGAGGCCAACGATGCCAAGGAATTTTCCCAGAGATTTAATGAAAGCGTTGATTTATCAATATACCATATGGATGTCTATTTATTCTACATTCTGATTTGCCTAGCAAAAAAGGTTTTGAACACCACAGTACAGGTTTTACACATGTAGGCTAGGCTGACCAACAGGCCTTCCCTTATTGTAGTACAGTATATACAGTATATGCAGGCATTGCATTGCATATATGGCTACACAGTTTGAAAACGATCTTTTTTTACTGTTGTCCTAGAATTGATGTTTCATAAACTAAATATCTTCTTCTATGATGGCCTGCCTGTAAATAGTTATATATTAATATTAATAAACACACAATATAAAGTGATTTATGTGATCATTTTACAAGTCTATGTCCCCACAGTTATGCAACATTCAGAGGCTGAGGTTCTCTTAGTAATGTTTATTATAGATCATTTGTTGATGTCATCCACAGTAGTCTTTTTCATTTAAAATAACCAATCAATCTAGGTAAGAAAAATGTTTATTTTTTATATGTGCTAAGATACTTAGTGTGTGAACCTAATCGCTGTCTTCAAGAAGTAGTTTGGACATGACATCCTTAGTCAGTTCGCTTGCAGCAAGAGACATGTCAGAGAGCACTTTGTTCGCAGACACTGGTCCACTCTGGTCGATGCTCCCCTGTGGACATAAGCTGCTATCAGACTGCGTCTGCCTGGACAGGCTCTTCATGGTGCTCAGATTGTTCAGGTGGTCCAACAGGGCCTGGATGACCTCACAGAGGATGTGTTTCTCCCTGACTTGTCTGCTGTCCATCCCGTCTAGGTCAGAGTTCATGCTGCCCTGCCATCCGTTGCGTCTCTGAATGGTCTGGAGCAGCCACTTAGTCACCTTGATGGAGTGGGGGCTCACTGTGGAGAGGGAGCTCCAGGGAAGGTTCTCATGGGTGTCGGGGGAGAAGCTGTCCACAGGTGACAGGGGCCCACTCGTTGGGCTGCTTAACTGCTGTCCTGCGAAGAAGGACATCAGCTTCCTCTCCAGGTACTTGTCCAGCTGCATTTTTTGGATAATGGCGAAGATCAGACTGTTGGGCGGTGGGAGCGCTGTCTCCACGCTTGCACGTCCACCTTCAGACTCGGGTGACTCAGAGGAAAGCCAGTATGTCCGCTCGTCGTCAAGGACGGACGTCACCTTCTCAAGGACCTCGTCCACCTGCTTGGAGGACAGCCAGATGCTCTTCTCCAGGCTCACCACAAAATCAGACCCAGAATCAGACCCAGACTCAGAGCTGACAATGTCGCTCTGAATCACCTCCTCGGGCATCTTGCTTACATCACTTTCTGTAGTGGCAGCAGTGGTATTTGTGGTGGCTGCAGTGGTCACGTCTGCGGCGTCTATAAAGACAGCATTAGCCACCTCAGTTTTCTTCACACCATCTTCCATCTCAGTGTTCACCTCAGGCTTCTCCTCCTTGATCTTGACACCTGATTTGGCTTCAGCTTCTGTATCTTCAGCAAAACTGACAGTTTGCATTGTGTTAACAAGTGTCATCTCCTTGGTGAAAATTTCCACCGAGTCTTTAATGACATCTTTAATGATGTTCTCCACTTTCAGGAGCAGGCTGGCAGTGGGAGCCACTACCTTCTTTCCAAAACTGTGCCTTTCATCTTCCTGGATGTCCTCTGGTGAGCTCCTGCTCGGCATCTCCACATGGCACACTCCTGTACAGTTAGGCGATGTGTAGTCGGGATAAGTTACGTAGACTTCTGGTGTTGTGCAGAGTGAACTGCTGGTTACAGGCGAGATTTTGGAGGAGAAGGAGGATGATGAAGACATAGCAAAACATGGGGGAAGAACCAGTGGGCTGCTTGAGGCCAGCATTCGTTCGTACTGGAAGGTGACAATGGCTGGGACCAGGACCTGGTTGACCTCCTCCACTAAAGACACCACAATGCCTTGAAGCACGACCTGCAGCTCCTCAGGTGTCACCTGACATCACAACAGCATTAAGCATTTAGATAATTCTGGATGTAGTTATGATTTCAGAGAACTCAGATAACACTTACAATCAGATACAATCATTAGTTTGAAACCAGGCTAACAAGTTACCAATGCTTATAATGATCAATTAGTATTAGGGAAACACTATTGGAAGTGAGTCTTACCACTCCTTTGAAGTGCTCTTCTAGCAATGTTTGCCGACTGAAGAAAAAAAGAAACATAACCAAGTTAAGTGTGACAGTCATAATTCATCTGTTGGTTAAAAAAAAATACCCCATAAAAAACATCAGAACATCTACAAAGACTCACATATTCACCAAACGTGAAGAGACTGATCTAGCTGATGTTATCTTTTCACGTATGATGCCACCTAAAAAAAAAAAAAAAAAAAAAAAAAAAAAAACAATGCTTTGCTTATTGACATAAGGGAACCCAAAGACATTCCCACCAAAAATATTATTTTTTATTTCATACTTACTTCATACTTACTTGTTTTAATTTTACAAAGTTGTTCTTTCAGCTTTCACAGTTTGTTATTGTACAACCCTTTTAGTGCATGGAGTTCTGTGTTTAATGTTTCTTTTCTGACTAATTTTAATGGCAAGTGCCAAAGTGGAAACAATGCAGTTCCACTAGAACTAGCATCTCTGGCGCCCCCTAAAGCCTTAGATAAACTGTATATGCATATACATGAACTGTATGTATGTACTGAGGCACACTCCTAGGGTCTTAGGGAGTTTGAACAGGTGTATAGCTATTACACTTGATGATCTTACATGAAGAAGATGGCGTAGGTGGACTGGTTGGCTCCGTGATCAGTTTCTGGCATACTGCAGAAAGCTTCTAAAATGAAATTACATAACATTTAGCTAATACTGTACTGTACTGTCACATTAGAATTAACATCAGAAGTAAACAAAAAAAAAAAACCACACACACCAACCTTTTTTGCATCAGCAAAAGGAGACTGCCTATCAAGAGGTACATTTCTTGGTGAGTTCTGTTGGTTGTAGTAAACTCTCTCTGCAGTCATAATAGTTAAGACTATTACAGTCAAAATCAAAATGAGTTAAAATGAAAATTAGTCTACAGATAGCATGCTATTTACCATTTTCTGTGGGGTAAAACATACGATCAGCACTGTCATAGGGTGGAGACTGGAGACATGGCACCTTTGGCACACTCAATGATCTCTCAACATCTTGATGAACATCTTGATCTCTCTATGGGAAAAAAAAGAATGACAGTGTTGTTCTTTTTGACCTGTAGGTTGTGCAGTCAGACCTGTGAAATGCATTCTGTTGGTTTTGTGTTTTCTGTGTTTTATTCCTCTATAGAAGCTGAACTCGCCACTGGTTAATTGAACACACTTGTTTGAGGTCATACACTGTACTTCAATTACACATTTTTGGTAATGTGGTTAGTTACATAGTGGTTTTCTCTTGTCTACAAATACTCTGGTATAATATAGTGTGCACACTTTCATTGCAAATTTGTCAATATGACAACCAATCTTAGATTATTATTTTTTTAAATGCTCAACATCATGTATTCCACGTTTTTACAGTTACTGGTGGCAAACACAGAATGAAGTGCTAGCAGGAGAAGACTTGACTTTCTGTACCAGAGAAATGAGATTCACTTAAAGGCATTATCAGTCAATGACTTAAACATGAATCTATTTGGTATGGATAGACATCTAAATGATGTGATTCCGAATCTCAAGGGAAGAAATGTCAGTTGTCCAAAGTATTAGGTTGTCATTTGGCAGACGCTCCTACCCAAAGCAATTAGTGAACTAATGACAGGGACTGTACAAACTAAAATATTTTACATTCTGAGATATTTTAAATAAAGATCTTACCCTTTCACACAGATTGGCTGTAGGCTGTCTGGGAGATATCTGTTTGGGAGAGCTTATCTGAGATGAGGGCTCATCCATTGATCGGGTGTGTTCCCCATGGCCTCCAAGATGGTTTTCAATCTCCTTTTCCTGAGAATCCTTTTTGCTTTTCGATGTCTTTATACCCTTTTTTAGTTTCTTCTGACTTTGCTCTCCTTTCTATAATTAAAAAAACAAAATATCAAGATGTTTTCATGTCTCATAGAAGCACATTGCAAGAGTAATGATTGAAAACTATCAGATAGATCCCTGTCATCATCAAAAAAGTTTAAGTCCGACCAGATTTGGGAGAAAAGCTACTGAGCTTCAATGGGTTGTAACTAGACTGTACCCAGGATAGAAATTGTAATTGTTATTGCTAGGGTACGTCTAGATTTCTAGGCTAAGGTTTCCCTGTAATCCAATCAGAAGAGCCTACCTTTTTTTCCTTTTCCTTTTTGGAGGCAGCCCAGCGCCGGTCAAGCCTCATCTCCCTCTGGACCTCCTTGGTGACTTCCTGCATCATCTGAATGCCTTTATTGCTCCAGTTCTAAACAGTGAGCCAAGTAAGAAATACACGTGTTTGCTGTCTGGTTTTCACATGTACTGTAGGCCTACAGTCAGTCAGCCTTACAGTCAGCCTGCCACCATTTTCAAAAATATTAACTTCACAACTACTACATAAAATAGGGTGACCATATTTTGATTACAGAAAACCAGGACATTCAGGCTGGCACGAAATGATACTCAAAGTGTGCTTAAAGATGCCTTATTCAATTCAAATTTCAACACATTTAAAGTATGCCTCCTCTGTAAGGGATAGAAAATTGTTATATTACAGTATACTATCTAAAACCAACAGGGATGGTCATTGCCTGTTTTGTGCCCTGGGCGAACACCCCCATTGCATTCAAACTGAATAGTAAACTCTGATACAACATTTTCATAATAACAACAAGCAATGAAACATTCAGAATCATATGTATAACAAAACATTAAGTTATTTAATAGGCTATCACAAAATCAGTTAAGTAAGGCATACAAGTAAGGCATATCTGTAATTCTTCTGTTAGATAAAATGTGCTATATAAATAAATTGAAGTTAAACTTAATTACAGTTAGATAACTTTCCCAACTAATATAGTTGTGTAAGGGATTTTTTTTGCTAAGTCAGCTGTAAACTGACTACAGAATACTGTACTGGGTAGCATAGCAAAGTATGCAGACGGATAACAAACAAGCGTTATACCCAATTCATTATACATTGAGAATATGAAACAAATTAACAATACACTTCTTCCAGTTAATGGCTAATTAATTTTCTGCTTAACATGGTTCAAAATATCCAATAAAAATGGCACATTTTTATCACATTATGAAAAACAACCAGGGCGGCCAGGACAGGACGAGAAATCAGGACATGTCCTGGGAAAACAGGACGTATAGTCACACTAACATCAAAGCTCTGCAATCACAGCAATCTTACCAGTTTATTTTAGCCAAATGCCATGGTTGCTGTTCAGAACATGCAACGTTTTGTATTTTGATACAAAATACTAGAAACAGAACCACAATATTATGCTTCACTGTAACAGTATATGGCCAAAGATGCATGTAGGATTTAAAAATGTCTGTCTCACCAATACAGATCTGCCAGTAGCAGCAGGTGAGATCTCTATGGCGCTACACCTCTTTGCAATGGCGGGAAGCTGCTGCAGTCTCAAGCCAGACATGGATCTGTGGTGCATTTTAGACACAATAAGGAAAGGGTCAACAGCATTGGCCTGGTTCCCCATATGCAAAGTCAATTTAGTACCCAAACCTGGTGCATACAAAAATAGATATTTGCATAGGCCTACCCAGTCAGAAGGCTGTTTTTGTTGGATTGACTGTTTAAGTAATAATACTAACATATATGTTTTGGGCTGGGCCCACCCATTTTAGGATTGCTGGCTACGTCCCTGGATACTTGCACTAATTTTTCAGGGTGGAGTGATGCTGATTATTCACAGATTAAGACTCCACAAATTCTTGGACATACACTTTAAAATGACCCCCTTTCACAGTGCAGTGTACTGCACACTATGACACTATGCCATTATGAGTTAAGACTGTGCCTTAGTACAGACCACCTGACCTGCTTTTGGATGCACTGTGCTGATTTGCCAAGAAACTCTGTCCAGATTGCACAAGCCAATCGGTCACATCCGTCATGGTCACATCAGTGCTGATCTTCCCCTTCTCCTGTAGGGTGAGAAATGTTCTCACCAACTCCTTCTGCAACCCAACAGAAATATGGAAAATGTTAAGTTAATGAAGACAATTGATGGGGGAAAAAAGACATTTAACCTGGCTCGTTGTTGTTGTTGTTGTGGTGTTGTCACACCTGTTCCATTCTGAACCTGCGGCCCCAGCCTCTCTCCACATCCGCCAGGTAATTCCTGTATGTGTTCAAGGTTCTCAGGGAGCAAACCACCTGCAAAGATTTAACCCACTTATTGCACCTTTATCCCACAGCAAGTAAGGGTATTTGTTGAATATAGAGAACAGGCATGTTACCTTATATATAGTCTGGCCATATATTAAATAGTTTTTTAAAATATATCTCCATATCTTAACTGCTTCAGACTCACTATGACCATAACCACCCAGCTAATTATCTCATTAAATTGTGCTGGAGAATCTTCCCTATAGCCACTGCAAAGCCATTTGTCTTGCAGCAGGCTAATTTACTGTCTTTGCTTACTGTGAGCTTTGCCAACTTTCCTAGTCCTGGCCTTGCATTGCTGGCCAAGCCTTGCAATGGCTGCAAGTTGCACTGTGTTCTGTGTTTAAATCTAATATTGAATCAGAAAATGTTTACTCGTTTACTCTACAGTGCACTGCTAGGGGGACAAAACAATGTAACTCGCACCAGATACCGTGCATTAGTGACTGAGTGAACATTTCGCACACTGCCTTAGTCTCACTTTATCATCCTTGGTGATGAAGCCACCCCTGATGAGCCTGCGATGGATGTCCTTGCGGTAGAGGTAGCTCCTCAGGTTGGGGTCGTGGAGGCTGTTATACTCAGAGCTCATCATGAAGCCCCTGGGGTCAGTGAGGTCAAACTCACTCTTGGGTTGCATCAGCTGAAGGGAGAGAGAAAAAAAGAGAAGGAAGGAAGTCAGAGGGAAGGAAGGAAGGAAGGCAGTCAGACTCCCAGTACTTCATGCTACATGTAGGGATGGGGATTATAGCAACACATTGAAGATTATTAGGTGTAATGACTGCTTAAATATTATTTAATAGTTGTTTTTTGTTTCTTCTTGTTTTTCGTTCTTTAAAAAAAAGTAAATGAAAAAAGTTCTGACTGTAGTCAATACTGTCAATAAAATCAGCATTTCATTTAACACTCTTCCTCATCTCTAAAATCTCTGGTGAAATATTAGGACCGTTTTATGATTACGTGCAGTAATTGTGTTACATAGTTGCTTTAATCAAAATTACAATACATTTGCAAATGCTTTTATTACAACGAGTAAGGCTCATCATTCAGAGTCCGCCTCGACTTCAAATGAGCCCATTTTGATTTTTGAACCATCGACCTGAGGGTGTCGCTAAGACACAATGATTCAACTGTGACCTTACCCTTTCACAGAGGCGGGTGGTATGGTAGACCGTCAGACTGCCCGGTGCCCGAGCGATCTTTCTACGCTCAGGCACATCTAGGGGGTGGATGGTGTCCCCCTGGTTTCGTAATACGTTGTCAACCTTTAGACACAACGTTACAGGCAAATGCATACGTGAGGCATCTGCTACATGGTAGGTCTTTGCAAATTAGGTTTGCAACTTACATTTTACATTTGTACTACCCACCTTTTCGTCCATGTTTCTCCTATTTGCTACATTGCAGTCGAAATAAATTGACACGAACCGCCTCGTCAGGAACGGCCACCTGAATGTTGGTGGATTCTTCTTGATGGCCTGCTGTCATAGACAATGACCGAATGGAATTAGTTGTTGGGCCCTCTGTCATAATGGCACGCGGTAGAAACTCTTGTTTACCAATGTAACATTCCAATGGCTATTAAAAGGCAGCTAAACAACCTCTTACGCTTTTTTTTTTTCATTTTGAATGTGTTCCTAAATTGCCCTTAGCCAATACAGGACATGTGACAATCAATCGAATAGGCATAGGGCTGGTAAGTTATTCTTAGTTCTCAATACGTCCTTGTACTTCAACTAAACTTGTGTAAAAGGTATCCTAACTTTTATGGCCAAGTCATTCCCTATGTGGAATTATACTGAAGAAAACAACAGCAGCCGGTTGCTACAGCATGTCGATATGATTTCACGGAGGCCACCGGTGAACGTGACGTTCGCATGCGTGGCAAATAGGGGCGCTCCACCGGAACCTAACAGATGTGCACACTTCAATCGCAACCACTTTTATGGCTTCCTCGGCTACAAATCCAGCGATGATGCCCGTTTCAGCTTGATGTTCAATGTCAAATAAAAACCTGATGTAGAATAATATATCAGTAAAATGGATATTTTGAAATTTGAAAATCTATGCAGAAAGACCACGGGAAAAGTTTTAGGTTTTTTTTTTTTTAGTTTTTTTTTCTAACTGCATAGTGTGCACTTTAAAATTACGTCTCAAAACTGATTTGATTCCGATTCCAAATTTGTCTGATATTGCATATTATAACATGAAAAATAACAAACTCCATGATCCGTGAATCCATGGATAGATCTGTAAAACACTACCCATTGAATATCTACACATGTTGTATACTTTTATGACTGAGAAAAAAAACTTAAACTTTAACTGTGCCTTTGTATCCAAGTTTAAGGTCACGAAGGCCAGTGTAACACCACACCACACATATGGTGTGCTGCCAGCATATCAACTACTTCTGATAAAATCACAAATCAGTCCTACCTTCCCAACAGTCAAAAGTCAGACTACCTCATTTAATAAATAAATTCATCACAAAGCGTCTTACCAAGATTTAATGTACATTTATTCTTAACACATGGAACATATAGTATAAAGATTTCATACTGAATAAATGATATTCATTAAGCCCAAAAAAAGAAAACAAAAACAAAAAAAAAGGAATTTACATCAAGTTTTAGCTACATTGTCTGAAATACAAATATGCAGAATCCATGTCACAGGAGGAGGGGGAAAAAAATAAAACGAAATCATTCGATCGGCCCTCTCCACCCAATGAAGAGGGCCTGACGCCCGCAGTGGTCAACTAGCTGATATCCCTCCTCCACACGCCACGGTGCCCAGGTGAGAAGAGTGGAAACTTGATAACTTGATCCGGATTTTATTTTGTTATGGGGTGTGTCAGAGAAGGTTAAGAGGTTTTTTTTGGGGGAGGAGGGGGGGTTACAAGGAACAGCAGCTGTGCAACCCCCCACTCCCTCCCCCCACCACCACCACCATTAACCACAGGCCTGACAGAGGAAGGGTTAGAGAGACCACATGGCAAATACACAATGACAAACATGGGGAAGGGAAGGGAAGGGAAGGGGGGACTTGTTGAGTTTAGCCTTTTTATTCGTTCAAAAACATTAAAAAAAAGAAAGAAAAAAAAAAACAAAAGAATCAAGAAGATGAAGTGATGAATAAGAAGAGCGTGCCAGAGATGTGAGGAAGGAAGAAGAGCAAAAAGGATGTCAAATATACAACATCGTTTATATACACTGCAGCCTGGACTGCATCTAGCGCCGAAGATCAGTCCTACGAGGTGATTTCATTGAGGGTCAAGTCATACAATCGAGGGGTGGAGAGAAGAGGTACGGGTGTTGTAGGTTTCACGACACTTTGGGGGGAAAGCCTTGTTTGTTTGTTTTTTTTTTTTTTCAATCTCTCTCTTTCTCTCGACATCAACTAAAATCAGTTTTGAAAAACTACAGGATTTTTTTTTGCTGCCAAGCCAGCGTATCTCAGTGTGAAACAGTATTATTACAGTATGTTTACAGTTTTTTCGTTTCTTTCTTTTTTTAAGGTGTACAGTACGAAAAAAAGAACGAAAAAAAAGAAAAACGTCCTACAATCTACTGCACAAGCCTCCCCATGTACACATATCTGTTCACACTGTCTTTTTCCGGCCACCAGCCTGGTTCTCCTGTGCTCCCCCAACCCAGCCCCAATGCAAAGGGCTTCTTCTTACAGCAACGGTCCACTCATAGGGGAGGGGGGGATTCTCTGCAAGTCTGTCCAGGTTCCGCACGGAGAACCAGAAAAAGGAAAAACCTCCCATACCCCCCCCACCAAACTCCCCCCAACCCCCAGAACCCCTGTTGTCCTGTCGTCCTGCCCCATCACTTGCCCCCCACCTCTGAGGAGAAACCGCCCCCCCCCCTCCCCCAAAATTCCTTGTAAACAAGACGGCAACTTTGGTTACAGTTTTATGTTGGTTTTTTGTTTCAGGTGGGGTTTTTTTTTTGTCATTTTTAAATGATTTTTGTTAAATCTATTTTTTTGTCTTTTCATTATATATTTATATAAAAAAGTCAGTTCTTCTCAAAGGGCAGTACGCTTGTCCAAGCTGAGGGGGTGGGTCTCATGTAAGTCGTTTCAAACTTTTTAGCTTCTCCTCTGAAGAATGAGGGGTGAGGGGGATAGAAAGCGATTGGATATCTAGAACTACTTCATGGAGTCTCTCCTACACAGAGAGGCTGTGGTGGAGGCGGGGTGAGGGTCTTGAATAGGTCAGTGGAATCCGAGGTGCCTTTGCATAAATAAAAAACAACAACAAAAAAAAAAAACAGTTTCTGTTTTTCTCCATTCATACGCTCACTTGTGCAGTCACACAGTTAGGGGGGTTGGGGGGATAAATCTACGGCGGGGGGGTGGGGCTTTGAGGGGAGCAGGAGCATGAGGCAGAGAAGGCGTCGGACCCGGGTGTCACGACTGGCCGATGAGGAACAGCACGTCGCAGATGACGTGCGACACCAGCGAGTTCATGAGCGGCGACACGGAGATGTCCAGGAGCCTCGACTCGTACAGTGTGAACTCTGAGTGGTTCTCCTCCACCTGGGCGAGTGCGTGCAGGGCGCGGGCCGCCCTCCGCATCATGTCCACGCTGGTGGGCTCGAAGTGGGCCTGCATGTGCTGCACCAGCGCCCCCTGGCTCTGCTGGAACTGCGTGGCGGCCAGGCTGTCCTCCAGGAAGCCCAGCAGGTTGCCCACGCTGCTCTTCTGCACGGCGATGGCGCGCGCCGCCATGCTGTCCCCCTGCGCCAGGTTGGCCAGCAGCACCACGGCCATCTCGCGGCACACGGGCACCTTGCGCTCGCCCACCAGCCGCACCAGCGTGCCGAAGAGCTTCTCCAGCCGGCTGAAGGGCGGCGTGGCCAGGATCAGGTCCACGTTGTTGTCCTGGATGCTCAGCTTGCTGAGGGTCTCCAGCACCAGGCGCTGCGGGGACAGCTCCCCGCCCAGGCCCAGCGAGGGGAAGGGGTCCATGGCCTCGGCCGACGGGCACACGGCCCAGTGGAGGAGCCCGTCCAGCAGCGGCAGGCAGATGCTCTCGGGGTAGATGGACAGGTCCAGCTGGCCCGAGATGTTGGCCAGCGTCACCAGGCAGTTCTCGCGCAGCACCTCCAGGCAGTCCCACCACCACTCGTCCCGCTCGCAGCTCACCCCTTCGTCCTCCTCCTCCTCCTTCTCGTACGTGACGGGCGCCTGCTTGCGCTCGGGGTGCCAGTGGTGGAGCAGCACCAGGCGGCTCAGGACCAGCAGCAGGCCCGGGTGCTTGGACATCTCGTGGTCGTTGCCCGGCACGAACGACAGGCTGCGCACGATGTTGGACACGCAGACGCAGCGGCGCGCCAGCGAGTCCTGCCACTCGGACAGCGTGGCCAGAGGGGTCTCGTCCTTGCTGTGCGGCTCGTCTTCCAGGACGCCCGCTCGGTTTGCGGGCTTCGACCGGCTGGGGTTCAGCAAGAACGTTCCGCAACCGTCCTTCGTGTCGTCGGAACTGCTGCTGCTGCTGCCGCTTCCTGTGGCCGTGCCGTTCGTGAGGATGGGTCGCGAGGAGGTGACATCGTCGGCAGGGACAGTGGCAGCGCCTGGAGTTGCACTTCCTGCAGAGGGGGTAGGACTTCTCTCTGTGTCTGCTCGAGCTGTCTCCGCTGCTGACACAGTTTTCTGTTGTTCTTGCTGCTCTGATTTCTCTTCAGCTGGCTGCTTCTTCCCAGAGGAGGAAGAGGAAGAAGGCTCACCTGACTGTTCTGCCGTCATCGATGCTGCTGCTACTACTACTACTGACGCAGCAGTCACAGTCGTCGCAGTGGCCGTTGTCTCTTCCGTCGCCCTCTTTCGCTTCTGACCGATGCTGGCCTGTGGCTGTTTGCGTGACGTCGGCGGGTCGGTGCGGATCTCGAAGTGCGTCTGGATGTGGTCAGTGGTGTCTCCGCCGCCCGCGCTCCAGTGCAGGAGGCCGCTGTCGAACGCCTGCCGCCGGCCGAGCTTGGAGGCGCTGCTCCCGGCGAACGGGTTCTTCTTCCGCACCACCTTGATGGGGAGCTTGTCGAACTTGCTGGCCTGCTTGGACCTCTCCTGAGAAGCGGCGCTGCCGTCTTGGGCTGAAGGGCTGGACGAGCGTGGCTCTTTCGACAGCTCCTTCGCTTTGTTTTCCTTTTCCTGCCCGTTGTCCGTTTCGGGTTTTTCCGAGTCTTTCTTTTCTGCCGCGGCGGACTCCTCGTCGTTCTCCTGCTTCACCTTGGTTTCAGCAGGGGCGTCCGTGCCCGTCTTCTCCTCTCGCGCTGCTTCTTCCTCCTCCTCCTCGTCCTCCTCCTCATCTTCATCCATGTCCTCCGTCTCCAGCGGGAACTCATCGTCCGAGCACTCAGGGTCCACGGCGTTGGGGTCGATGAGGGTGCGCTGGCCCGGGTCGCCCACCTCGTACTCCTTCAGGATGCCGAAGATCTCGATGAGGCAGTGCCGGAAATACTCCACCACCAGCTCCAGGAAACCAGGAAGCTGCAGAGGAAGAAGAAAGAAAAGCAACCGATGTCACACAGACATAATATTATGGCTAGGCGATATGCCAAAAAAAAAAAAAAAAAAAAAAAATCACAAAATAATTTCTCATCCTGTCCGATATCGGATGTTTATTATAATTTCCCCGCCAATACTGCCAGTTTCAGAATAGCTTTATATGTAACCTCTTTTTCTTTTCCAACAATGCCATCAGCTTCAGGGTATAACTCCAAATCATGTCCAACATATGTTTCGCTGCCCTGATCCCACTTGCATTCAATGCACTCTTTTCTTGCGCTACCTTTTCCAGCAACTTACAAATAGCAGTGGAACAGGGAAAGGTACAGTTGTTGTGCCATTTCTGCCATGTATAAATACATATAGATTGACTTTAATCTATCGCGAATGGTGAGCATGACAAAAATTGATCGGCCAGCCCTTTGTCATATAATCAAAATTATTAGAGAAGTAAATAGTATTATCAGCATGCATCAAAGTACATGCTTAAATAATGTATCCCCAGCTGTCACAGAGGTCCTGTCTGTATTTTTTTAAATGCTTTATCACACAATTACATGAAATAGCATGGATTCTCAGCAAAAAAACATACTGTGCTATGCTGCACCATATTTACTACAACCAGTGGCATATATCGAATCTGATGAGGCCCTTGTTAAAAAAATAAATAAGTTCAAAATTCACAGTGCTCCATTTCCAACCAGTCTTCACCCTTAGTCAGCCCTCGGGGTTTGACTAGCCTGAGGCCTCAGAAAAGGTCTAACAGGGTGCATATCCATTATAGAAAGGTGCTGGACCTAGCGCCAAAAAGTACCCAAAAAGAGAAAAGGAGGTCGACACACTTCAGCGGCCAAATGTTCTGCAAATTTATTTCTGTTACTGAGGTTGTCATGAAGATGTACAGACTTCCTTTTCCTCCTTCTGGCCTCGGGCCTTGGCTAGTTGCCTGCCTGCTAGCGAACGTAAACATGCTGCCTCTCTTTTAAACCAACCCTTCCCCCTTTCTAAACGTTGAGAATGTTTGCATTTAAATGCCACGTTGGCACATTCATACCTGGCAGAGGTTGAAGGAAGGGATGCTGTTGTCGTCATACAGTAGAATGTTGATGGTGTCCAGCGCCCACGTGCTCTCGGCTAATAAACCGGACTTCAGCGACATCATCACTCTCCACGCCTCTGGCGTTCCTGTCGTAATGAGACAAAAGGCAACCCGCATCAGCACACGTAGACAACACATGGACAACATGGAAACATCCAACCTTCTCAGCTTCACTGACTCTTTGTAGCCAGCATTATGTAGACACACAGAAACATTTCCAGACAATGCCAACAGACGCTGCAGCAACGCTGACTGCAACTTCAGTCTTTGTACAACCACTAAGCATTTTTTTAAATGTCAAGGCAAACCTGGCTACATATCAGATATGATGCTTAAATGAAGTAGGTTCCATTCCATTCAACATTTTGATGCATTTGGTGCATTTTGACAGTTAGGATAAAAAAGATTTTATCAATCTGATAAAATCACATCCATTAATGCACATGTTGTTTAGCTGAATTACCATGCATGTGCAAATTTAAACTGATACAAATAAATTGAACTGAACCACAACTTTGACCAACTAAGCAAGGTTTTTGGTCGGTCTTGACCTTCAAACACTGCACCACCATGCAACAGACACATACTAAAAAAGTCATACTAAAGTCAAGCCTGCTTACCGATGTCTTTCATGGTGAGCCTGCGGCGTGGCTTGAGGACTGGCTGGGTGGCCTCTATGGAGCCCGGGGGGAACGCCACGTCCCTGCGGATGAGCGGGGGCTGCACGGGGGGCTGGGCGATGTGCGAGGCCGGTACCGGGGGTCCCGCCTTCTGCATCTTGGGGGGGCCGGCGTGCATGTAGGGCGACTTGCTGGGCGGCGTCCGGCTCTCCATGGGCCGAGGCATGGGTGCCGGGCTGGACACCTGCGGAATGTGGTTCTGGTTCTGAAAGCCGGGCTGCATGGCCCGCGAGACGGCCGGGCCGGAACCGCCGGGCCCGTAGGGCGGCTGCCGCTGGTTCATGTGGGGCGGCCACTGGCCCTCGTGGTTCATGCGCTGGTCCGAAGGCATCATGTCCTCCGAGCGGTTCATGCCGTGGTACCCCGGGCCTTGGCCTGGCATCCCGGGCGGGCCCTGGCGGTTGGGGTAGTTGGAGTAGCTCATGTCGTTGCGGCCCTGCCACATGGGACCCTGGGGGCCGTCGGGCACAGAGGGCATCATCTGGGGGGGCATGGAGGGCTGGGCGTTGGGGCCGCCCGCTCCACTACTGCCGCCGGTGGGAGGACCCCGCTCCCGTCCAAAGCCAAAAGGGAACTGGTTCTGGGGGCCTCCTGGCCTGCGCTCGGCCCCGGGGAACTGGTTGTACTGGTTGTACATCTCCTGCTGGGACTGGGGGGCGTTGGGGGGGCCCTGAGGGGGTCCCTGGGAGGCCTGGGGGGGTTGTCCTCCGCTGAAGGGCACGTTGTATGCTTCACCCTCGTGCCGCTTCGCTGGGGGGCCGTAGGCTCCGTCCACTGGCCGCTTGTAGTTCTGAAAAAGGAAAAAAAAAAATGCTCATCAGTTACATACATACACACAATTTACATTCAGCATTTTAACCAAATTAACTTCAGAAGAGAGATGTATTGCAAGTAAACAGCTGACTAAAATAAAAACAAATCTACTACAGGCAAGGGACTTTGACAATATTGCATTACAGCTTGAATCTACATCTACACATCTTATTTTTAATTCTGAAATCTCTCTCAAAATCTACAGAAGGTATTCAGATTATAGAAAAAACCTCAAGCCATTTTAGTGGATAATGTAAGCATGTGCTCAATTCTACCTCCACATGTTTACTAGCAATGCTGCAATCAATACTGCCATATACTGCCATACACTTTACTGAACACTGAAAAGGACCCTATGTGAATAAAACAAATTGCAATCTGCATTCTAAGGACAGTCTGAAAGATTAAGACCCATATATAAAAGCAAATGTAGAATCACTCACAGGTTGTTGCTGTGGATACATTCCTGGCTGCTGATTGGGGTATGGGCCACCAGGGGGCGGGCCTTGGCCAGGGTACTGATTACCGTAGGACTCGTGCCTGAGAGAAAAATAATTCAAGGAGTTAGTACACACAGGTTTTACACACTTTAAAGGGGAAAACAAAAAACAAAAAACACCACATTGGCAATGACAACGTTTACCCAACCTTGACCAACCACCACTGCAGTTAGTCTGATAGTAGCTGAAGTTCATTTTTGTGTTCCTTGCCATTTGAAAACTCTTTCCTCAAACTGTCCATCCTGATCCTGCTACTTGCAAATAGTCAGCTCATCCAACACATAAAAAACTGACAACAAACTTACAGGGTGACATTTTCACAACTCTGGTTGTAACTCTTTCATAAAAGCTTCCATAAAAGAATATTATGCAGGCCATTTTGTAAGGTGCTGGGATTTACAACAGCATAGGCCATCACAATTAAGGAACCCAATCAGTTTTAGGGGAAAAACACACCGCACTGGAAATTAAAACATTTATCCAACCTTGGCCATGATGCCAAGGCCTCGAAGGCCTCTCTACAACAACCGTGTTCAAGCAAAATAAGCTTTGACACATATGCCAAGCCTTTAAAAACATCTTTATCTGATAGTCCTTGAGCCACAGCAGTTCTGTATTTATTAACATACGATGTTAAATGTTGCTTTCACGCTATTTCTGGGAAGGTCAGAATGTTTTACATATTTTTCAAATCTGTTAACCTAGTATCTTCATAAGGGTGAAGTACATTGGATCTTGTGTGTGGTGTGTGGTGTGTGTGTGTGTGTGTGTGTTTCTCAGTCTTTGATATGTACCTTGTGTGTGGTGTGTGTGTGTGTGTGTGTGTGGTGTGTGTGTGTGTGTGTGTGTGGTGTGTGTGTGTGTGTGTGTGTGTGTGTGTTTCTCAGTCTTTGATATGTACCTCTGCTGGTGTGGGGGTCGGCTGGGCGAGTACATCCCTGTGTCGGCGTTTGTAGGCATCATGTTGGGCTGAGAGGCCCCGGGGCCCATGGCACCGTCGGGGCCCATGCCAGCCTCTGGTCTGTAGGGGATGGAGATGAAGAGGGGAGAGTGCGTTAGTCTCCATGGACACACAGACAGCAGAGACTATTCCAAAAATGTTTGTTCACACACCATAGCTTCCCCATTTATGGTGCTCATGACAGAAAGCAAATGCACATAAATTAGCACACATGCTCTATCACGAGCAATGATAACACCAGCACACAAGCACGCATACAGACGGACACACAGTCACACACGCATACAGAAGATGAAGGGCGAAAAAAAAAGATGTCAAGAACCTTAATTTCTGCACTAGCTATCTAATAGTGCAGTCATATCAGGCCAACAGAGCACCTCAAACTGAACTGGGCATCAGCGGTCAGACACACACAGGATGGATGTGGGTCTGGTAGGCTCATACCTTCGCTCATAGCCAGGCCCGTAGGGGTACTGCTGCCTCTGGGCCATAGGCATGTTGCCCATGGGTCCTCCTGGGGGTCCGCGGTTGTACTGCTCGCCCAAGGGGGGGTTGGGCCCCTGGCCTGGGCCCATAAACTGCTCACCAGCTGCAAGGGGACACGACAGAGGCATACACACCAGTAAGCTTCTCAGGTCGAGGTCTAATTATTTAAGATGCTTCAGAACACTTCCATTAAATATTTCACAAAGCATCTGACGTCTGTCCAGAAAACCAACTGTGGTTACAAAGGTCAGGCACAGATTTTTACAGGCACAGAAGTGGTCAAGCTCATAATTTGGACCACAATTCGTATAACAGCACCCTGAAAGGCCGCTGTCTTATAATGATGCTGCCTACAGTTATTAGCTAGCGCCTGTTCAGTACATTAACATCTCTAGCAACAGTACCATCAGAACCTCGATCCAAACATTCCTTCATCAACATGAGCTCTTCTTGTGCCGACTCTCTCACCTTTCCTCATCCCGCCAAAGGGGTCCTTGTTGGGCTCGTAGGGGCCCATGCCCATGCCTGGCCCGCCCATCCCGGGCTGGAAGCCGGAGTTGGGCGTCATGGAGTTCCGCCGGGGGAAGGCTGGGTCTCCTCCGTCAGCGAAGGGGTCCTGGAGGTTCACACTACTCCTGAGGGGAAATGAGGAGGAGCATGGTAAGAGGAAAGATGGAGAGATAACACAGAGAAAGAGACGTGATGTGAAGAGAGAGAGGGAGAGAGTGAAATATTGGCATCGATGTATATTGTTGTGGAGATGACTGATAAGTAAACTTAAAACACATGACAACAGCACAGCACTGAGACAGCCCACAGCATTGCCAATCTGTGTCCTGTGATGGAGAGGTCAGAGTTAGGGGTTAGCACATACCTAACCCCGGGCATGGGGGGCATCTGAGTGTGGGGGGTGGAAGCAGGGGTGGGGGGCTTCAGGTCTCCGCTCTCGGCCATGGAGCTGGTACTGGATTGGGGTGTCTGGGGGCCCTGAAGAGATCCCGATCCAGCTGCAGATGGAAGCACATAGGTAGATACACATCAGACCCAGAGTGAGGAGACTGGTTGATGAAGTAGATGAGGTAACGAGTCAAATCACCTTCGGTTAATAGTAGGGCTGTCACGATTAGTCGATTAGTCACGATTATGTCGACGAACAAAATCGTCGACAACTAATTTAGTAGTAGTTTTTTTTTTCTTTACTTTGCTTTTCTCTCGAAACTGCCGCTGCAGCTTCCGCTGCTGCGTCTGCCTTTCCGTCACATACACACTAGGGCTGCCACAAACATTTAAACGATTAATAATCAGTGATTAGTCAACTATCAAAATAGTGTCAGTTACAGTTGCAGTTTCGAGAGAAAAGCAAAGTAAAGGAAAAAAAAAAACGACGCGTCCACTAGTAAATCAGTTGTCGACGATTTTGTTCGTCGACATAATCGTGACTAATCGACTAATCGTGGCAACCCTAGTTAATAGCACAGGCAAAAGGAATACATGGCAGGACTGTGTCAACAGTCACACACACACACACACACACACACACACACACACACACACACACACACACAGCAAAATGTACAGCAGGACAACACGTATACACTGTCAGAATGTACTGAACACAAAATCCCACACTCTAGGTTAGATGCTCCTCTGTGAGAACATGACCTGCTGAGCTTCTCAATACCATGTGTGAGAGGGGCTTGAGAACCTCCTTTGTAGACACAGAAAACTTTTCTTAATTTCAGAATCTTATCCTTGCATGGCAACACACACACACACACACACACACACACACACACACACACACACACACACACACAGGAGCAAACTTTGGCCTAAATGAGCCCATTTCAGACCCTGGCAGCCTGACACACACTCAACCCACAGAGGGTGAACTTGCACACATGTGAGGGACTCTGACAGACTCCAGCTGCATGGCGGAGTGTGTAAAAGTGGGTGTGTTGGGGGCAGAGAGTGTTTGTGGTCGGCTGGTTGTTGGCTCACACACACTGGCCCGTCATCTGCGGTGTAATGCGACCGGAGACAGAGATGGAGGGGTGTGTGTGTGTGTGAGTGTGTGGAGAGGGTGGAGGAGGAGGAGGGGGTGTAGGCTTCTTCTAGCCATTAGCACGGCTGTCTGATGAGTCATGCCTTCCCTTTCATTAGTCCGTAAACAAGCAGGGTCACACACAGGGCACACACACACACACACACACACACACACACACACACTTACTCAGGCAGCGTGCCAGCTTTTTTTTCCTCCTTCATTTTTTTCACCCTCTCTTTCACACACACACACCCCACGCTTCTCCTTTCCCCCTCCCTCCCTCCCTCCCTCCCTCCCTCTCACTCACTCACTCACCCACTTCCCCGCTGTCTCTCTCTCTCTCTCTCTCTCTCTCTCTCTCTCTCTTCTGAGCAGGGATTTCCCGTGACAGCGCACAAACACAAGAGGAGGAGGGGGAGGGAGGGAGGGAGAGGAGGAGGAGAGGAGATGGGACGTACGAGAGGAAAAAAAAAGAAGCAAAAGGAGGTGGAGGAGGGAAGGGGGTGGTTGGAGGGTTGGGGGGTGGGGGTGTGACTTTACACACAAACCGCCAAGCCCCCGACTCCCCATTCATCAATTTCTGTCTGAGCTTTAATCTCCCGGGGTGGTGGGAGGAGGAGGGAGGGCAGGGGGAGGGGAGGCGAGGGGAGGGGAGGGTGGGGGTTCTCTGTGAAGCTCAGGGGCATCCAGCATGCAGAGAGAGAGAGAGAGAGAGAATAGAGAGAGAAAGAGAAGGGGGATGAGAGAGAGAAGAGAGAGAGAGAGAAGGGGGGATGAGAGAGACTGAGTGAGCGAGGAAGAGAGAGAGGGAGAAAGTGAAGAGAGAGGGAGAGAGAGAGAGAGAGAGTGTGTGGGAGAGAGAGGGAGATGGAGAGTGTATGAGTAGCAGCACAGCTCTGCATCCTTGACCCAGTGCCAGGAGACGAGTCCCCCCCATCCCAGCACACACACACACACACACACACACAGGAATCCCCTCTGCTGACGCCATGCTGGGCTGCCAACACACACACAGACAGAGACTCTCTCCCTCACACACACACACCCTCCAGCTTTGCCTCCCCTTCCCCTCCACACTCAAATATGAGGGCCTTGGCCAGGCATCCCTGCGCTGGCACAGGCTGGAGCCTCATATGCACGTGGCCTAAGCCTGGCTCATGAGTGCTGGGCACCACCACCACAAGGGGCAGCTTCTCCCCTCCCCTCCCCACTCCACACACACACACACACGCACACGCACACACCTGGAGAGGGCTCGTAATATTCCCACACCCACACGCACAATTCAGGATGATGTTAAACATCAAATGTGTGGAATGACTGCTTTCCGGTGGAATACTACAACCTGCATATGCACAATGGAGGAGTACAAATACAGGGCCATCCTTTAGAAGGCCTGACTCGCTCGACAAAAGAAAGGTATCTCTCCCAGCAGACTGCCATCATGGCAAAGCAAAACGGACTCAGCAATGCTCAGGGTAGCCAACGCCGGGCAAACCTCCAGCCCCCGACTGTACTGCTGCTCCAGCACGTCTCCAGGTACACCGAGAAGTAACACTGGATTCTGGGCTTGAAAGACTCAAGCATAACGTTTTCGCCAAACTGGCCTAAAGGACTAAAGCATATCCGGTTAAAAAAAAAAAAAAGGCCTGGCTCGGGGGAGGCTTAAACAGACCTGGGGAGGGCGGCTGGATCTTGGGCTGGTTCTTCTTGGCGTCGGTGGTGAAGATGTCGGGCGGCGGGTCCTCTCCGCGCTCGATCTTGCACTCGAAGGCGTACAGGCACTGGATGTACTGCTTCTTCAGGGAGCTGGCGGCGCTGCTGGAGGTGCCCACGTTGAGGGCCGTGGCCAGCTCGCGCCACTTCTTGTTCTTGTTCACCTGAGGGGTACAGGGAGGAGAACAGGGAAGAGAACAGTCAGCAACGTTTTGAAAAAAGAGAAGACAAAAAAAAAGGTACCAACTACCCAGAAAATGCAATGGGGTGGAGGGGGATTGCTGGTATCCGTTATGATACGGATGGCAGAATCTTCAGTGGAAATCCTGCCCTGTCTTATAATGAGCCAATTGCATTTTTAGGATGCCAAAATTGGTGTTTTACTTCAGCTGAAAGTTCTGTTTATTTCCTCTGTTACCACAGCAGTAGCTGCAAAACTTGGTGCAGTGAGCCCACAAGTCAACACAAAAGCACGTGCACATACACGTGAAAAAAAAAAAAAGAGAAAACGTTCCCGTACCTGTGTGAGTCCACCGATCTCTTTGACGGAGACGTAGAGGCGGAAGAGGTCGAGGGGCTTGCGTCCGACGGCGGGCAGGTTGTTCATGCCCAGGGCCTTCTCCTCAGCGAAGGCCAGGTAGCGGTCCACCCACATCTTCCTCTCGGGCTCCGGCCCCAGCTCGTACAGCCGAGTGATCTTCTCGTTTGTGGTGGTGGAGGAGTTGGACTTCTGCAAAAAAAAAAAAAAAAAAAAAAAAAAAGAAGAGATGAAAGGAGAAGTTGAGAGAGAGAGGGTTAGTGGAAGAGGGAAGGTTGAACACTACATTTAACTCATGGATAAGAGATGCCCTAGGCCAAAGACTTTTTTGTCTCAGAATGGAAATCCTAACCGCTATTCTGAACATGCTGGTGCTGTCCTCTGTTGTTTGACTAACATAATGGTGTAACCATAAGTGATTTGAGGCTTTGATGTGTTTTGGCGTGTGAATGTAATTAGAGAGCAAAGAGTCAAAATAGGGTCAAAAGAAACATGAAGCACAGTAACTTAGTAAGAAGTCTTTAGCAGCTTTATAATGAACAACATTAAAATGTTTTAATGTTTCTTAAAAGCAACATTATAAAAATAAATGAAAATCCCCATACTCGACTATGACTCCTAGCAAATCATGGTAAACTGCTGCTGAATGCAAAGTTTGAGAGTTTGTTTGAAAACGTTTCTTAGCTAAAGCAGATCAAGAGTCCACAAAAAACATGACACAGCCTCCCTGCAACTGTGGCCTCCTCATGTCCGTTTCACCCATCTAAGCCCCCTTCATGTTTAGCAATGTCAGGACTGGGCGTAGGTCCTGTGTTAGATTACCGAGTACACCTGCACCTTAGGGGTGGGGTTAAATAATGGGTTCCTTCTCTCAGGCACTTCTTCTCTGTTCATGGAGGCACTACTTTGATTTTTCTACTCTTGCCTCATTGTCTTTCTTATCTTCTTAAACATATTGAACATACTGACACACTTATTACATCCACACACAATGTACACCCAACACTTCACCCCTAGACATTTGTTTTGTTAATTTCCTTTCCGTCAATAACCCTTTTGTTGTTTAAAATCTACTTCTGTTGTGGTGTCCCTCATTATGTGATGGTATACGAGCCCACCGTTACACGTCTGAAAGAAAGCAACTCTGCATTCATCAGAGTTTAAGGTAAACTGCCTCTGCTCTCTCTCCCCCCACCACTGCTTGTAAATCACACACTCGTACAGTACAGCAAGAAGTCCGCGGCGAGAGACAGCTTGACAACGCTCCAAAGCCACGCGCGCTTCTATAAATGTCTAGATTTCACGAGGCGGTCTGTTTTACTGTGACCTACAAAAACAACAGAGGAGACTGAGGGAGGGACGTTAGAACAGAGAGGCATCGCATTACTGACTCTTACCGATGCCAATACCCATCAGGCTCCTCATGGATTTCTTCCCTTTTTTCCCCCCCTTTTCAGCTCATCCTGGAGGTGGTCAGGTGAGGTATTGACCCGGTTCACTCACCCAGCGGGGGGACTCCCCAGCGGGATACTAGAAAGTCTTACCACTGCCCTCATCGATTTACTCCCAAGCACAGCAAAAAAAAAAAAAAAACGGCACTAACAAACCGCTTTTTACCTTTTTCGACTCAGTCTTGGGGGTGCCGTCCACTTTGTTGTTCATCTTCTGGGCCTGGTTCATCTTCACGTCCATGCCAAATTCGGGGCTCGGAGCCATGCCTGGTTGGGAAGAGAGGGATAGATAAAGGCAGTCAGCGAGATGCATCGAGGCCAAGTCACATTTCAGCATAGTCACAGAACTTTTAAGGTCGCTCATAAGGTGTGTAGTGCTACCTAATCGGCAGATATGGCTGCGAGCCTTTAAAGCTATGCCTGAAGGCTGGTGGCCGATTGTTTGGGGAGTATACTCGATTTAGGTAAATGTTTGTTTGTTTGGTTCAGTTAAATTGGGGAGTGTAAGCAAGTGCTCATTAGCGTATATACAGTGGTGCTCATATATTTACATACCCTAACACATTTTTTGGTTCATTGACTATTTCTCTGGGAAAATGAATGATAACACATTTTTTCTCTTTTGTACACTAGGATAATGGTTGGCCAAACCCATTTATTGTGACAGACCCATTTTTCCTCTTTTTAAACCATGATGAGAACAGAGACTATCCAAATCACCCTGATCAAAAGTTTACATACCCTTATAATTTGACTTGATAACCTGCACCTAACTTGACACAAATGGGATTGGATGTCTATTAAGGGTAATTATCTTCACCTGTGCTAATAATTAGCTTGTAATTAATGGGTATGTACAAAAGTCAGTGAGTTGCAGGACTCCTGAGACAACCTTGTATCCTTCACGTGGTGTTGTGTTACTTTCGGATGAAAAACCATGGGAAAATCAAAGCAATTGTCAAAAGATCTGCGGGAGAAGGTAGTACAGCTTCACAAGTCAGGGAGCGGGTACAAGAAAATAGCCAAACAGCTGATAATGCCTGTCAGCACTGTCCAAACAATAATTAAGAAGTGGAAAACAAGAGGAACCACAGACATCAAGCCACGGTCAGGTAGACCAAGCCAAATTTCCCCCACAACAGCGAGAAAAATGGTTCGGGATGTAAAGAAGACACCTCAGTTAACATCACGGGAAATTCAGCAGTCCCTCAAAGAAAGCCATGTGGAGGTGTCAAGCTCTACAGTGAGAAGGCACATAGGGAAATATGGCCTTCATGGAAGGGTTGCAAGAAAGAAGCCACTTCTACGCAAATGCCACAAAGACATGCGTCTCAAATATGCCAAACTCAACAGAGATAAACCCCAAAACTTCTGGGAGAAAATAATGTGGAGTGATGAGACCAAAATTGAGCTTTTTGGGAAGAACTACAAGCGCTATGTTTGGCGAGGCATCAACAACGCCTATGACGAGAAGAACACCATTCCAACGGTGAAACATGGTGGTGGATCCCTGATGTTTTGGGGGTGTGTGAGCTACAAAGGCACAGGAAATTTGGTAAAGGTTGAAGGCAAGATGAATGCTGCCAGTTACCAGAAAATACTGGAGGAAAATCTGCACTCCTCAGCCCGGAACCTGCGCATGGGTCGTACTTGGACCTTCCAACATGACAACGACCCTAAGCACAAGGCCAAATCAACGTGCCAGTGGCTCCAACAACACAAGGTGAAGGTTCTGGAATGGCCATCTCAGTCTCCTGACCTCAGTATTATTGAACCACTCTGGGGAGACCTGAAGCGTGCTGTTCATGCTAGACAGCCTAAGAATTTGCAGGAATTGGAGGCCTTTTGCAAGGAAGAATGGGCGGCTTTACCCTCTGAAAAGATCAAGAGGCTCATTGACAACTACCACAAAAGACTGAAAGCGGTTATTGATGCTCATGGGGGAAATACACAGTATTAAGAACTAGGGTATGTAAACTTTTGATCAGGGTACTTTGCGTTATTTCTGTTGTCATTTTGGTTTGAATTGAGTTCTCACATTTTTCTCACAATAAATTACTTCAACTGTTCACCAACCACACATGGAAAAACAGGCTTGTGTGTAATCATTCATTTTCTCTTACAAATGGGCAGGAAACCACTCATTTTGAAAGGGTATGTAAATATATGAGCACCACTGTACTTGGCTAAACAGTTGATCAGCTGGTTTACTGAATTGGCTGGAACAAAACTGTGGTGGGACTTTAATTTTCTAAACCCCAGATGTCTGCCTCTGTCTGTATACAACAAAGTCAGAGCCTAACAAAAAAGGTCCTACAGGAATCCTTTAAGATCATTATGTATAATAATTGTATAATACCTCTATGGTGTTCTATAGTACTGCTACCATCCCTGTATGATTCTTATATATTTTTATATCCTGTAGTACAATCATATATAGCTACAGTAAAATATCCCAAAATACAATAAGACCATATAATATCTGTAGTATTCCTATAATTTCTATACAAAAGTGGCCCAAAATACTATAAGACTCTTATAGTACTTTTATGTAAGGAGAACTGTGGCTTATAAACATATGAGAGTAGGCAGCAGGGGGAGCAAGCAGAGACAGAAGTAGGGTAACTCACCTGGTGTGTTGTTGGCCATATTGCCCCCCATGGGGTACGGCCCTCCCTGGTTCATCATCCCCTGCATGCTGTTCAGGGGCGCCGAGTACGGGGAGCCAGCTCCCATCATGCTTTGCGGCATGCCTTGTGGGTAGCCTGGTGGCCTGGAATAAGAGAAGAATCCCGTTCTTTAGTCTGTGACTAGAAGCAGTTAACCTCAGAGCAGTGCAGCAGAACATCTAACTGAACAAAAGCTGCAAACTTAAATCTTTAGCAGCCAATTGTACACTGGACATTTAGTGTCCTCCTAGGTTCTCCTCTTAGTGCAATGCTGGTAATGATGGTGTTTAAAAAACAACGATTTCTGTAATGAGCTCCTGGGTGTGGACAACTTTCACCAACACCTGCATCTGCTCTACTCTGTCTGCCTTTGTACCTCTCCACCTCATCCTCCTCCTGAAGACCTCAACCTCAGCTTTGATCTCTTAACCTTCTCCTCTCTACTGCTCTCCTCAGCCTCCTGTCAGTCTGCAGACGATGACAACGATGATGCGCTACACATTGCAAGGGAAACAAGCTCAACATAACACAGAGGCATGCAAACATATGGCTTTATACAGGTATTGATGGTTCACACCTGTAGAACTATAGTCTTGTACACCAACTTTTACCTCATTTATCTGATCCACAACATCACACTGACTCAAATAAGGTGCAACAGTAAGTTGTGAAGCAGTGTTTATGCCAATTTAAGATAATAATTAGTAATCATCAATAGAGGAATAACATTTCCTCAAGACTGGAACTGGTGTTGGCCCTGAAACTTTTCAAGCCCCAGTGAGTGGGGGGCCCTTACCTGTGTATCGAGTTGGTGGGGGGACCATGATGCATTGCGGCCGCCGACGGGTCCTGCGGCTTCCTGTTCATGCCAGGGGGTGGGCACATCCCCGAGGCCACCTGTGGGGGCATGCCGGCCATGTTGGGGCCCATGCCGGGGCCGTAGGGCCGTGCCCCCATCTGCCCCGGGCCCATCCTTCCAGGGGGCATACCCCCGTATGGCCCTCCGCCACCCTGCGCCGCCATGGGGTTCATGGAGCCGCCCATACCCGGGCCAGGGTAGTTGGCGTTGGGCATGCCAGCATAGCCAGCGGGACCCCTGGGGTATCCTATAGCAGATAGAGAGGAGATAGTGAGTGAATGGGTGTCTGCATTTTTGACTACGTTACGTAAAGTTATGCAACTGTTAAACGCAGTATTTGGGAAATGTGTCTGTGTGCATGTAGTTAAGTCTATGCTGGTGTTGCCCTTGTATATGTGTGTGTATGTTGTTGAAGTGATTGTATTTGGGCACGGAAGATTGAAGTAGGCACTAACACTAATCCATCCTAATCCTAGCAAGTTTGATGGATATCTTTAAGCATCTGCGTTTTTTCCAGAGCCAAATTACTTCATCGCTCCAGCTTCAGGCAGCATTTAAAACACCTGCAGTCTAATTTTGCACCCAGCATTAGCAGTGCTTAACAGATCTGTTTTGGGACAAAGTGGTGGGGGGATATGGTACCTTGTAGGGCTGTTGGAACGACTTTCAGTAGTCGAATATAATTCGACTATTAAAAAAAAAACAGAATTCGAACGCAGGAATTACTAGTCGAATGTTTTTTTTTTAATTTTTTTTTCCAAGACAACGTAAGGCTACGTTCAGACGTGATGGTTTTTTATAGCAGAAAACACCTGCCCCGGGTGGTTTTCGAAGAGAGAAAAAAGCCTTCCAAAAAAGCACGGGGGCGGTGCCTGTGCTAACATCAGCTGATAGACCGTAAACGCTAACGGTTAGCATAGCTTGTGATGTGAGCGGATGAAAACAACTGAAACTAATACCTACAGTTGTGTCCCAAAAGCGCCCCAATCGATCTCCAAACGGTCTCCTTGTGGTAGACGTTGTGGTATAACTTATTTGCCATGTCATATAGCTCTGTGTGCTCACTTACGAGTACCACCAGTTGTTCGGTTGGAATTTTGTTTGACTTGAGAGGCTTTGTTTTCGCCGCCATGTTTCTTCTTTGAAACTACAGAATTTCAGTCGCTCATTGGTCAGTTGTCAAAAAAGCACCCGACGTAGGGTTGGCCCTCTACTGGCCAAAAGTATAATAACCCCATGCCCTACAAGGTAACCTATAGTAATGCATAAATAGGCTATATTTTAACATAAAAAATTCGAATATTATTCGACTTTCGAAAAAAAATAAGTAATGAAATTCGAATGGGATTGAAGAGGAAGGATGACAGCCCTAGTACCTTGCGGGCCGTACTGGCCTGCTTGTGGGCCGTAGTTGCCCATGGAGTTGTTCTGGGGGTAGGGGCCCATCCCAGCATGCATCTGGCCTCCTGAGGACTGGCGGGGGGATAAGGCGGAGCCAGGCTGAGGCGAGCCGTACGGAGGCATCTGGGGGTTCCTCATGTACACTAGATACACACAAACACATGGACAAGAGCACAACATGAGAAACCAAGAGACATATATGAATTATCTTTTTGATGGAAAAAATGGCTATAAAAGCATACGGACAAGCCTACAAAACGGCAGAGGAGAGAAAGAGGAAGAGAGAGGACAGACACCAAGACATCAGTCAAAGAAAGGCAGAGAGACAGAAACAGAGAGGAGTAATAAAACAGCATGGTGATACACGCGTCACACACAAAGCAGTCAGAGGATGACCAAATGCCAGCAGGAGTGGAACACACACACACACACAAACACACACACACACGCACACACACACAAACACACACACGAACACACAGCCAGCAGGTGTCACAGGCAAAGTCAACAAACAATAAAAACATGGGTCTGCAGGATCACCCTGAAGGCAGGTGTGACAAGCGGCGCCACTAGGAGACACACCATGCTGACACACGCAGTCTCTGGTGGACCAGGTGGGAAGTGAGTGCAAACAGGAATTTGCTCACACGGATACCTTTGGGTTTGTTTGTGTGTGTTGTGTGTGAGTGTGTGAGAGAGACAGAGAGAGAGAGAGAGAGAGAGACAGAGAGGGAGAGAGAGACAGAGAGAGAGAGAGAGAGACAGAGAGAGAGAGACAGACACAGAGAGAGAGAGAGAGAGAGAGAGAGAGAGACAGACACAGAGAGAGAGAGAGAGAGAGAGAGAGAGAGAGAGAGAGAGAGAGAGAGACTTAGAGAGAGAGAGAGAGAGAGAGAGAGAGAGAGACAGACAGAGACAGAGAGACAGACACACAGAGACAGACACACAGAGAGGTGTGTGGTGAAACAAACACATCCACTTACCCCGCTCCTGCCCCATTGGTGGCTGGTTGATGGAGGAGTGGAGCATGCCATCCGACTGCACACTAGGGGGCCTGGGGGGCATCTGGTTCCCTGTGGGGAAGGTGGTGGGGGTGGGGGAGAGGGTGGTAGACAGAGGAACACCAGCGGTCAGAACCAGAGACAGTTAGGATTACACAACTGTGCCCCTCATGCAGAGCCCTCACGGCTGCCATAGCAACACACAAAATGCCTCGCGGTGACACAGCGATGAGGCTCTTCCTTGCCCTCGCCTCCTTCTCGTTCACACCCCTGCCTTAGACCTGTGTGTGTCTGTGTGTCTGTCTGTGTGTGTGTGTGTGTGTGTGTGTGTGTGTGTGTGTGTGTGTGTGTGTGTGTGTGTGTGTGTGTGTGTGTGTTAGCTTGAGCCAGCTACAGCTCTATCCACCATCACAGACAACCCTGACAACTAACAGCTCCAATTAGCTAGTGTGAGGAGCGTGTGTGGAGGATGATTATAAGGCAGTGAGATGTAGCATTGGCACTAATTTGGTGGGAGAGCTATTCACGAGGGTGCTTGCACTTGGTTAAAGAGGCACAACGTGTCTGGCAACGAATTGCTAAATGCCCTGAACGGCCTCAACAAGTCTACATGCATGTGAATCAATGCGAGTGTGTGAGTGAGCAGTCACTGAATTATTAACAGGCTTGACAAGAAGAGCCCGAAAAGGCATTAAAATAGAGAGTAAAGGCTCGTTCACATCGCATTCTGTGCATGCACGTGGAGCGAAGGGTGGATTGTTTCAAAGTTAGTGAAAGCTATAGCACGTTTGGGGCACACATACAGTGTGAATACTCTAATCTGTTAACGTGCATTCTAAAACAAGAACGGACACAAGCCGCGTCTGCCCCGGGCACACACAATGCGTTGTGAACGACGGCTAAGGGGACAACAACAAGCAAATAAAGCTATATATAAGTAGCAATTGAGCAGTGGGCATGTGAAGACAAAAAATGAAAGTCAAAGCGTACTTTATTGTCAATTCACTATGTAACAAGCACTACACAGAGGATTGAAATTGCGTTTCAAGAGACACCAATGTGCAATTTAAACTAAAACACACACATGCACTCAAACACCCACAACACACAGCCACATTCATGGCCAGAAAGTGTATACAGACATCAACAATAACTAAATAGACCACATTGATTAATCTGCCAATCAGGGTGTAATATAAAGGCAAGTGTGTGTGTGTGTGTGTGTGTGTGTGTGTGTGTGGGCACCCGAAGCGAAGCACCCACCTGGCACGGCGGCGGGCGAGAGGGGTCCGGAGCGGGAGGCGGAGGCGCTGGCGGGGGACCCGGCGGGGGAGGGGGAGGGCCCGCGGATGCCCGGCAGGTGGGGCGAGGTGTGGGGGGAGAAGGGCGACTGGGCCGGGTTGCTCTGCTCGCCCTGGCTGCTGGACACGCCCGAGGTGCTGACGCCGGGGCTCAGGGCCCCCTCCGTGCCCGTGGGGAGGTCATCTATGGAGCCCGACAGATCCTGAGAGAGGAAAGAAAGAGAGACAGAGACACAAACTTGTTAAACCAGTATTTAAGCTTTTAGACTAATGGATTAAAACATCTAGCGCTGACAAACTAGGGGTAGGTTAAAAAAAAAAACGACTTGTTGATACATATAAAACACGAAAGATCGATATTAAAATTCGTGGATCAATACTTTAATAATAGGTCTCTTCCAGTATATGCTGGTGTCATTATTTATATATATATATATATATATAAACATTGGCAGGCCAAACATTGGTGAGCAGGGGGTTATTCTCCACTCTGGCATTGATGGTAAAAAAACTAAAAGGAATAATAACAATAATATCGATATTGTATTGAGTCGAATCGGAATCGTATTGATTCAGGAAATCTGTATCGATACCCATCCTTATGACAAACGCGCAAATTCTCTGTCCAAAAAAAAGAGAGAACATCTCCATAGGCTTTGTGTCATAATAAATATTAATGCATAAAAGTCAGAGAGTAAAAGTTGATATTTGAGTAAAAGAGTTGTAGAACTACAGAGAGGAAGAGATGATATCTGATAATGCCTGAAGCATAAACTAAAGCCATCAAAGCTGCTCCTACTCCTCGAGTGTGTTTAGATGGGCACTTCTGTGTGGTTACAGCCAGGAGAGAGAGAGTGAGTGAGTGTTTGTGTGTGTGTGTGTGTATGTATGTGTGTGTTGATCCCAGGGGTGGCAGGAGGGCCGGTGGCCAGGATAATGGCCCTCTTAATTGGATGATCATGACACCATATTAAAAGAGATCTTCATTAGCGGATGCCCACTGCTGCTAACAGTCCGATAGTGGCTGAGTCATTAGCCTTCAGAACACACACACACACACACACACACACACACACACACACACACACACACACACACACACACACACACACACACACACACACACACACACACACACACACACACAGACAGACAGACACAGACAGACACAGACAGACACACCTGCTCAAGACGAGTACACCAAGCATGCAGAAACACTTTACACTGAGACTCACACTTTCCATCTTTCCATTCCAGTGTCGGTGGTAAAAGGAGTATGCCTTGTAAACACAGACATATTCCCTCAGTTTTAAGAGACAATTACACGCACCGATTTCTAAAAACACACAGTTTAAAAAAAAAAAAAAAAAAAAACTGCACTCAGCTGTCTAAAAGCACTAGAATGGATGACAGTAAATACCAATGAACACGATTCTCCTTGACATCAATAATTAATAGCAGTACTGGACCATTAATAACTAGTCATGTTTTTTAATTCATTACCATGAATAAGCAAAATCAAAAACAAAAACAGTGGCCTTTCAACTCCCCCTGTCTAGCCATGGCTGTATTAGGGCCCGACGCCATCAACAGTTTGGCCACAGCTAGAGCAGTATTAACTGAGCAGCAAGTGGGTGTGTGCCTGTGTGTGTGTGTGTGTGTGTGTCCACACGCATCTGAAATTGTGTCAGTGTTTACACACTCACGTGGCGGCCATGTGTTCCCCAGGAATGCACACTCATCTGCCAGTGAGATCACGGCCGGCAGAGACGAGGGGGGAGAGAGAGAGAGAGAGAGAGAAAAAAAAAGAACGAAAAAAAGGGTGGGGGTGAGGGAGGTGTGGTGTGGTGCGGTGCGGTGCGGGGGCAGCAAGGAATGAAAAGAAGGGAGTGAAGGAGGGAGGGAAAAAAAAAAAAAAAAGAAAGAGGGTGGCGGTGGGGGGTAGGGTAGGGTGGGGTGGTGAGGGGAGAGGAGGGGAGGGGGGGGGGTGATGGTGTGTTGTGGGGCGAGAGAAAAACACGCTGTCTGGAAGATGGCCAAGTATTGCCATAGAAATCTGGCAGTGCGGAGGGCTGGCCCAGGCCCCACAGCCGGCGGTTTTTAGTGAGCGCTTGAAACGGCGCCCGCACAAGAGCTATTTTTGGGCCGTGACCTGCTGGAGGAACCCCAGAGGGAGAGACAGGAGGACGCTGATGCAGTGTATGTGTGTGTGTGTGTGTGTGTGTGGAGACACTCACAGGCGGCAGAGAATCAGACCTGACTGAGGAAATCCAGACGCCTGTTCACACCCCTGCTTTGGACCCTGTGTGTGTGTGTGTGTGTGTGTGTGTGTGTGTGTGTGTGTGTGTTAGAGCATGTGCTTTTTGAATGTGTTTTTGTGCGTGTGTGTGTGTGTTTTTATGTGTGTGTGTGTGTGTGTGTGTGTGTGTGTGTGTGTGTGTGTGTTTTTATGGGTGTGTGTGTGTGAGAGTCTGTCAGTGTGTGTGCGCGCGCATCTACCTTGCGGGCACTAAAATGTATGCAAAACAATCATGGAATGGCATTATAAGTGGACCTCATTTCAAAGTGCATATAAAATGATGAAAGGGAAAGAAAATGAAAGAAAAAAAAAGCGCAAAATAATGCTGAAAAGGCGACATGGCTCTCGAAAAAACTGCCCAGCTCATTTGACTAAGTAGAGTAACCGTAAGCTCTTCCTTCCCTTTTTCCCCCCAAAGCATTTCTGTATGCTCATCACTTCACACTCAAACCAATGTCTCTCTGGCGTGGCTAACTGTCAAGGTGCTGCTTTCTAATCATGGAAATATTTCGCCCACACGCATACATTACTGAAGCTGCGGCGGCTTCCCTTCATTTACCTACTGCCCTGCACGTTTGCATCCAAGGGGAGGGGGGGAAAACAAAACAAAAACGCTAGCTAGAACACAGAGGTATTATTCCCAGCTTCAGAAAGTAAAAACTCTGTGATGCGTTACTTCCATGCCTGTGTACTTAACAATGGTGGAGGTGGAGAGCTAACAAGCCTAGGTGTGATTCTTGACTCTGACTTAAGCTTTAAAATTTCTATCAATAAAGCAACTAAAACTGCATATTTCCATCTAAAACACTGCAAGTTTTGCCCCTTCCTGACCAGGATACCGATAAACTTGTCCACGCATTTATCTTAAGTAGACTACTGTAATGCCCTATTTACATGGCTCCCAAACAAGGCAATTGGAAAAACTCAGCCGTGAGACTGTTAACAAAAACAAGGTCGGGAGAGCACATTACTCCAATGCTAGTAGAGCTACACTGGCCGCACAAGTGCGCTACTGGACTACGTTAAAGCTTGCTATGTGGATCTCTATCCTGAGTTCCTTTGCCAAACTGCTGAAGCACTTTGAGCTACATCCGTTGTATGAAATGTGCTATACAAGTAAAGACTATTAATAATAATAATAATAATAATACACTTTTTAAGCTAATCTACCTGTCTGATGATGTGTGTGCTTATAGGGATCAGCTGGCTCAGGAAATGGTTGGATCAGATATGTGACCGATCTTTTTACTTCTTGAACCCAGGATCTCCGCCACTGCTGGGACACACTGTCCCACTGATGTGTAACAAAGAAAAGCAATACAAAAAAACATGACAAAAATGCTTTCTAGGGTGCCTTTTTAAACACCTCAGTGAAGAGAGGCAGAAGACAGGAATTGGGAACATTCCAAAAAAAAAATGAAGCCCAGCCAGAGCAACAGCAGTAAGCAGGGTCACCTGACAATCCCCCACCCCCACTACCCCACTCCATCAGACACACACACACACACACACACACACGATCACAAGACCAGTCATCTGACAGTGTGTAGCAGGACCACTGCCACACTGCAGGTCTGGCCAATGAGCCGAGGCCCACGGGGCCATCCCAAAATGCCAGAGGGGTATGTGTGTGCGTGTGTGTGTGTGTGTGTGTGGGGGGGGGGTGGCTTGGGGTTTGGAGGCAGGACAGAGCCTCTGAAAGAAGGGCCCTGTCTGACCCCCCCCCCCTGGTTCCAGGTCAAAGGTGAGGTGTTATGGCAGAGAGTACAGACAGGGGTCAGAGGTTGGGGGAGAAATGGGGGGGGGGGCAGTGATCACGATGGACCTGGGGGAGGACATGAGGATCTGTGTGCGACGAGGACTTAAGAGGGCTGATTGTCTAATACAGAAGTGGCACTGCCATTACAAGGCAGAGAAAGAAAGACACACACACACACATACACACACCTTTTTACTTTGTAAATAAAATGTGGAAAGTGCAATTCCTTTCCCTAGCCACCTTGCCTTCCTAAATCATATGTGTGCGCACAAATGCAATCACAAACACACACGCACGCACACACAAAACAAGCAGCATGAAAGTACAAAATGTCAGGGCAAAGCAACATCTACTTCGTCAAATGTAGGCAGTTCAATTTCCCCCTCTTGCACACACAAACACATACACACACACACAGTATATATATATATATATACAGCAAATTTTCTCCATCACACCCCCCACTGCCTCATACACATAGACATCTCTCACACACTCACACACACACACACACACACACACACACACACACACACACACACAGGCAGCCCCCTTCCATGTGCAGCCATTGATTTGCAGAGCTTGTTATTGCAGCGCAGCAGCAGAGGCGGCGAGTCCCCGTTGTGCTGACTTTAGAGCCTAAGGCCCCAGAACATTATTACTGACTGAGCCAGCCACTGAACCCACAGCAGCCATTCATCCAGACAGAGGGGGAGAGAAAGAGAGAGAGAGAGGGGGAGAGAGAGACAGAGAAAGAGAGAGAGAGAGGGGGAGAGAGAGAGGGGGGGAGAGAGAGAGAGAGAGAGAGAGAGAGAGAGAGAGAGAGAGACAGAGAAAGAGACAGAGGGAGGGAGAGGGAGAGGGAGAGAGAGAGAGAGAGAGAGAGAGAGAGAGAGAGAGAAAGCGCGACAGAGAGAGGGAGACAAAGTGTGAGAGAAAGAGAGCGCGAGTGCACGAAAGAGAGAGAGAGAGAGCGTGTGAGAGAGAGAGAGAGAGAGAGAGAGAGCGTGTGAGAGAAAGAAAGAGAGATACAGACACAACAAAATTAAAGTGCAATGTGAGCAGAGTGGAGGAGAGTAGAGAGAAGGGAAGAGGGAGAAGCCAAAGTAACAGGAAAGGTATGCTGTAGCACGGCAGCAATTAATCCATTAATCATTTAGCCGACACCTCCTACATTAATGAATAGCTTGATAGTTTGATTCAGAAATACAGTGGCCAAGGCTTCCAACATCTTAAATCATGGATTTCTTCCCTTCTCGGTAATAGGAAACCAGGTAGCTCTGGGACGTGAATAAAACAACATGGCTCAAGACACTTTCAAACAAATTCATCAATTTATCAGCAACACAATCGACAGATTAATCAACTAAAGAAATAATTGTTTGTTAGCACACCCTTGTAATCAAGCTACTACGCTAGTAGAGAGCACAGGCCTGAGATCAGCTATACTGCACGTACAGCTCCTCAGATCAAAAACAGCTTCCTCTTACACTCGCTAATCATTCCTTCAGCTACACACACACATACACACACACTTGCACACCTACCTACACACACACACACACTAACCATGCTAGATTAAACTCAAATTAAAACAACAAAACCAGACCGGAGCCTGTGAGAGGAGAACCTCAAGTCCCAACCTCCTCTTGTGTATGTGAGAGAGTGTGAGAGACTCAGAGCACGGCAGCCATTTTGTACTCTCTATGTGCTAGCTAGCGTCTGTGTGTGCAGCAGCAGCAGCAGCAGCAGCAGTAGCAGCAGCCCCTACACAGACAGAGTGCTTCTCTGAGCAGCTAGCAGACTCTAATGCACACAGCAATGGTAGAACGTTCCGGACTCTGGATAAACTAGGAAGGTGCCCGTTTGTCTATGTGTCTCTTGCATTGCAGGCCGTGTCTGTGGTTTCTGTTTTTTGGGGGAGAGAAATACACATCTGCTTCAGCGTCAGCCATGTTGCGCTGCTCTCTCTCTCCCTTCTACTCCAAGCTGCTCCTGGTTCAGTACGGTTCTCTATGAGGAAGAGACACTTCCATGTTTTTCTGCTTACTGTAACATATAAACCCTGCACGTAACAGTGATTTAAGCAAGGGGCAATGGAAAGGAAACTGGAAGTGCTGCTGTTTTCTTAGTGTGTGTGGGTGTCCGTGTGCGTGTGTGTGTGTGTTTATGTGTAACCTCATCTGCACTGAACTCTGAACTGGACTCAACATGCAGAGGGCCCTGCATTGAAACAGGATCTCCACATCAGCATTACTGCGTCCGTGTGTGTGTGTGTGTGTGTGTGTGTGTGTGTGTGTGTGTGTGCCCATGTAATCCAGGGTTCAACGTAAAGTCAGAGCCTCTTTCTGACCCCCCGCCTCTCTCTCTCTCTCTCTGGCTCAGCCTCTGATCCTCTGCCTTCACTGGCTTGTTTCCTGTTCTCAGATAACCACTGACACACAAGCGCGAGCGCGCACACACACACACAGCCACGCATACACACACACACACACACACACATGCCCATTCATCCTCTTCAGAATAGCAAACGAGGCAGGGGGGAGGGAGTGGGGGGTGGGGGTATGAGAAGGGCGCCTGCGGTGGCGTCTTTGTTGTTGCCGTGGTAACCGTGCTGCTGAGACTCCACGTGTGTTGACACATTGGAGCTGACGCCACGCTCACACACACACACGCACGCCTGCTCACACACACCCCCCCACCCTTCCCCCCTCATCCAGTCTCTGTACTGTGACCTGGCATGGCCTGCGGAGAGTCAGCTGTTCCAGAGAACAGCCCCATCACTAAATACCAGGAAGAACCACAAACACGCACACAAGCGCACACACACACAAAACTACACACGCTTTAATTACATTTACAAAGCCTTCAAGGTCCCAACCACAATATACAACCACCACACACAGATAAAAGGGACTTTCTCCTTCCCCACACACACATATGCACAGAGAAAGTGCATTCTTGCTCTCCACACACACTGACACACACACACACACACACACACACAGACATAAAGAAAGGACTTTGAGCATCCCCCCCTCCTCCAGAGTTCTCCCACCCACAGTAGCAGGGCCTCCACGTGGGACTGAACAGCACAGCCTGCATTCCACCTGGGTTACCAGGTTACACAAAAGCCCTTCCAGAAGCAGGTCATCAGAAATGCCACTCCACACACACACACACTTTGTTTTACATTCATAGTGAGGTCCTTCATTGACTCCCATTCATATCTAACTAAAGAACGCTTAACTGTGCCCAGACCAAAGCAAATGTTTTTGCACTTTTACTTTTTTCAATAACAGTCAGTGTTTTTTTTTTTTGTTTTCCCATCATAGTGAGGACATTTGGACCTCACAACTATGTCAGTTCAAATGCATGCATGCATGCATGCACGCACGCACGTGCACACAACAGGAGAAAGAGCAGGATATACTCCCAATGACATCAAAGTAAAGGCAGCCCAAGATATGCTTTGCATTCTTAAATGCTCTCAGAATGCTTGATCACACACAAAAATACACACACACACACACACACACACAAAAATACACACACACACACACACACACACACACACACACACACACACACACACACACACACACACACACACACACAGAGGTAAAACCTTGAGGAAGCTTTTTTCATTACCTACTTGAAGAAGAGAGTTAGAGAGAGAGAGGTGTGTGATCGAAAAGGATCTGATATTTGGCAAGAGAAACAGCCTCTCGCCCGGGAGGAGCAAGGCTCATTTCCCACCTCCCATTACCAGTGGCAGTGCGAGGGGGCGTGTGTGTGTGTGTGTGTGTGTGTGTGTGTGGCGGGGGGGGTTGACATTGACTGACTGAATGGCAGCGAGTGCAGGAGAGAAAGTCAATGAGGAAGGAGGAGGAGTTGGCGTGAGAAAGAAACAGACAGACAGACAGACAGACAGAGACAGACAGAAGCGGAGGATGACAGAGAGAAAGGGAAAGGGAATAACTGGTGGACTTTTTTTTATTTTCCCCACTCAAGGCCAGTGTCAGCCTGAGGCTTCTCCTCAGGCTCCAATGTCAGTAAACAGCTTCAGTCTTCTGCTGTGAGCTGAAATACTATTATAGACAATCGTAAACAGAAAATATCAGTCCCAGAAACTGGTAAACAGAGCACGCAAATTGACTGACTTAAAGAAACCACAATCTGACACTTAGTCTCTCGATGAACATTAGGAGGAGGTCACCACCAAGACCCCCTGGAGAAGAGGCCAGGCCCACTTCGGTCCTGCCCACCCCCAGCATCAAGCACCCATCTCTGGGCACCAGGGAGTGAAAGGATCCCTTGGTTAGGCCGCTGAGGATCCAGGCATCACTCCCTTAGCAGGCCTATGCAGGGCTGAGCTTAACCATAAGGGGGCACTCCCAGTCCAGTGTGAACACACAGAACACAGAACACAGAGAGAGATAGAGAAAGAAGAGAAGACACCCAGACACAAACACACACACACACACAGAGAAGAGGAAGATCCTGTGCTAAAGGTGATCATTACATGTACAGAGACACACAGACACAAACACACACTAGAACCTGCATACTAGAACCAAACACACACACACACACACACACACACACACACTTGTATAAACACATAAATACACAGAGTGTGCCTGAACACACCATCGAAACTAGTGTTGCAGAATGTGATGGTCTAAGTCTAAGTTTGTCAGAGATGGCTTCTCCTCGTGGTGTGTTGATGACAGGAGGTTTGCTCTGCGTGCGTTATCGGTTGCCTCGGGCGACAAAGACACACCCATCTGGTCAAACCAGGGGAACTTGCGCATGAGTGAGCAAACACTACAGCACACACACACGCAGGCAGTGGCCTCCTGAACCACTTCTGTTGTGCTGGAAGTGTGTGTGTGTCTGTGCATGTATGGTTTTTTGTATTTATATATATGTATGCATGCATGTACGTTATAAATATAAACATTGAGAATGAGATGAGACACATGAGTGTGTGTGTGTGTGTATAAATATGCACATGCAATGGGATAGCTGGCTGTGTGTGTGTGTGTGTGTGTGTGTGTGTGTGTTTGCCAATGGTGGGGTGGGGGGACATGTGTTTAACAAGCTGCTGGCGGTGCCGTGTATTCTTGTGTTTGTGCATTTGCTTAATAGGCTGGTGTGTGTGTGTGTGTGTGTGTGTGTGTGTGTGTGTGTGTGTGTGTGTGTGTCTATACGTCTCTTGATTGTGGATCTTTTGTACCTCACACAATGGTGGCGGAGGGTCCCCTGGCAGCACAGATGCCTCAGACAGACAGAGCTCCATAGAGGGGGGTGGGGGGGGGGGGGCTTTTAGTTTGTGTCCCAAATACAAACAGCACACCCACCATCACCACTACCCTCCATGCAGCACGAGACCATCATGGCAGGATTAAACAAAAGAGCCTACACCACTTAGGAGCAGGAGCAGTGAGGAGTGAGGAGAGGGACGGACGAGTGTGGACACATTGGGGAGGGAGAGAGAGAGGGATAGAGAGAGGTTTGTGTGTGTGTGTGTTGGTGTGTGTGTGTGGGGGGGGGGGGGGCAGACAGGAGATGTAAGGAAGGGTTTACGGAATAAAAGAGGAAAATATAGAGGAAAAAAATGAAACGGTAGGAACTGTAAAAGTGAGAGGTGGAGGGAGGGAGAGAAAAATGGAAAACTGAACGAGGCAGAGGAGAGAGAGAATTACAGATGACAGGAGTGCTAAACGCAGCTGAGGGGAGAAATGCGTGGGGAAGGAGAGAGAGAAGAGGGGGAGAGAAAAATGGATAGAAAAAGAGAAAGAGGGAAAGAAAGTGTTGGGGGGGAAAGGGTGAGAGTGAGAGGGGGAGAGGGAGAGAGAGGGTGAGAGAAAGAATGAATACAGAAAAATTGAGAAAGAAGGGGAAAATGGGGTGAGATAGAGAGAGTGGAATGAAAGAGAGAGGAAAATTAGATGAAAGGAGGGAAAGAAAGAAAGAGAGAGAGGGAGGGACGGACAGAGGAAGAGTAGTGCAGGCAGCACTGCAGTGAGACATGGCCTTTTGTACTGCGCTACCAGCTCAGCCCAGAGCCAGAGAAAAGAGGAGAGGAGAGGAGAAAAGAGAGGAGAGAGAAGAGAAGAGAGAAGAGAGGAGAGAAAGGAGAGAGAGAGGAGGGGCCTGTAAGCACTGCCGTGTGTGCAAGAGAGTGAAAGAGGACAAGCGTGTATGACAGAAAGAGGGGAGGCAGAGAACAGGGAAAAAAAAGAGAGAGAAACAGAATGGAGAGAAAAGCAAAACACAAACTCCAACTAAAAACTACCTTCAGACAAAAAAACAGCTCTCAATTTGCCCTTATTAAAATGGCCTAACTTAAACGCGATGCAGAGAAGAGAGATGGCGAGAGAGAAGGAAGGGGAGAGGAGAAGCAGAGAGCAGAAAAGCGCAGGGCCCCGGAATCTGAATAGCTCAGCTCCCACACAGGAAGCGCAGGCCCAGAAATAGCAACAGGAAACACGCCCCAGAAACTGAATACTGCAATAGCTCAGGCAGGCAGGCAGCAGCAGCAGCAGCAGTAGAAGCAGAGACTGGCAAAACAGGGCTGAGCACAAGAGTGTTACAAAAGCAGATTTACTGTGTGTGTGTATGTGTGTGTGAGAGAGAAATAGGCACACGAGAAATTGGAGAGGAGAGGAAATTGAGAATATGACAAATGAAGAAAGAAGAAATATTACCAGAGAAATGAGGAAAAAGAGATATGGCCAATTGCGTGAGGACAGAGTAGAACACGGAGAGGCAGAAAGAGAAGAGGAGAGGAGAGGAGAGGGAGAAAGAGGAGAGGAGAGGAGCGGAGAGGAGAGAAGAGAGGAGAGGGAGGGGCAGAATTCCGCCAGCCTCAGCAACCACCACAGCTTTAACACCCTCACCGCTCACACACGCGCACAGTCACACGCGCGCACACACACACCATAGAAAGAACAAGATGTGAAGAATGGGAGCAAGTGAGAGACTGAGATGAAAAGAGGGGAAAAAAAAGAATATAGGAAATGCCCTTCAAGGCAGAGCACGCAAGGTCTGAGCAGGTATGCTTTTAGTGTGTGAGCAGGCATGTGTGAAACCGTACAAGAGGAGACCTTGACCACAAACATCATCAAGATAGAGATATGCGCACACGCATACACAGGCACACACAGGCAAACACACACACGCGCACACACACACTGACTCAGTCACCCGACACACACAGATGCAACTCGAATTTTTACTAATGCAAGCTGTTAGTACTTCTCTACAGTAGCAGGATAAAATGTACAAATAGGTTCACAAATAACACCCCCCCCCCCCCCCCCCCCAAACATCAGGAGTCATATTATGTCTTCACAACCGTGAGGAAGTAGGGCGTGGCAATGTTTCAACTCCTCTCTGAGCTCCACCTCGCTCTTCCATCGCCCCAATCTTCTCCAGCTCCATCTCTCCATCTTCATTACCAGCCTCCCACCACCCAGCCTTCCTCCTATCCATCACCCCTTTAGCCCCCCTCCTCACCCCCTCCCCCCTACCCGAATCGCCCATCCTCCATCCGTCTACCTCAACTCTCCTCTCTCCAGGCCATCTCACATTATGTATTACGGCAGACCCATCAATGATTATAAGAGCTGACTGCCATTATTTTGCGTCATTTTTAGAACTAATCCTACCATAGACGTTACCCTCAGGCAAGAAGAGGTTGGTGGACTACTCCTTGCCTGAAACCTAGCAAGTCAGTAACAAGCGTGATTAGCTCATGGCTCCTGACTCATTTTGGTACGTTATTTCAATTATTGGTACATTATTTTAATTATTGGTACAAGTCATCATCAGTAACTTTTACATACATCTGTGCTAGGCCTTGTATAATTTGCCATTTAGGTCATCTAACAGGTGCTCTGCACAAATCTTGTTTACAAATCCTAAAAAATGTATTCAGCAATCTAATTTCCATTTTCCATTTTGTGCAATGTTCGCAAATGGCTCTAGTTAAATAGGCAAACTGCTTCTGCCTTTTGAGTGAGAGTGTTAGCGAGCGAGTGAGTGAGTGTGTTGGCGAGTGAGGAATACAGACCAAGAATTAAGTGAGCGTGTGAGCGACTAAAGGATAGAACCTAAAGTCACAGAGCGTGAAAGCGAGGGAAGAGGGAAGGAGTGAGAGTGGAGAGTGAAGGGAGAACTAGCACTAGCACAAGTCCAAACCCAACAAAATAAAACAAAAGATTAAAAAACACCACTCCCTGCATAACACAGAATTGCAGAGAAGCACGAGAGTTAAGAGTTACGGGTGAAGGGGGGAGGACGAAGAGAGTTTGGGGGGGGGGGGGGGGCTTTATCAGTGTGAGGGAAACAGAGGCGAGAGGCGAGGTGTGAGGGGTGCAGTACAACGGTTTGGGGGATTAGTGTCTGGCAGGGGCCAGGGGTACAAAGCCGCCCCCTCTCAGGGGTACAAAAGCACCCCTCTCAGGGGCAACAGGGGAGATTAAGGAGCTCCAGCAGCACAGTAAAGGGGAAGAGGAAGTGTTGGAACACACACACACACTGGAAATGCATGCTCAATCAGATAACATAAAGCATGGTGCGCTCAAACACACACTCAGGCATACAGCATACACAATCTAATGCTTAGTCTCTCTCTTGCTCTCTCACACACACAAACACACACACACACACACACACACACACACACACAGACACACCAAATGGTGGGAGGATTTGATTTTTATCCCACCCAGGTTTGGAGACCCCAGCTCGTTGTGATGGGAGAAATGAGAACACTGTAAGACCCCCCCCGCACCCCAAAGCTAATTAACTGTGATAAGCTCCCAAGATGTGCATAAGATCCGCATCCTGGTGCTCAACACAGAGTGATGATGACAGCAGGCACCGAGAGAGCTACCCACAAGGCCGAGCGGCGTGAAGGACTTGCAGTGTGTGTGTGTATGTGAGAGAGAGAGAGTGTGTGGTGTGTGTGTGTGTGTGTGTGTGTGTGTGTGTGTGTGTGTGTGTGTGTGTCTCGTAGGAGTTATGTTTAGCATCCCAACATTTGGGCCACAATACAAAATGATTTTATTACCTTAACAATAAAGTGCATGTGGCACTTTCTGCATTACATCGCTATCTATTTTTATCATCCATTACATTTTGTACACTAGAAGTGTCAGCAGCCATCTTGGAGTCGTAGAACTGATCGCCTCCCTACGATTTCCACTGTGGTGGAGCAGAAGAATGAGAGCTTGCACAATACTGTGGGCTAAGCAAGTCATGTTAGAAGAGTAGACATGTATATTGAAATGAAATGAAAGTATTACTATTGAATAAATATTTATTTATTGTAGCTGCTGCCACAGCAATACAATATACTGTGCCAACAATATGATACTATATATTTTTTTATTATTTTCTCCTCCTGTGTGTGTGTGTGTGTGTGTGTGTGTGTGTGTGTGTGTGTGTGTGTGTGTCTTAATGTGCCTGTTTGCCTGAACATGCCCAACACTGCGTTATTTTGCAATCCACAATCCTAAAACATTACCACACTTAATTACCCACCATAAACCAACACTACACTTCCTTCCATATTAAAACTACAACAACTACTTTTTTTAAAAGAATAACATTTGGACCCCCACACACACACACAAACACAGCGAGGTTCTCATCCTTACTGACGTGGGCGTTGCCAAGCAACTGAAAAAAAAAGAAAAAAAAGAAAAGGTGCTCTGTGTTACATTCACCTGTCAACAGAGAGCAGTCTGCTGGCGAAACTGGCCTCAGGTAAAGCGTGTGCACCTGTACTCCTGCATGAAGGCACACACACCTGTGTTTACAGCCTAGGCTAACAACTCTACCGCATGAGACACCAGCCCACAGTGTCAGCCCACAGCTATGACTGTGATGCTGATGGTACAGGAATTGTAATATTCTAAGTACGTTTTCTGCCTTTAGTACCATTTCAGGAAAGAGATAAAAGGAGAAAAAGATAAGTTTGACTAAAGCTCGGACAAACTAAACTTGCCAAAACAAAAAACATACATTGGAGACCCTTAGCCCTCAGATGCTGTGACAAAAAATTGCTAAAGAAAAAAAAAAATGTATAGCCAATATGTACAATAGAAGACACTTTTGTCATAGTCATTGTACAAGTAGCCATTTTAGATCAAGGCACAGAGAAAATGGCTGACAAGAGTTTAAAAAAAATAAAAAAACACAAGAAACATTAAAAAGCAGTTGGTCAATGGTTCTGTAAATATAGCACATTAACCATTACTGCATTATTGTATATTTACAGTAAAAGCTCGTGCAAATTCGACAGTCATGTTGACGTGACTGCCTGTGCGTTTTTTTTTGTTTGTTGCCTTGGGACTCTAGGCGTCCATAGACAGGCTCAGCAAAAAACAATATCGAGTGCGAGCAGAAGAGAAAGAGAACGAGAGAGAGAAGGAAAGAGAGCGACCGGTCCGACCGGTCCGACCCGTCCGGCCGGTTTCCCCTCCTCTTCTGCTCCAGCTCTCCCGCCGCTCTCTCTCTGTGCGCCTCGCCATTTCACAACTCTCCCGGAACCTTCCGCCAGGCGAGGGCTGTTTTAGGGTAAACCCCGACGCGCTCTGAGAGAGGGAGAGGCCAAGCTGGAATTTTCCGTTAGTTAAACGCTTCAGTTTGCACTAATCAACATGGACCCATAATGAACCAAGAGCTACACTAGAATCTAAAAAAGGACCTAAAACTGGCGAGAATCCAACAACTTCCTCAGTCTAAAGTCTCCTATCTCCCTCTTAATCTGGCCCTGTGTGTGTGTGTGTGTGTGTTCTAAAAACCTGTGTGGGGTTTAAACTCGACTGTGCCCAGTTGACACATTCCTGCTCACTCTCTTACCCACCATCCACTACCTCGGACATTGGTCAAGTGTACGTTTTACAGAAGCTGTCTCTCTAGCCGTCACAACTTAACAGTGACACTGTGCTGTTATTCAGCTGGGGGGCCAAATGCAGGTGCAATGTTTAAGAGAAAGGTCAACCAGGAAGTGGTAATCTGGCATTACTGCACATGGGACACACACACACACACACACCCCAAAACGCACACCCACACACACCCACACACAGAACAAAACGCGCGCGCACACACACACTAGAGAAGAAAAAAAAGCTATGGTTCAGATTCTACCTCTTTGCGTGTGGTCTTTAAGTTCCTTGCACAAGTGTTTCAGGCCAACTGTAGTTAGCAGCAGGGGCTAACCTGAGTGATGCTAGATTGTGTGTGTGTGTGTGTGTGTGTGTGTGTGGGAGAGCAACTCATTGGGCCCAGGGCCAGATTACAATATCTCATGGCCAATTGCGTGTGGCCAAGGGGATTCCCCTGGAACGGATGGGAAAAAAAGAAGGAGGGAGACAGGAAGGGATAGCCCTGCCCGAGCCCTGGCCAATGCTGCCTCTGCCCGCCCGGGGGGAAATATATAAATAAAGAAAAAGAAATAAATAAAAGAAAAGGGAAACACATCCTGAGGGCATCCCCCTACTGCTGTGTGTGTGTGTGTGTGTGTGTGCACGCACAACACATTTCTCTCTTTACCTCTCTCCCTCTCTCTCTCTTTCTCCATCCTCTTGTGAAGCTTCTCTTACTCTCTCTCACACACACACACAGACACACACACACATCCTGGTGCCTCACACACTCACTTCTTTTACACACACACACACACACACGCACGCACGCACACACACACTCATCCTTCCTTTCATTCTCCCCCTCACTCTCTCTCTGTCTCTCCCTCTTGCAATTTCTCTCTCTCCATTTCAGTCATCTGCCCCCCCCCCCCCTCCTCTCCCCTCCTCTCCTCTCACCATCCTCGCGCTCTTACTTCCATTCTCTCTCATTAACGATCTCATTTCTCACACACTACCCACTCTTCCCCTGGATGCCCTCAATAAGGTTATCTGTATTCTCTCAACAGAAGCACGCGCACACACACAGACACACACCATATTTCACACACACAAAATGAACTTCATACAGAATCACACACACACACACACAACACACACACAGAAAACACATTTTACACGCACCCTTCTCTGGCTTACTAGGGTTTGTGCTCCCAGTAAAAGCGAGTGTTGTTTGTGCATACTATGCATTGCTCATGTGCCTAGTGTCCATAGAGCTGACTATACAATCACACTTTAATGCTTCCAAGCAATATCTGGACATCACAAGTCCAGCCATTACTGATGATAACCATGACTGAAAATATGACATGTGACTCAAAAAAAAAAAAAAAAAACCTCACAAGCCACAAGCACTGTTCACTGTGATGAGAAGAAGAGGAGGAGGAGGAAGAAGAGGAAGAGAAAGAGAGGGAGAGAGAGAGAGAGAGAGGGCACTTACGGGTAAGCTGGAGGGGCGGCCCTGCATGCTGTCCTCCTGCCCTCCCTTACTGGAGGCCAGTGGCTGGCTAGAGGGAGGAGGCCCACTGGACTGGGAGCTGAAGGAGTCCTGGGACAGCTCCTGCAGAAGAGAGAGAGAGAGAGAGAGAGAGAGAGAGAGAGAGAGAGAGAGAGAGAGGGAGAGAGAGAGAGAGAGAGAGAGAGGGAGAGAGTAAGGAAGGGGGAAAGAAAGAGTGAGAGACAGAAAGAGAGTAAGGAAGGGGGAAAGAGAGAGAATGAGAGTGAGAGAGAGAGAGAGAGAAAGAGAGAGTGACAGAGGGAAAAAAAGAGAGAGGACGGAGAGAAGTGGTAAAATAGAATGATAGGTGAGAAGATGGAGGGACAAATGAAGCAGGTAGAAAAGAGGAAAAAGAGAGAGAGAGAGAAGAAAAAGGGCAGAGAGACAAATATTGTGACCACATTTCAAAGAGACACAATATTTCAAAGACACACACACGTACACACAGTGCAGCTCAGCTAATGCATGTTTTAAAACACACCACTGTTTCTTCTAGAAGGGTTTATTGCTGACCTTTCCTTACACAGTCTCCACTTCAAAGTAAGCAGCTGCTTTACCTTCTCAAAACACAACCGAGATCTGTGTTTCTCTCCACATGCGCACACACACACTACGGTCATCTCCAGCTGGCTGGATCAATGCAGGACAACTAACACCGTTTAAGCTTTTTTTTTTCTGTCATCTTGTCCGTCTGGAAAACTGTGTGTTACATCACCACCTATCCCATCTGTACACAGCTGCTGCTGCTGGGGTAAGGTTTGTGTGGAAGGTTTGTAGTTATTTCTCCTGTCATAGTTTTAACACGTGGCCACGTGTTTGTACAAAGTTAAAAGATCCCAGACTGAAAAATGTATGACTGCGATGGCAACAGCTATATGCTACATGGTAGATTTTTAAGTCTGCTGTGTGCACACACCACACACCCAGCCCCTGTGATTTTCTCCTGACTGAACATCAGTGACTGGCGAACTACACCTGGAGGACAAACTCAAGAATTCCAACATCTACACAGGCCTGACTAAGTTAGCTTCATAGTAAGTCGTAAGCCCTCATGGAGTCAAGCCTGGCTCCTCTGTTAGAAAGTCTACCACTAAT
>CM059283.1:23994096-24016596 GCA_030347295.1 Setipinna tenuifilis | reverse complement strand
CCATCCAATTGTGTCTCAAAATGTAGGTTGTGTAAATGCAAAAAGTACAGCCAGTTGACTAGCATTAGCTTTTTAAAGCAAGACTTAAAGCTGCACAGTTGACAAAACCAGATGAGGGCAAAGTGTTGTCAATGCAATACCTGTATTGTGGTTATGCATCCAAAAAACATGCACCGAAAACCCTGTTATAAAAACAAAAACAAAACACAAACCAAAATCTATACCCACACGCAAAGCGGTAGCAAGTTCATTGAAGAGACAAAAATAAACCACACACACACACACACACAAAGGAGATAGAGTGCCGCTCTGGAAACAAAGAATTGCTGTTAATTTATCCTGGGGCGAGGTCAACCCTTTGGCACTGAGCGCTCCTCCACACCTCCTTTCAGCCCTGGGGTGTATTTTTAGCCTGTACTCACCACTCTCATCAATGACAAGACCTTAACCAGCCATTCACAATTACTCAAAGGCTGTGTGTATGTGTGTGGGGGAGAGGGAGAAGGAGAAGGAGAGGGGGGAGATGGCAATAGAGATAGAGACAGAGAGAAAGAGAGACAGAGAGAGAGAGATGCATGTGTTCGGCGGGAAAGAAGCACTAGAGTGGTTTTTCAAGGACCGATCACTACTATTCTTCTGCCTGGTTCAAGAAGAGACAGAAGCTACATAAATAAAAGCACACTACCATGCTCTATGATTCACAAGATTCATGCGTTGCTTGACAGTAATCATTGACAAACAACGTCCTTCAACCTGAGCAAGTCTACAGCCAGGACCTGTATATAGGCCTATGACACTATGCTCAGGCACATAGTAGGCATTGTGTGAATTATTTCTGTGAGTGTGGGCATGCATGTGTAAGTGTGTTCGCATACAGTATGCATCGGTATTCATGTGTGAATGCATGCGTCTACTCGTGCATATCCGTCTCGGTCATCACCCCAGAGGTTACAGAAGGGTTAGGCTCTTCCTCACGCTGTTAACATTTCTAAACCACTGGCCTTAAAAATGAGGGCCATTCATGAAAATGTTATGACATTTATTTATGATTTATACACTTTCCCGGTGTTAAAATATCATCTCCCATCTTCAAGAAGCTCTTGAAAACCTCTTCTCTTCGGAGAGCACTTACAATCTTAACTGTACCTCACTATCTAACCCTTGTCTTATTGCACTCTCCACTTGTTCTCCTCGCACTTATTCTGTAATCTCCATTCACTGCTGCTTAACTCCCTTTTTCTTCAATTGTAAGTCACTTTGGATAAAAGCATTTGCATAATATAATGCATTCTCAACTCACTGCATTTTCCACACAAATGAAAACACCTTCAACTAAAAACCATAGAAAAATATATGATTCTCAATGTGGTCCTGGATGGTCACAGAGCAGCACCTGTTCCAGCAAGACATCATAATTGCGGGGAACTAATGAGGCCTAAAACAGATGATTGCTTGTGTGAAAATGTATATTGAGAAATTAAGAAATTGCGTATAGTGTGCAGGTGATGACTACACGGCCAGTCTCCCATTATCCTAGAACTACAAGTATAATAATTTTTTAAAACATATATTGGTAACACTGCACAACAGAAAAATAATGCACTGCTTGATGCTGGTCAACATGGTACAAAGTGAGACGCTGTTTGTCGTTCCTGGCAGTTCGCATATATATCCCCCCTTCTCTGTTGTTCCTGGTGATGTACTCGATGGCAGGGAGGAACCAGCCACTAACAGTCTTTCTTCTTCCATTCCCTCCTCCCTTCCCCCCTCCAAAGAAATAAATAAATAAATGCAATTAGCACATGGCTAATCTGCATAAAGGGAAGCCCACACTTACACTCCCAAGCGTGCACACACACACACACACTTGGCAGATCGTCTCACAGTCCTGTGGTGTGTCAGAGGAGGGGGGGGGGGACGGCTTTGGGGAAGCGGGTTGTTTGAGCGTGTGCATGCCTCAGAGTGTGTGTGTGTGTGTGTGTGTGTGTGTGTGTGTGTGTGTGTGTGTGTGTGTGTGTGTACCCTGGGCCTGTGCCTGATAGCTAGAGCGATAGAGGATACTGCGGCGGTGGCGGGTCGCACAGATGGGCTGAGGGCAGACGATAAACAACGGCTGCTAATTTAATCCCCTCTGCATGGCCACATGGCCCAAAGCACCGCGACGTCCAACACACACACACACACACACAAGAAGGATACATACACACACTGCTATTATCCATCACAATGTTCTGACCCAAAACACACACACACACACACACACACACACACACACACACTTGTGCCTATTTGCATAGCTATGGCACACATTAATGCATGGACACACACTGACACTGTATCTGGTGGTGCACATGTCAACACGTGTCCCGCTAGGCATGCAGACTGACATGCCGGGGAATTTATCCCATAATGCTCATATATCCTGTGACAACACAGTCACACAAATCCCACAAGTCCCCTTCGCAATCCCACACATCACAAACGGCAGATTTTGTTTTGTTTTGTTTTTTTTTTTTGTCTTTAACACACGTTGAAGCCAAGTGATCTTCACAATAACGTGAAGAATAATGGCATTGTAGTGTCTGTGAAAAATGTTTTAAATGTGACAAAAGCAAAGCAAACTGGTCTTTTTTTTCCACTTTACAGTCCTTTCAAGGACCATGTGCGGCAATTATAGCATATTATTTGCAATTACAACATCTCAACAAACAGTCTTTGTGACTTGCTAGTGGAACAATGTAAACATGGCAACAACGCCATGGCAATGTGGGCCATTATGTTAGCTTGAGAAAGCCATTCCCACCTGGGCTATGGCTAGGACAAAACCACATTAACCTACACTACCATATTAGCCTGGATTTCTATAATTATTTAGGCTGCTGTAAGGTAGTCTTTTCTGATTAGGAAGGTTCCTGAAGGAGTATAATGACCTAGACGTATCTTGAAAGAAATGAGAATAAGAGCTGGTGTGGATCCTCTTAAAGGAAAGGTGCTTTAATGCTTTCTTTCATTTCCGTTAGCATAGCATAGCATAGCATAGCCACGCCCCATGAATCTATGCAGCAACAACACAGCCGATCAACATGATGTCCATAACACCTGCCTTTTACCAATTTCATGGTCACATGGAGGCCGGGGCAGTCCAATTTTCCCCCAATCACCTCAGTTCCAATCAATTTTTCTTCACCTCATGACATCCTTCATCAAATTTAAGGAGTTGCCAACATTTCATCCTGGAAAACTCCCTCATCTAAGCTAATATATTCTGTATATGATGCACGTAGCCTGATGTATCAGCCACAGCAACCATACCAACCCAGGCTAACATGTGAACCAGGAATCCCTATAGCCGTTTAGCCCAAAATGTTAGCCAAGCAAACCGCCACCCACAACAGAAGCAGACGGAGCAGTTGGGATGTGGTTTGGGAATGCAAATCCTGGGAAGAGGATGGCTGGCCAGCAGCAGATAAGGGGAACAGTCATAACTGTTCAGTGGCTTCAGAGCTAATGAGGACTGAAGAGTTAGCAGGACACAGGTCTGCTAACACCACACAGGTCTGCTAACACAACACCACAATTAAGTAGCCTTGCACAACCATGCGGCCTACATTACAGATATTAGATGCGAAGACAACTGTGTACAAATACAGTCAGAATGACTATCAACAGAACTGCAACATTAAATCAATTATATATCCACCAAGTATTACATTTATCATTAGTCACCTTTGACAAAAGTCCAGGTCTAGGCTAATTTTCTGAAGTCTAAAAACAGGTGATTGTTTCCAAAGTAGCATACATAATTCAATTTAATTTAGACCAGGAACATGTTAAACATCAAGAGTAACATTACTTAAGATGTAATGGACATTATTACTGCTGTCCATAAGAAAAGAGGACAACTACTCAACTTTTTTATCGTGGTCTTCTCAAAAAACCAAACCTGCCTCCGGGACTGTAGTCAACTACAATGAACCATGTTTGGCCACTTTGACAAAACAGAATGTTGATTTGGCAAACAACAAAATAAAGTACATTTTCAAATCAAATCACTGGCTGCCTCCATACAGGTGCTGCTTCTGTTTTGAGAATCTGTCAGTCTTCTGAGGATTAGGCTGAGCAACGGCTTGGAAAGCGAACAACATTCTGCTTTCCCTGAAAATCCAATTCATTAAATCAGCGAGACCTTATGACACTGGCTTAGGGAGAGATCCAGCTAAACAAATCAGATCATTTTGGCAAATAATGAAAATCTGAGTAAATAAATATTGTAAAAAAGTGAAAGATGAAAACATGAAGGAGACATCAGCCATCTTCATGATTCTCTTTCTTCCTTCACTATCATTTTGTCTGCTTTGCATTCCAGAACACACTCTTTGGCCAAAGCTACAGCCCTCGCATTCAAACGCGCCATGCCTACTTGCATTTCACATTACATCAAATACACCTGGTGCTGAAGTCAGCTCTCTGGTGAGAACAGCTTTTATTTCAAACAATGGCCACAATCCCAGCTTTTTATGGGTTTTTGTATTTACAGTTTCAACCCATCCAGCCATTTTAACATCAGACTGATTCCAAATAACCATTGAGAAAGGTCTTTGTTGAAAAGAAAAACGGCTCCATAACATTAGGTAAAAATCAGCTAAACTCTCTTCACTGCACATGCACTAGTCATAGAGTATTTTTGTTTAAAATGCCTGAACATTTACCAATTCCAGTGATCAGGTAATTGGGTAACCTTGTCAAATGCAATTCACTGGCACTGGATTATAAAAGGGTTTAACACATACACACAGTTGTGCAAAATGGTTACTTGCATTTTCAATCCATCAGCTTGTGATTCTTATGTCTACTGCTGAACATGGGCATGTTACATGACTGTATATACACACACAAACACACTTGTTCCCTATTGCTGGCATAACTAGACCACTGAAGTCAGGCATTAAAAGCAAGCACACCTCCTGAGCAAACAGAGGGAGTTTGGCTGAGAGCGGGAGATAGACAAGAGCAGATCAACTAGAGTGTTCTGGACAGGAAAGGATCAGTCAAGTTCAGGAAGATGGGGGTATATCCCTAGAACCCTAGAAAGATCTTTGGATGGTGCTTCAACAACCTACAAAGTGGACAATGTATAAACACATGGCAGTATGCTAAGATGAATTTCACATTACAAGCTGATTTTCAGTGCAGATCACATCTGCCCTTCTTTGCAGTCTCATTCAAAATCCCCAATGACCTGCATCTAACTGTAGTGAAAGCCTTCGTCCTCAAAAACGGCACACACACAAAATAATGCTTTCTGCTGTAATATTTGTCACCAATAGCAAAATCATATTTGAGAGACTCAAATTACTAAAAGCGACAAAATGGGTGATTTGTGGTAGGTTACTTTCCGTTTGGCTTACACTGATTCATTTCCCCAAATATCTAGTAAAATAAAAATAAAATAAAAATAAATTAAAAAATATATATATTCAGCCAACCCCCTGCCCCCATCTACCATTCACCAACTACCATCACAGCTCTCTTGGCCTTCTGTTTTACAATGCTGCCAGTGCTGGTTGAGGGCTATAGCATGTGGTACGACTGGGTCAAAAAGCAACTCTCTTATAGTTCTCTCTTGCCGTGCATGTTGCCTGCCCACAGATTGGATACACGGCTTAGCCTCACCAGTGTAGCACCTCGCATGAAAATATCTTTTGAGTCTTCTTATTTGATAAGAATGGACTCGTGTGTCCAGACAGCTCTTTAAAAACCTCAGATCTAGGTCACAACAGGGCAAAACAAATCTGACTTGAGTCTCTGCAGCTTGGCAATGTGAACCTGAAGCCTGACTTTCAAAGACACTACAAGCCCCACAGCTTGGGCCCAGGGTGCAGTGCTGTGTCTGGGTAGATTTCAAATTTTATCTGTTGGTATTTTTCTTCAGCATCTGCAGGTAGAGAAAGATAGATACAGGGTTGTAGAGTAAGGGGATTAGTAAAAGCACAGAAAAGGTATGAGATAAAAAGAATGAAGACAGACAAAAAAGAAACGGACTGTGTGTGTGTGTGTGTGTGGTGAATGGTGTGCCCGCCCGTGTGAGTGGGAGGCCAACGTGTGTCGAGAGCCTTGGGCTTGGGATGAGACGCCACTCCCCACCCCCACCCCCTCCACCCCCACCCCATTCCTGAAAAGACGGATTGCTGATGGCACGTGGAGCGTGAGCAGGTCAGAACAGTTCCTGAGGCGTTCACTGGGACACACACACACACACACACACACACACACACACAGCACTGGCCTGCAGGGAAGAATCATTCACAAAAAAAGGTAGGGGGGGAAAAGCCACACACACACACAACACCACACTTAGGCGCCGCCACCACCACCTCCACCACATCCACCCCCCCTTTCCCCAGAGTCCTGACACACACATACACACACACACACACACATTCACGTCTGTGAGGCAGCATGTGCAAAAGCATTACTCAGCAGTCAGACAGAGCAGCAGAGCATGGCTGAGTGTGCATGTGTTTGAGTGCACGTGTGTGTGTGTGTGTGTGCGTGTGTGTGTGTTACCTTTTACCAGTCAACAGACACCACTCTCAGATACATACATCTCTCAGAACATGCCATTAAAAATACATTGCAATTTTTACACACATGAACACACGCAAATGCACAAGTCTAAGTACACAGCATGTCTGGAGGCAAGTCAAGACACCAGCGCCACGGACTAGACATACAAAATACCTCCTGAAAACACCCTGTGCAATCAGACAAAAAAAAAAAATCACAACAACCAGGATCCAATGCATTCAACCAGGGTCCAATGCATTCAACAAAATGTGTATTCACAGAGTGCAACATAAACATTAGGCCATGTCACCACTTCCTATGACTCAGTGATTCCAAAAGCCATGGTTCTGCCGTCCCTTTCCCAAGCTGTACGGAGGGGAGCCACACAGAGCACACAGCGATCACTAATGTGTCTTGGTATGGCAGAGTTTTGATTTCTAAAATTTGTCACAAAAAAACAGAACAGCCTGTTGGACGTGTTCTGTCAACACTTCAGACTGCGGAAAAATTTATCAAAGTAGTGTGGCCTACCTCGACAAGTAAATGCACAATCGTGCCGAGCAGATGGTCTGCAGTGCTGGGGTTTTTCGAGGGTTAACCATCATCCCTCAAAGACTCTGGCTGGCCAACAGCTCTTGGTGTGGTTTATTCTGGGCCTGATTCAGGTATTTATAATGTTGGCTCGGGTCCGTGCAGTTATTTTTGGGACGGGCCCCCGAGAGCTGGCAGAGGCGATGATGCAACATGTACCACGACATCAATGGCTGGATATTTAAAATATAAGACCAGACATTTCATCTCATGTAAAACTTTATATGCATTATCCACAAACTTGATGTTTACAGCAGTTCTGCTAAAAGCCCGGAATTAGATATTCCATACACAGATCCAGACAACACATACAGGTAAAATAATGTTGTCATATTTGTTCCTATGTATAATACTACTGCATGCCAACGGTTGATTTATACATTATATATTTTAGGCCAACAAGCAAGACACAAAGTAAGTGCAGTCCCTTAGCTCTGTCCCTTGCCCTTGTACCACCATATTCAAAGAAACTCAATTTCCCACAAGTCATTTGCCTTTGCACCGAGTAGGCCTAGCATATTTTTCATAAGGGTATTTCAGGCAGTGCTTGCGGTGGAGATGATGATGATGATGATTTTGATGATTCTGCATACAACCTACAACTTAGCAGTTAGACATCTGCTAGTCCTCCCCAATCCTTACTTGGCCACAACTACAACCTGCCGGAGCATCCCATTAAAGCTCAAACATCCCTCTGATCAATATTCAGCATGTCTCTGACGCATGAAAACAAGAGTGCCATTTGTACACTAAGGGCTTTTAATAAGTCACACACAAACACACACAGTCATTTTATTTGCGCCCATTTTTTTACAAACTGAAAGAGGCAGGCTGGCCTCTCAAGGGTGTGTCTTTCTGACAAAGTAGCCTACTACTACTAACGTTAGTGCCAGAAGACATCAGGCCTGACCCAAGACTCCAACTATTAAAATGTTGTGGCACAGACTTGACAGCTCCTTAGCACAAATATTCTAGTTCACTAGGACAAGAGTGCTAAAACTAATGAGCAGCCCTCACCACAGACACAACACTTTTAAACACAAACACATAGCCCATGCTGAAAAAAAAAAACGAGTAAACCTCACACACAGGCCACTAAAACAGACTGTAGTTCCACAGCTGAGCACAGGTTTAGCTTGGACTTTGATCTCTTGACAGACATATCAGGTCTGACTCGTCCAGCTTGAGTTCAACGTGAAACACACTTTACCTCAATGTTCTCTCCTCAGAAGCAGAGGGTATACGGCCTCAGTAGCCTGCACTGGACGCTGGCCTTGCTGAACGTTCACTTGACATTTACAAGTTCCTGTTTTGTCATCCCTAGCCTTAGCCCTCGTCAGAGCTAGAGCTTTCATTCTATACTGGTTCTGAACACTCAGCCCAATGACCTGTTCATGTGAAGTGTTGCAAAACAGCGTTTCCTACCGCATGCTGCATGTTACTTAGGGCCTATATGCTATGCAGCAAACCCAACATACCTAGCGCATCACTAGTTAGCTACACAAGCTAGCAGCTACAGCCATGAACATATGCTGTTGTTATAATGTCATACACAAATGTTCACAATGTTAGCATGAGCATGTTTAAGGAAAAGGGCACAAGATGACCATTAGCAAACATAGACATCTTGGACCGCATATTTTACAAGAACAAGATTAGCTTAGCAATAGCAAACTATAACACGAGCTAAAAGCAACAAAGGTGCTGAAAACAAAGCCAATGAGGACAGCTGACAAAATTGCCCAATTGTAAATGCATTTATACATAAATATGCTTAACAATAGCATTGCATCAATGTTAGTGCAGCAATAGAACTGACTATAATCACACGTGTATTGTACTTAAGTAGCGGATTGCTGAAAAGTATTCTTAGGCATATTAATCAGTCTCGTTGGCATCATTTCAGCTGCCACCCGGGCCTTCCCAAAAGTCACTCTCACCATCTCCAAAGCATCTTCCAGGAATGGTGAGGCCATTTTCCAAGAGAGCTGACCAGTCATTGGGCAGTCAGTGCATATGATTCATCGAGATCCTCAAACATGATCTGCTTAAAGCAGGTTAGGGAGGCCGCACAAGTAACGATGGTGACAATGCCATCAGAAAACGGAGTAGAAAGAGCAGTAATGACTACTGACTTTGACTGTGGGCTCCTTGCTATTCGCTGAAGTGTCTCTAAACCATTAGCCTGGCAAAGGCAGCGCCTCCCAGTGGTTCTAAAGCCAACCTTGAGCAAGAATACAGCCAAACCCCAATCTGTGTATAAGGGTTCGAAATAGCCATAAACAGTTATGTGACCCAGAAACTTCACACCTGATAGACATCCCGGGTGTTTTTAACTGAAAGAACACAGAAAGTATCCCCTGAATCAATAACCACGAGGGCCGTTGACAACCATCACCAGGGTCACCCGTCTACAGACAAGCAACGTTTCAGACACAACATGGCCCAAAAGAAGTTCACTGTCCCCAAACTCAGATGGTCGCCCAGGCACAACAAACTGTAGACGCGTACAAGAGGAGCAGTCAAATCAAGTTAGCATGACTAGCGTATGACATGTGACCATTCCCTTCACGCCCCTTCACAAACAGTGCATGCATACACATGCGATATATCAAACAAGTAGGACACTCCATTAAATTCTGTCTGCTCGAAAATACTGCAAATACTGCATCCACACAACAAATCACTTGGGCTACACTGATCACCATCAAAAAAAAATCTAAAGGTTCCCAAAGGGATACGGTCAACGTAAAAATGTAAACAAAATGTTCTTATTTAGGGAAAAAACACCCATGGAGTGTAATAGCCCCATGTTAATAACATACTTTGTTACATTCTCCCTGAAGAATCAGGAGAACACAATGTTCAAATGCAGCACCAGTACGCACCTCATAGCTAGAAATGCAATTGTAGCCTTTGAAAAATGTCACATATCGTGCCATAGTTATGGCCCATGTGCTGGGTTACACTGTGACAATGTTCGACCCTTTTTGTTTTACTTTCTAGATGTGTGCTTGGAATCATGCATCATATTAAAGACAGAAAAAGCCAGGATAAAATACATTGTCATTTGCGTACATCACCAAATTCATTTTTAGGTGCACTTACTAATGTATTTTGTTGTTGTTGTTGTTGTTGTTAATAAACCAACAGATACCATTTTGTTCAATCACTAAACTCAATGCATGACTTAAAATTAAATAAAGCATCATCACACTAATAAACACTTATATTAAAAAAAAGAATGGACTCTCAAGTAACATTTTATTTCTCACTTGTAAATGTGTATGGGTTAACAGCATACAAAAATTTAGCTTCATTTATTTCCTATTTCTACACCAATCATGCAGCCTGCTGACAAAAACATGTCAGGAAGATAAAAAAGAAAAAAAGAAAACATCCCTGCCAAAATAGGAAATACCCTCACAAAGAGAGAAAGCAGAAGTGTGGACAGCTAGTTAAATGAAAGTGTGTGACTAATACATGCATCTCGGGGAATACTGGCAGAGGGAGGGAGGAGTGGAGGGGGGGGATGGAAGCACTTGTTGACATGGTTACGCGACTTGAATGAGAGGATGGAGGAGGGAAAAAAATGTACACAAAGCAGTGACACTTGGCTGACACCTGGCCGCATGTAAACACAGCCTCAGCTCAGTCTGAGGCAGAGCCACGTTGGCTCTCCTTCTCTCTGCTTCTCTTGCTCGCTGTCTCTCTACGCGCACTGGCTGTACCAGGAACTGCTCTCAACAGCCTCAGAGCGCCGACAGCAGTGGCCACACCTACTACAGCACTGATCTGGAATCATGGGGTAAGTTATACACAGCATTTCCCCCCAATCAACCAACATGTTAGCATTAGTAAACAAGCACAACTGTCATGCATTTAGTTCTTCACTGCATACCGACGTTTAGCCCGTGTTGCACTCTGTGTATAATGAAAACATAGCATTTACAAAAAAAAAAAATTAAAAACCAACAGAAAAATTCAGCTGTCAGAAAAGGGTATAAAATTGTTGCATATTAAGCTGTATAAAAAAGAATATTCTAGTTTGGTGCTGCCATGCATAACCCACCAAATATTTACTGACAGTTCAAGGCTGTGTAATATGCATGACTTTTGAGGACAGGCTATGTGCGGGATTAAGGTCTGTCCTCTGCAGTGCTTGCAACCTGTGTCCTCTTGCTTGCATCCAAATGTATCTGGCCACGATATATTAAGAACATAAACGTTCACTTACAACATGTTCACATGCTTTCTGAACACCTATTTATTCAACAATTATGGGATTTTGTATAAATGTCAGCCTTAAGTCTTTACAGCAGAAAACGGCTATATTGCACTTAAAATTTTAACTGGTCATCTAATAAACTTAAACCCTTAAATATATATATACACGGCAATGTTTGTATCACTGCATCGAGTACAATTAAACATGACAACATTCGCTAAATGACACCGAGGCTGACAATTTAATTAGTGTAAACAAAGATAACAGCTAGTTCCCGAGGTTCTTCAAAAGCACAGCGATGCAGGTCACGGCACAGATTAAGCATGCCCAAACATTAAACCGGGAGAACGTGTTTGTACCATTTCTCTAAACCTCTTCCACTGCTCCCGAGTTCCACCTCGTCGGGGATTTTTACAGCATTACATTAGATGCAATTATAAATGGCCAGGAGCGGCGGATGGCTAGCCAATCAGATCTCAGCTAGCATGTCAACCTAAGACCAACTGTCTCCTGCCTTTGACAGAAGGATTTTACCTCCATAATTCAAATCCCAAAGCAAAGCAGCAATCCGCACTTACTGAAATCACTGGTCGTGTTTACCGAGGCTTCTTTCGGTCGCAAAGCATCCAAACCACGAAACACAGGATTCTGATTAAATAATGCACATCGGAATACAGTAAGAAAAGGCGGTGTAAATTATCAAAGGGTGTTAACCCCACGACATGTGTTTAGACAGGCTTCACGTTGGGTTGTCCTGACATTTTTAAAAGCCATCGGTTGTAAACAAGCTTTTGGCGACAATATTTTCGGTCACTGCGTTGGATCGCTTCTTTCTTGCTGCGTAGCTGTGACATAAAAATGATTTAACTTCATAAAATAATGATCTACAAACTCCTTCTACAATACAAGATTCGAGCAGTCTTGACAGATCACTACCAACACCGCAAAGTTAAGTTCTGTTCGTCACAGAGATAGTAAAAGGTAGGGAAGCAAATGTTTAATTGCATTAATGCCGATTTTTTTGCTGCAGACACAAAATGGTCCAAAAAAATCAACTTACTTCTCAATTTCCACCGGCAAGTCGAGCACGCACCCTTCACCTAAAGCAAACCTTGAGCCCCCCACACGTCCAGGCTCAAACAGTTCTGTCTAACGAAAGACTTTAGGTTCGTTTTAGTTTATAACTGCTTCTAAACTAGGTTGTGCTGAGGGAAAGCAGCGAGGCAGCCATTTTAGACACACAGAGACAATGGCAGAACCATAGCTATACACTGCACATTTCTATGAGAAGCTAAGGGCTAGTGCTGTAACTCATGGACTTAGGAGTGAAGAGAACCCTCTCAAAAGTAACAGAAAGTTTACCTGGTTCCTGCTTAGTGGTTGTCCCGAGTTTCCCGGGCTCATTGGAGATGGATGGTGGCTTCTTTGTTGCCAAGCCGGATGGCCCCCACCATACTGACTACTGCTTCCCATGTCTACTGGTCCCTTGCTAGCCCCTTCTGGGTTGTTGTAGTCACTTGGAGGATAGTTTTGGTAGCTCCTTGCAGGGCTAGGTGAGGTTAGAAGCTGGTTAAGTGTCGGGGTTGAGGTTGGCTGAGGGTTTCCCATGTTATATCTCTGATTATTGTATGCTACCATAGGTGTAGTTCCCCCAGTTGGCTGTTGCTTGCCTGGTTGCCCCCCAGCACTCGGGGGCTGGTTGTTGCGCGGGGAACTCATGCCGTAGCCTTGGCCCTGATATGGAGTCCGGTTTGGGTATGGACTATAGTTATTGAAGTGGTTGGGAAAGCCGTGGTCGTGTGAATTGGGCGGGTATGGGTCCATCATGCTGCCTGGCTGCACTGCCGGCCCCGCTGCAGCTGCCATGCCAGGGCTTTGTTGTCCGCCATGTTGATGAAAAGGGGCCCGGTTATAGGGCTGGTTATAACCGTAAGGAGGTGGAGGAAAAGTACCCGGGTGGTGGTGAGGCATTCCCGGGTGAGCATTACCTTCAGCGCCCCCTGAATCATTCTGGTTATTATTATTGTTCACCCTAGACGAATTCCCGTTCCCGTTCTTCATGTCAGGATCCCCTCCTCCCCCTACATTTCCACCGTCGGCCCCGTCCTGCAGTTCTTTCTGCGCTGGAGATCCGCTGTCTGGTCCCGACTCTTTATTTTCCTGCTTTTCGCCTGCTGCCGACTCTTCCTGTGGGTCCCGATCCGGCTTTTTAAGTTCGGATGGCGGGCTAGTGTTGAGAGTGGCGACGCTAGCGACCTGAGCGGCCATGATATCCCTCTCTCCCCCCTCTCTTTCACAGCGAGTCAGTCACTATGCCTCTCTGTGTAGCATTGAATAAATACAATTATTTATAACAATGTACCCGTGTCCCGGATCATTCCCCCTACCTCCGGACCGACTCCGGCCTCCACTCCCGATTCCAATTCAAATAAAAAAGTTCCTGGAACCAAATAAATACAAATCCCGGGAATGAAATTAACCGACACAAAATGTGAGGGGGTTTCTCTTACAGAACGAGAGTATGAGCGAGAAACCGATCAAACCAGCACGAGGCTCCGCGAGACACAGCCATTTTACTGAGGCGCATAGTGAGATGCAAAACACGGAATGGAACGAAAGGGCAACGGAGCAGGATGTACTAAAGGACATGTTTCATTCTGAAACCAAACCATAACGTAGCCTAGTTTGTGGTAATACTGTGCGTATACAAATGACGTACTGTTATATGTCCCATTTATAGTTTTTAAATAAAACAATAGAATGAGGAGGCAACTGCTGTGAATAGGACCTTTTCATTAGGTTACTAGTTCACAGGCCGTTAATACAGCTTTAGGCAATAACTGAAATCCCACAAGTTCATGGTTCAGGCTCAATGAAAAGCCTGCACCAGTCGAGACTGTCGCTTTTGCATGTGGTGTGACCAAATGAGAGGAGTAGCTGCAGCATATGGCTTGATCTGTGAAGACGAAAGCATGAAATTACAGCTTGGGTGTGTGTGTGTGAGACAGGGGAGGGGGTGAACTAAATGCAGGAAGTGAGTTTTTTTTCCAAAAATAAAAATGATAAAAAATTGAAACAGGCTAAATGGGGGAAGCCTTAAATAAAGAAACACCTTGTAATCAAAAAACATATTTTATGTAGACACTGAGAATCAGTGAAGGAAAGAGCAGAAAAACATAAAGTAAATAGTCAGATGAAAACAGCCATGCTTTCCTCTTCTAGTCTTGTGCGCTGGCTCTCTCTCACTCTTTCTCACTCTCTTCCCTCGCTCTGTCTCTGCTTCTCTGTTCTCTCCCTTCCCCTCACTGCTCTGTCTCTCTCTCTTCCTCCCCACCCCCTCTGCCTGCCTGCCTGCCTGCCTGCCTGCCTGCCTGCCTGCCTGCCTGCCTGCCTGCCTGCCTCACGCTCTCGTTCGCTCGCGCTCGCTCTCTCTCTCTCGCTCTCCCAGCAGCAGTGGCGGCAGCTTCACTGCTCTTGCAAAAGCAGCAGAACTTTGCTATGTGAACGTGGGGGATGGGCAGAGTACAGACAGCACTGCACAGCAGAGCGCGGGCGCAGCACAGCACAGACAGCTCTGAGCGCAGCCCTTTTTCTCTACCCCCACTCTCCCTCTCTGCAAAAAAAAGCACCGTTCCTGCTTGCCTGCCGGCTTGCACCCTGCCAACCTGACCTTGCACATCAATGTGGCTAAAAAAGGTTATTACCTTTTTATTTTAAATGGGGGCATTAAAAGGAGTATAGCTTTGGATAGGTTATAAAACACAGTTATTTGTGAAATATGCGGGTATATGTGTGTGTGTGCATGAGGTTAAGCCTGTGCCTCTGTTACCCTTGTGAAGTGTGTGTGTGTGTGTCTGTGTGTGTGTGTGTGTGAGAGAGAGAGAGAGAGAGAGAGAGAGAGAGTTGTGTTGTGTTGCAGAGGAGTGTGGGGGTCAGCTGCTGAATTATATCAGCTAAACAGTGAGCATGGTGCTGTCAGAATACAGAGAGGGGCGCAGAGATAAAGAGCGAGAGAGAGAGAGAGAGAGAAGAGGGGGTTGGGAGTGTTTCTTTTAGCATAAACTTGGTGTGGAAGGGGGATTTCGCTCCTCACATCTCTGGTGCACCTCTAGACTCTAATATTTGCCTTCTTTGTTGCATTGTAGAATATAGATACGTTGCATTTTCTTTAAATTATAACCATGAAACCACAGCATAATTTAACTGATTGCTTGTAGATTTAAATAGTACAAGTACTCCCTTTGGTGGGCAAATGATAACAATTTACAGGAGTGAATGGTTTTCCATTGTGAGGTGCACAACAATATAAAACATAAAACTATACAACAAAGACTGCATTCACAAAAGCACATAGCATATAAGTCTTCCAGCCATTTACTGTTGTTGACTTCCTCAAGAGTGGTTGTTTAGCGATATTATAACACCATGTATCCTTCCTCTCAAGGAAAATATCCAAGACCATTATAAATTGACAGGAGTTACTTTCAAAATGATCTCAAAACATTGATACGAGCAGTGCAGTGTACATTCAAGAGACAAGAATTATTTTCCTGCCTTTAAATCTCCTTGGTTTGTTAATTAATTACCCAGACATTCCTCTCCACAATCCCCACTCCCAGAGGTCTAATGGAGGATAAACTACATGTATGTCAGCCTTGTGTTTCTTCTCCCAGGCCACCTAATTCATCCTCCCAAATATCCACATTGAATTGGCATGGAGCTTTTTTTTTCAAAGGAAAAGTTTGGTGTGGATCAATCCATAGCCTTGTTGTTTGAGGTCACCAAATCATGAACTGGCAGCTACACTTACTTAATGGGAACATACATAGAAACTAACTTTTGGATTCATGTCACTATACCCTGTTCAGTTAGAGTTAACTACCAGTTCATAATTTGGTCTATATGTTGCAAGACATTTTCTTGTTCTTTTTCCTACCAACAGGACTCTGTGACCTCGAACAACAGTGCAATGGACTGCTTCGCACCAAACTTTTCCTTTAAATTATGTGCTAGCAGTAAAAGAGAGATCCTGTGCAGGTGACACGCCCTATCCTATGCATTGGTGGCAGATGATTAAACTCTGTTTGCTCACTTCTGTGTGTTCCTCACAGTCTCCTTATCGTAAGGCCGACCATGATGCATTACCCTGATCCTGATGCCACAGTTCTGCCATGGTGGTTGCCTCAACCCCGCTCCAGACACACACCCTGCTGCTACAGTGCTCCCACCCAGCCCACCCACCTACCCATCCACCCACCCCTGAGAGCAGAGCATCTCCTTCTTGGAGCAAAGCCAAGAGAGCAGCAATCCGTAAAAGCATTTGTTGTTGTTTTTTTTCCAGGAGCCTCCAGTCAGACTTAATTTTGATTTGTAACACCAAGATATCACCACACAGTCACAAAAGCAGAGGAGGTGCAACATTTAATTGTTCACTTCAGTAAACAATAGCTTAATTGCCAAAAAAAATCCTCCCATGGCATGAAACACCAGGTGTACTTCAATAACATTAAAAGAAAACAGCACTTACTAGAAGTACAAGAGAAGACAAGCAAGTCAATGCTGTTGGCCCTAACCGCAGGTTTCACCGACGTCAACGGCTTGTTGCTGAAATATATGAATGAAAGACACATTCCTTTGTCTCTGGCACTATGTTGAAAACCACCACAAGATTTTTTTCCCCTGCTAAGGCTGCAGTGAATGAAATCTGTACTGAGTGAGTGAGAGTGTGTGCAACCTCCTAACCAGAACAAGCACATAACATCACTGTCCTGTAACTGCTCTGTTTCCTCTGGACAGTTAAAGAATTAAAGAGTTCACTGTGAGGCCTAGTTAAAACCGCTACAAGTCCACCCCCTTAACCACCTCCCCACCCCACCCCCTGATCAGTTTAAGGAGGCGAGATTGTATAAATAGTTTCCAGAAATAAATAATGACCTGTAATTTCTGACCCTGCCAAGAAAGAGTCAGAATGTCAGGGCCAGGGAAAGTTAATTGATGATATATCATTCAGATTTTTTTAATCCCCAGGGATCTTGTCTGGGAAGGGAGCCATTGGATCGCCAGGACAACCCAATAATGTGGAGTGGAATTTCCTAACAAGCATGGAGTCAGGTTGGGTAAAATAGGAATGCATTTTCTTTCTTTCTCTCTCTCTCTCTCTCTCTCTCTCTGTCTCTCTCTCTCTCTCTCTCTCTCTCTCTCTCTCTCTCTCTGTCTCTCTCTCTCTCTCTCTCTCACACACACACACACACACACACACACACAGAGGGAACTCACATTTCATCAATGCTCATTCTCACGTTGTCTTGGATACGCGTATACACTGCACATTACTACACACACACACACACACACACACATACACACACACACACACACACACACACACACACACACAGAAAACAGAGACAAACAGCCAGAGCAACACACACACACTTACAATAACCACAATAAGGAGCACAAAGCCCCAGCACACTTGGCCCATGTCCAGTGGGTTGCCTGGCAGCTCAGGACCGCTAAGGGCCTGAAGTGCCGTGGGGAAGGAAGTACCACTCATCAGACAGCCTGCAACAGGTCTGCCTCCCATCTCTCCTCAGCCCACAGATAACGAGCACACAGCCAGGGGGGTATCCCCAAAATTACCATGATTAGACCACATGATCGCTGTGATTAAATCTAAGTGCTCCTAATAGTGGAGAGTGCTCCATGAAGCTCTTAGTTGGTGTAGCAGTGCAGATGGTGAGAACAACAACAAAAAAATGGGCAAGAAAACTAGAAAAAAATGCCATTTAAAATATGCATATCTACCCTCAGACACAACAGCTATCCCTCAGAGATATCACAGGAAGACAAAATGTATAGAAAAGCTTATGTGAGATTGCATGAAATGATATTGGATAAGCAAATAACAATCATTTCAATAATAATTTCATTTTATTTATCATTTCAATTTCTCATAACATTTCAGTATAGCTGCCCAAAGAGGTATAGTGGCAGAATCAGCTAAGCTACACAAGAGAAGAATATATAAAATATGTATACAAATGTGAAATAAACATTAATGTATTTGTAAATATATTTTTGACACCTAACAGGAACACAAGCTTGACTACTAAGCATGGCTCCAAAATAAACATACAAACTCAAGGATGGCAGCTGCCACATATGCTTATACAGTATGTAAGAGAGTAACACTCCAGTGTGTAATTTAAAGGGACAAAAGTTTGGCTGTGATGCTTGCAGAGGCAATTTACTGAATTTTTTGACGCATATGGACAAATTTGTTCAGAGATGGGGAGGCTTGCCTGATAAGTCTATGGGTTAACAGTTTGCTCATATATTTCACGCTAAAACAACATCACACTATTTAACATGCACATAACTAAGATATAACACACATTTTCAGTGAGTTATTGTCTATGAAAAATGATTATGTCCGATAATACACTGTTATGGACACTATTTTAAAATGAACAAATGAGTATTTGCGTATAAGGTTGAATAGCCATGACTGTAATCGTTGGCCTACCCTCTGGGCATCGCACACCTTCACAGGAAGAGAAGGGAGGGAAAAAAATCCCTCACGCCATCACACTTTGCTCTGACAGCTTTATGGCTAAATGCTAAGTGGCTATTAAACCCCCCTCTCACAGACACAGTAGGAGTTCAACACTCTATATCTGTGGAGATAACGCACACTTGTACGCGTGCACACACACACACACATACGCGCGTGCACACACACACACACACAGTACGCAAAGGTGAAAATAGACAGGGACACTGGCTCTCACCCCAGTTGGCAGAGTGTTAGGCAAAATGAACAGGACATATTCAGGTTGCATGGGAGCAAGCGACCCGCTTTAGTCTCGGGTTTTGACTCTAGGACATTTTTCCCCCAGCATTCTTGAAAATCCACTGATTTATGAGAGTCACAGGGGGAGACACAGTCTTCGAATGCTCTCTCTAGTCTCCTCAAAGAGCAAAGGGAGAGCATGTGAGGCAAAGTAAGAGAGAGAGAGAGAGATTAGAGAGAGCAAGAAATGGAGAGAGTAAGAAAAGAGAGCAGGAAGAACAGAGGGAAAAACAGTTATACAGAAAGAAAGAAAGAAAGAAAGAAAGAAAGAAAGAAAGAAAGAAAGAAAGAAAGAAAAAAATCCCCCAGCCTCTACTAAATGCAGGAAGGTTAAACGCACTTAGAAAAGAGCAGCCGTATGGCCTCTTTTTGCTCCCCTGAAGATACAGGGAAGTGTGTGGTTTCCTCTTGACTGAAGATAAAAGACTTTGGAGAGGATTTGTGCCCTTGGTCACGAAGCTTAGTGCCACTACACCCTACCCCACCCAACCCAACCCAACCCAACCCAACCCCACCCCACCCACCCAAATTCAGATCACTTCCTTGGCATCACACATACAGTAAAAGGCATGGGTGTATGGCTGCAAATGGGGACTCTGTTATTTGATCAAGGAAGCAACTGTGCCAGACACAAAAGATGTCCCAGAGACATGATAGTGTGCGAGCAAGGGAGATATCGGGGGAGCAGACTTCATAGAGCACAGCCAGCTCAGCAACCACATGGGACTTGTGAGGCCGGGGAAACAAGAAAGTTTGTGTAAAGTGCCTACTGGATATTGCCACATACAGTAATCATTCATCTTACAACATGAAAGTGAAAAAATGAGTCATTCCCATTGGTCATTGTGATCACATGGCACGTCACAGCACACTGCACAAAAAGAAACTCAACCTCTGCATTTAACCCTTCACACATGTGAGTAGGACAGCCATGACAATGGCACCTAGGGAGTGGGGATGGTACCACTTCAATCACACGGAAAGATGGAAGAGAGGGCTGGTCAATGACTCCCTCCACCCACCTGTCAGTGTCAGAAAATGAACCTGTGACCCAAAGACTGCAAGTCCAACTGCTTAACTGCTAGCCCATGACTACCCCTGTGGATTAACTGACATGCTTGAGTCTCCACTTTCATGTCTTAAACTGTTTCTGCCTTCGCCTGATTCATCTTGTCATCTTGTCTAAAGTAAATGGCATCACTATTAATATAAATATGATTATGAAAATAAACTGTGAATTTATCAGTCCCTAGACTCACTTGATTTGCTTGAGACACCAATATCAATCCCCAAAGAAGAGAGACAGACAGCTTAGCCAGGAAAGACACACTGATAAGATAAGTGTTGTAGTCACAGGCATAACAGCTTAATGAAGATTACCCAGCATTAAATACTCACAGAAACAGAGAATGAATTGATGAAACTCCTGCTCACTGGCTTGTATTTACATTTCAACACTCCAACAACTGTAACTACTATTTTAGGCCCTACCACTGGGAAAGCTAATACAGTTTAAAGACTGACCTAAACATATATAGAGTATACAGTATACAGTAAACTTATCACCCCCGTAAACAAAACAAACGAAAAAAATCAGTGTGACAAAAATGTGGCTTGGGCAAAGAGATCAAGCTGCATGGGGTTGGCAGATCATGTGGCTTGGCTGGGTATGTGGCCAGGGGCCAGGCTTGGAAGGGCTCCAGGGACCCTGTGGTTATCCCCCCTCTTAGCTCTTAGGCGATCCACTCTAGTGCATTTTGTTTGAAAACAGTATTTTAAAATGAAAATGATCTGGGGCCCACATGAGCGTTTCACCTCCGTATCTGAAGAAAATCTGTGTCTGCACTTAAAAACACAAACACGTCACGTGACCATTCATGTAAAGTGAGCATGTGCATGCCAGCATAAACAGGAAGAGGATAGTCCACTCTGCTGTTCTCTATGCAGCTCTGCAGGTGAATACATGCGAAATGAGGAACATGGCAAAGTAGTTAAGAAGAAAGACATAAGAGATTGTTTTGCTTGAACCAACATTTGCATTTCATTATCCCTGGTACATTCACCAGTAGTTGAATCGCCTTAGTTGAGTCTGCTGTTAGTTTTGCCATCCGTGAACACATCCCCACAGAGTAAGGGTCAGTTAATGAGCGTAACAATTCAAATAAAAATAACTTCTGACAGAAAAAAACCTCAGTGTCTGCATCATCAATTTCTGACATCTGCTTTTCAGCCTGTCCACACTCAACACTCTAATGCAACCCAAGAGTTTTTAAAATGAATAGGGCCAGAAGCCTATTCAAAATGCTGCATTTTAGTGGTTTGGAAATGCGCTGGTAGTGTGGACAGCAGAAGTAAATGGAGAGAAAGTGCTACATTGTAAAATGAAAACAAACTAGTATGGACACTGTCTTGGCCCTCAATGGCCACCCCAGCCTTGAGTTTTTCATATGCTTTATAGTACCGAAAAAAAAAAAACCATTAGTCCCTCAGTAGCAGCTACAGCTGAATGAACACTTTTAAAGCTGTTAAGCTGTTTTTCTGTAGGCCTATGTTAAAACTGCTGAAATGTTTTGTGTGTCCCTCACCTGATGCCATACACTTGTGTTATCTCATCCTGTATTAAGAAGAGATGTTCCTAAATCAGATAGGGAGGATCCTTATTCTGACCAGATCCATTCTGTGTTGTTTCAGGAGGCATTCATGACCCAGGCATCCTCCTCCACACCCACCTCCATCCTCCTGGGGGAGAGGGGCAGCTGTAGTCGGGGGTTGGCCCCCTCCAGGACGGCACACTTCTGGGATAACTTCCCACACCCATGCTGGGGCCTCCGCCCCCCTTACCACCCATCAGTGCTCGCAGATAACAGGAGCTCAGGACCAATGGGCCTTTGTGGAGGCACGGCGGGACGGCCAAAAGACTCACAGCCATGGCTGATGGAGGGAGGGGGTTAGGGAAGGGTCATTGTGTGTGTGTGTGTGTGTGTGTGTGTGTGTGTGTGTGTGTGTGTGTGTGTGTGTGTGTGTGTGTGTTTGATGGGGTCCTGCTGGCCTGAGGGGGAGGAGGAGGTATGGGGTGGTGCAGAATTCGAAGACTCTGATACTAAAGACCAGGCTTTGAGATGCTGATGGGGAAAGCTACAGGGTCTGCCATTTGATTGAGCACTTAACGCTCTCCAGTGGACCTGTCTGTGGGCCATAAGTACTGTATAATCAACAGCTGTATTATGTTATTGCATATATTGCATATCCCCATAGTGCC
>CM059283.1:23974096-23991596 GCA_030347295.1 Setipinna tenuifilis | reverse complement strand
ATAGCTTTAGGCTCAAGAGCCCTGTTACAGTTATATGTCACATTTACAACAGCTCTGAGACTGTCACTGCAAAAGAATAGGTAGCCATCTTTTTTTAATGTAAACACAGCAATGGTAGAAGTCTGAAGAAGTGATTGTTACTGAAGCACAGTGAAAACATATTTTGTTCTCTTTCATGATGTGAAGTCTTGTCATTTTTTAGGATAATGCTGAAATAGTACCATTATACTCATTGTTAATCAAAGCACTGACATTCTCTGGATCAATGTACAAGAGATTTGGTCATAAAGCACAGTCTTTATCACGAAGACAAGATGCCTCAATAAATATTTGTGATAAAATGTGTCTGTGTAAAAATCACCTCATCACCTATAATAGCAAAGCAAACTATTCAAAACAGAGTCAAAATAATTACAGAAAAAGCCACACAGTTTTCAAAATGAAAACAACACCCACTGAAGCATTTTCACTCTGTATCAGGAATGATCTCTTTCCATATTCCACACCTGAAAACACATGACACGTGATCATTCTTGGGTTGTTCACAGACACTGGGAGCTTGTTGTCATCCACAAAAGGCTACATGAAAATCCCTTGTAAAACTCCCTGGTCCAGTAACCTTGTGCTCACCCTGATAGCTATATTCATCTCTTTAACCTGGCTTTTAACTAACCTATGCTCCTAAACTGAAGATACTGCAACCTACCAGGAACCTTGACTCTTAACCAGCTCGCCATCATACTAAAGATGGGCTTCTCACTTAGATCACGGATCTGCCCAAGGTTTTTTCCTCAACAAAAAATGCCTGGAGAAAATGTTTCCTTGCCCCAGTGCTCCAGGGTGGGCAGGCCTGGGCTTCTAAAGCCCCCTGACTCGAACTTTGTTTCATGAGCTTTGTATAACTGCAACACAGATTGTTCTGTGTTCATTTGAATTTATTGTTGAGCACTTTCAGCTACTTCATCTGTATGAAAAGCCCTTTAAAAATAAAACGTATTATTATTATGTCACTGAGGACATTTGTAGACACAGGTAATGTATGGCAGGTAAGAAATTCAGCTCCAACTGACACATATCAGGAAAGTCAGACAGGTAAAAAAATATAGCCAGTCATACATGGGTAGATTTTGCTCTCAGCAAACTGAAAGGTGTTTTTTTGTGAGAGTTCAGGTAGAAAGCTCTTCAGCTGTAGCTCACACACTTACATACATAGACTCACACAGACAGGGATAGAGAAAGAGAGAGAGAGAGAGAGAGAGAGAAGCACACACACACACACACACACACATACATACATACATACATACATAGACTCACACAGACAGAGACAGAGAGCGAGAGAGAGAGAGAGAGAGAGAGAGAGAGAGAGAGAAGCACACACACACATACACACACACACGTCGTTTAATCTGGCTCCACAATCACGCTCAATGACAGGCACACAAAGCCGTCCGTCAGAGCCCAACAAGGCCCCGCTATTATGTAACCGTCGACATCTGGGCACGCAGGGGAGGGGTAACCCAGTCACCGTGGCAGCACTTTGTGTCGGCAATCAGGAAGGGGTGTGAGAGTGTGTGTGTGTGTGTGTGTGTGTTGGTGGGGGGGGGTGTCTGAAAGAAGGGGTGGGGATGGGAAGGAGGGCTGGTGGATAGGAGAGGGTACCATGCTGCTCCAGGAAGAATGATATTAATGCTGTGGGTGTGCGTGTGAGTGTGTGTGTGTGCGTGTGTGCGTGTGTATGTGCGTGCATGTGTGTGTGTGTGTGCATGTGTGTGCTTTCTAGTTCAAACACTTCTAACAGAATATCTTGAGTCCTTGGGTGGCTGTGAGATTTTCCTGCATCAGCTTCATCTGTGCTTGACAGCTTTGTTTACGTTTTAGACAGCCAACACATATTGAAGAAATACACATGTATTATGTGGATAATGGGAAGATCTTTTTTTACATTTCTCTCTCTTTCTCCCTCTCTCTCTCACTCTCTCTCTCTCGTTCACTCCCTCACTATTTCTCCCTCTCTCCATTCCCTCTATCTTACACGCACATACACAAAACTAAAATCTGTGACATCCCCAAGGTACAGATAGTAATTTGGTCCATATTTGGCAGTAGATGCTTGTTAGTCTGGTTAACTACATGAAAGGAAGGGTCCATGGCAGGCCTACATGTTTCTTTTTTTTTTTCATCTTTTATTTCCAAAGCCCGCTTCAGTCCACCCTGGATCCATGTTGTTTAATATCCCTCCCTGCTGGGATTCCCTTTCAGCCTGTGAGAATGGGCATGTGCGCGTGTTTAGCCTCTCCCTGCAGTCAGAGGGAGTCATTTTTTTTTCACCCCCCCCCCCCACACACACACACCACTCCTTCACCTCCCTCCTATCCTCTCCTCCTCCTCCTTGTCCTTGATCGCATAATATGTCATCTCTTTGAAAGGGGTGGCACACAGAGGCGGGTCGTGGCGGTGGCACCCTAATGTTTGATTAACTCGGCCTCGCATTCCTCCTGGGTACCCTTTTTCAGGGGCTCCTCCAGAAGGGCCCTTTCCTCTGCCAAGTGGAGGTCACTGGGAAGAGCGGCTGGAGCCGAACTGGTGGGAGCGAAGCTGCGGGGGGGACTTGTATACAATATCGCTCGAGCCAAGTGTCTGGCTAAGGAAGATGATAACATAGCCTACCTTGGTGAAATGTTATTTTACCGGCCATTTTTTCCAGTGTATCAAAATGCAACAACATGTAATATTATGTAACTACAATACTAAGCCTAATCCTAACCCTTATCCTAAGGTACAGTGTACACATATACGTATACATAATAACATATAACATATTTTTACAAACTTTGTTACACTGTACTGTGACCCTAAATCTAAACCTTACTCTATGATGTAGATACACCACCTCCATCATCCAGTTTCTCCTACTAAGAAGTGTGGGGTAACACTTTATTTCATGGTCCCCTTCACAGTGTAACATTATGTATTTACACTGTATAGACCTAACACTAACCAAAAATCTTAACCCTTACCCTACCCTTAAGGTACATTGTAAATACAAACATTATGTGTTGTTACACACTTTGTTACACTGTGTTTTATTATGTAGATGCACCGTAACAAGGACCCTGAGAGCAAACCCCATTGGCTGAGGTCAGCAAGACAGAAGCAATGATAATTAAGTTCACTTTTGTAAATTAACACCTGTGTTTATAATTGATATTTTCAGCTAGACTAAACTGAGCAGTTAGCCTGTGGTGCAGCCTAAATAGTGACTAAAACTCAAACACCCAGTTGCCAAAATGATGATTAACACCTAAATAATGGAATGTTTTTGTAGCCTTGAGGTACAGCTAGAGGCGAAAAATAACCTGATTTGAATATACTCTTTGGTCTGCATAAGCAACATATTTTCACAAGTGTTGTGTGTCTATGCTAAATAAAATGTATTTGTAGTTGAACAACCATATGGTCCACATATTGTAGTCTACATATGCTTAGACACTGCCATTAATATATACTCCTTCCATTGTGAGTTAATTTCCATTCCAGTTGCCTCAGGTCTTCCATGAGCTATCTGCGTCTAGAGGTCAGAGTACATTGGCTCCAGCTCCCTATGCACAGCCAGCACATAGTTTCAGGAGAAACAAGAAAAACGGGGATGGTTGATGATATAAAAAGACACGGTCTGTACGGTCTTTGTGGCCGCATGTACATTCATAGTTACAAGCAGTGAGGAGTAAAGTGCAACTCAATTTTGTTTTCAAATACGTATTTCTCCTTGAACTGAAGTTGCAGTCCATTCCGTGTTTTACACAGAGCCCGTGCCTCAATTTACTGTGTGTGCTTTCAGCGACGAAGCACAGACTGACAACCTTACGGATTGCTCCGCGGCTCACTTGTGTGTATGTGTGACTGTGTCTTTTGCCGCAAAACTACTCGATTTACAGACCCAATCGGGAACTTTGCGCTGTACCAAAATTATTACCCCTTTATTATTTATAGGTACGTTACATACTCAGCGTTTACCGATGTATGTTTTGTTTTACCGAACTTGAGCACTATTTTAGCTGCCTGCACTGTCTCTCTAACACATACAATACATTCCTGTGTTGCTCCGCGTGTGATGTGGCCTGCCTGCCTGCTGTTCCCGTAAACTCCCGCCTTAAATTCAAGAGGGTGAAGAGAAATAGAGGAAGAGAGAGAAAGAGAGACAGAAATCAGCCGGCTGAAGTTGAATGATTTAATTGAAACTAGGTAAAATTCTATTAATCTACCGAGATTTTTTATAAGACATATGGCTTATTTTTAAAAGAATCATTTCAGTCTTGAGCCTAAAATGTGAACAATACATTGGCCTATGGCAGAGACTGTAGCACACTGATTAAGGCCCATCGACCAGGGTTCACTACACATGTAGTAGGCCTATACATAGTATAGCCCACCCTAAAATAAGCTCTCTACTTTGTACAATCTCTAATGGTTCGATCAGTGACAGATTATTTTCTTTCATTTTTCACTCTCATCTAAGTTTGAATATTTCTTACTGCAAGAGTGTTATCTTTAGGGATAAGGTTGATAACAAAAGAGCAATATGGCCACTTGCTTCTCCGGGTCTGTGAAAATGACCTTATCATTTCCTTATTTTAAAGGTAAAAATGTTTCGTCCTTATGAATTTCCCTTCACCTGCATAAGATGGGGGTGGGGGGTTCCACAAAATAACAAAGTAAGCTGTGAATTAAAGGCGTTCCCCTCTTTTGCATGGGGGAACCTTCATGAGAGTTTAGTCTCAATTTGTGGGGAGATGACTGACGTTTTCACGGTCGGAAAAACAGATTCCGCTGCCCCTAAGTGACAGTTTATGGTCTCTGATTTGGTTTAGAGAGCGATTGCCAGGCAACAAAACCACCCTGAGTCCTGAATGAAATAGCCATCTGTTCCATGGCCTGGTAAAACTGAATTAATTTCACATAATCCTGGAATTCACCACTAGATTGATGTCTCAGGGTACAGGGAGAAAAAAATACTACTTCCTGAAGGTTACTGATTCACCACGTTTTGATAGAATATTGTGAACTGCTTAATTGTTTAAAGAATGTTTGATATTGAGTGCCTACCTCCCACATGTATATCATTTTGAGGTTTTTCAGTTTTCAACTAAAAATGAAAACATTTGAGAAATAATGAATGTAGCCTATTACATACATTTTAGTCTTTTTTAAGAAAGGCAGAAAAAATACAATAGTCCTGCGCATGTATGCGTGTGCGGGAACAAGCACACACACATACACCTACCAGTCCACAGACCCTGGAGGAGGGGCTGCATTTCTGGTCAGAGTAATCAGGTCATAGCATACTAATCCCTTTGTCTATAGGTCACATCGTGGATTCATCTTTAAAATAGGGGCACAGAAAAGCCAGATACTGTTTTCACAATTATTTTGATTTTGAGCACTATGATGTTAACATGTAGTGAGGCTAAGCAGAGCAGCCAAGTTCCAAGTTAGCTTAGCTTTTCTTAGACTGGTGGAATAAAAATATTAAGAATGTTCAAGGGAAAGACACTGAAGAGTAGTATGACAATCCTTCCCCCCCTGAACCTTCTAAGGAGGACAGCCGTAACCATTGACCGTGTCCTCGTAAGGGGTCACCCGTCAGGTCTAGGCATCAGTCTCTGTATGTGTATACAGACTGACACACTTTCTGTGCGCTGACCTCTTCACCTGCTTAAGCCTCCTCTGGCCTCCTCCCCCTCTTCGCCGCCTTGACCTTTTACATGCCAGGGGTTACTGGCTCCTTTGCTCTGGTGGGTTGCAGCGTTTCCTGTCAAAGGTTTGGGGCGTCATGCCTGTTAGATGTGGGCAGGCCCAGTGTGTCCGTGCGGCAGGACTGCATGGTGGCAGGGGCCCAAAAACACAAAGGCCATTGAGGACGAGGTCAGGGGCTTACAGGAGATATCCACGTTAAGGGCTATTGTGTGTGTGTGTGTGTGTGTGTGTGAGAGAGAGAGTGTGTGTGTGTGTGCGTCACAAGAACCAGTGCATAGGACCTGCATTTGTAGAGTCCTCTTATGTGAATCTATTAAGGTCTGAACCTGCACATCACATTAATAGATCAAATATTTATGACTATTGAAACACGTTCCCTTGATTAAAATTACATTTAATATCCACCTTAGGTTTAATTGACTATTTATGTGTTCACACTAATTTTACACTGCAAATGAACAACCAACAGGCTTACGTCTTGTCACTGGAATCAAAAACTAACAAAATTAATATTTTTCCTTCAAAACAGTGTCACTAAATTTTTTTACCATTTGGTACAAAATGGCATCATATTTACATGGTTAACAACATTCTACGGATGGTTTATAGTGAATATGTGGAGAGATCAGTTCTATTCTTTTTTACACCCATGTAACATGTAAACGCATACACTGGGCAGTGTGGATAAAAAAAAACACTGAGTGTGCATATCCTGTCAGTTTGAATGACAGTGATTGTCGCTGTGTTCCTCCCCAAACCACAGCAGCAAATCCTCATCTGAGTCACAGCAAGCAGACATATATGATGCCAGATTCCCCCTGGGCTCCAGCACTGTCAGGTAATTAAAAACGAGTCACATTTGAAGCAAAATGAGGAGACAGCACTGTGTGATTGGTGCTTTGTTCTACTCCCTTTTCACAATGGCATTATCTTTTTGACAGAAATGAATTAGACAGGGAGAAGAAATGGCTTTGTGGGTGTGTTTGTGGCACCTAGTGTGTGTATGTGTGTGTCTAAAAAAGAGAGAAACGAGAGAGAGAGAGAGAGAGCTTTGTGTGCTAGTATAAATGACGAGGAGGAGGGCAGCTATATCTAATGTTGGTTTATTACTGACTCGTCTTAATTAATTAACACGCCTCTTTAATTTAGAAAATGCTTTGACAGCAGAGAAGAAATGTAGTTTGAAGCCTCCCCACCCTGACAGGCCATGAGGATTTGAGGAACAGAGAGCATCTTTCACATGAGCAATTAGAAAAGAGCAAGGGGTTAGTAGGCACACATGGCTCAAAGCTCACGCCAATCTCACTGCTGCCACCTTCTGGCCAAAATATGGTAACACAGGTGAAGTAAATTGAAGGTTTGTAGACCTAGTTTGCTTATTTTACTCTTCATAATAATTATTTCGGGTCCACTAAAATAGGTTTACAACAAGCAAAAATGTCAGTGTTTCTCTTAATGCACATCACCTTTCAATCTTAGTCTGAAATGTGCCGTCACTGGTTAGCTTGCCTACTCTGTTCTGATTGGTCATGAAAGCAATGGCATCCTCCTGCCACATTAAAAACAGTTTAGATTGTTTAGACTACAAATGAAATGTGGATATGCTTTCCCATAGGCAAGCTCCTTTGTGTTGTTTCTGTAAAAGTAAAAAAAGTATTTTCCACACTGTATGGGCTTTCCCCTGTAGTATTACTTAGTAAGAAAAGTGAGAAAAATGTCTGGAATTGCAACCGTGCATTTCTTGGCAAGTAAGGAAAGTCTTTTATGTGAAATACAGTTTCTCTTTTCCTCTCTCTCTCTCTCTCTCTCTCTTCAAAACTAGTAGGTCTGACAAAAAGTCAGTATGCTTGCAATGCCTAGTAACACATTGTTTTTCCCTTAATAAAAAACTTATAATCATTTCACATACTAGGGGTTTTATAATTAATGAGAAAATCAGTTGACAATGCCAGTTGAGCATGAAAATACATCATCAGTGTAATGGCTTGTTCAAATTAGCAGAGTGCAAGAATTTACTAGAATTCTCCTAGTAGTGTTTAATAGGAAATTAGATAACTGATATCATTATTTTAATATTCTATGGTAAACTTGCCTGCCATTGCCACTCTCTGCTAGCAGTTCACCCTCAGAAATGTAGGCTTCCCAAAGCTGTTTAATTATGCACTGACCATAGGCTATATGCTAACAACCTTTTATTACTGCTACTGTTGGGTTTGTTGTATTTTATACCGTTCTCTGCAGTGTTGTTATGCTATATACAGTATGCTATTATTTGCTGCACAATGCCTTACTGAATAATTCTGTATATTGATAACTGTAGGCAGAGTATCTAAATTACAGCTATATATTCACATGCTTTGATTAGTTAAACAGGTCACATTATGTCCCTGAGAGAGCTTTGTGAACTGGAATTGCTTGTATTGTTCCTATGAACACCATCAGTGACATGAATCAGAAACGCCACCTTTCTATTTGACCACTAACTGACTACTATATAGTTCAAGTGTGCACTAGCTCAGGGACAGAGAGTGTGTGAAAAGCCATTAAATAGAAAATGCAGGTATTTCATGTCTTTCTGTTAAAGCCACATTTGAAAGCGAATATATTGCCATAGAGAAATAAGTACTTCCTAATCTGGTCAACAATTTAACTTGGTGCTATCTAAAACAACTATGCAAGTGAGACACAATACAATCAAAAAGCTGATCAAGGGGAAAGGATGTAATTGTATTATCATTAATTACATCCTTCTCGGTTACATAGTTTTCATTGATCTGTGAAGCCATTTTTCAATGATCATATCCCCCTGATGCCAAATTAAAATATAGTCTCTGGAGGAGGGGAGGCTGCTTTAGGCCAGGCCCAGCCATCCCCAAGCTCCCTGCAAGAGAGAGAGGAAGGAACCACTTACTGGATTGCTTCTCCCTTGAGTGGAAGCCATAGGGCATAAAAATAAGCAGCCGCTAGGTGATTTACTGACAGCCACACGCCTGCGCTTTCCTCTCCTCTCCTCTCTCTGTGCTTCCTGGTAAAAAAAAAAAAAGGCCTGCACAAATACAGGCAGAAGCTCTGTGATTTAGGGAGTCTTCCCACTTTGTCCTTGAAGACCCGATGTTGATTCTGACTGTGACATCAGTGCTATGGGTAGAGCAGTGGCATTGTACAGGTTGCTTCTCATAGTAGCTATAGCACTTGTTATACATTTATAGCTGTACATTGTATGGTATATCCAGTTTAAAGGGGTACATGCTGTTTAGTGCACACTTCTAGTACTATGCTAGGCTGCATGAGCATTTGGTATTGTATAAGGCTGGTTCGGAAGGACACCTTGTGGAACACTTTATGTGTAACTGTGACATTAAAATGTTTCGTTTGTTTGTTCGTGAATTCAAGGTGAGGGAGGACAGCAACAATGGTGAATGTCTTTGGCTGACACAACTCTTACAGTATTATTTTTGAAAACACATCAAGACAACAGAAGTGAGAACAGCTGAGTCCACATATATCCACCTAACTCAATGTGAGAACTGACTCCTAACAATGATCTGCATTAAGAAATGACCAGAGATGTCAGTTCCTGATTCAGAAGGTAAAAACCCTGCCACACATTTGATCTAACCATTTTCTGTATCAGTGTAACTGATGCCAGCTAGCACAGTTTGGTGTTGAAAGGTTGATAAACCTTGCTCCCAATACCTCAAAAGATACACTACTAATTAATAGCCTGTCTTTTACCTCCCTTGGTAGCACGTCTCTCTCAAAACCGGACTTGCTGTGAGGTCGCAGGTTTGAGCCTGGGGCTTTACTGCGCAGGAAGACCTTGGTTTCACCAGCTGATCCTAATGGGCACACAGATAGACCAGCTGATTAGTGAAATTATCTGTATACTGTCCATTGGCAGAAGAAGAAATACTTTCTGAAGGCAAGACTGACACCTCTGGAAATTAAAATTTCATTACCAGTTAATACAGCCTTCTAATAAATCATTGTTGGCCGTTTGCTGGTTTACTTGGGAAAACAAATTAATTTATTTACAAAGTAAATTAGTATAAACAGTACAATATAAACAGGCTACACATGTTCACATTTATATGGGAAGGCATATTAAATTCTAAATACGAAAAGCCATAAAATATCTTAAGCTACAGTGCATAACCTTCTCTAATAGTGTTTTCAATGTCCATATTCAGGACATGATGTTCTAATAGCAGTGATGTCATGGTCCTAGTTATGAATGGTGTTGCCCATAAATAGTAATAGCCTATAAACCATTTGTCATGTTTAGCTAAGGGGAGAAATTAAAAATGACTTCATGGTAAAAAATGGTAGTATAACTCAGCTGAAATGAAAATGTCATGACTTTGATAGATAAACTTATAGATGATTGATACCATATCAGGCTTGATCTGCTTCCATCTGGATACGTTTGCATGCCCTTTACAAGATTTACAAATCGGGGACATATTTTTTAGTAATGTGGTCACTGACCAAAATCTGCAAACATTCTGAAACATTGTGTAATTATTCATTACATGTAAATTCATTATAAAGTGCACTGTATATCTTTTAGTATATTAATAGAACATTATAATATTTACTTATGTATTATTTATGTTTATGTCCGTCAACGGAAGATGAAGGTTAAAAATATAAGCTCTGTGCATCATTAGTGTATCATCTACACCCTTTCTCTACATTCTTCCTCACTTGTCTTTGCCCCCCACAGCCACACACACACACACACACACACACACACACACACACACACACACACACACACACACACACACACACACCCCACACACACACACAGCTCTGTCTCGTCTTAAGTGTCTTGACATGTCCTGCATCACGGTGTTGTTCATGTGAGGTCACAGCGGGTGACAAGCCAGAATTTATTCACACTGGCAATGTGCTCCTTCCACTAATTTACTCATTTAAATTAATATGATTGACATTTCCATTTTATCACATCATGAGGCCCTTCCCTTTGCCTGGGCCAGCCCCCCTCCTCCAATCACGCGCAGTCTCCATCGCTAGGAATGGGTCCATAACAACTAATGGAAGACACATTAAATGAGGCTCCATGCAATTATCTTGCTAATTCAGGAGGCTCTTTTTAATTTGGCAGCATAAAATTGTCAATCTTCAAAGAGCAATTGCCTTCTCTGGCATTTCAGAGACATGGTGAGAATCACGGAGAGAGAGAGGGAGGGAGACACAGAGAGAGAGGGGGGAAGAGAGAGACTAAAGGAAGAAAGCATGGCTGTTGATGTATACATGATGAACCCATAATGCAGATGCAGGGATAGCCTGAAAGAGAGAGAGAGAGAGAGACAGACAGACAGACAGAAAGAGAGAGAGAGAGCAAATTATAGCTCTGATTCATGGATTTATGTAGGTAACATGGGTAGGTAACTCAACATACATAAATATATATATATGAATATGAGTATATGGGGCCATGTATGTAGTGCATATGCACAATAGCTGGACATTATTCCTAGTGAAATGTTACTGGTACAAACACTATTACTGATAAATAATGAAAATGAACCCCTTAACCTCTCTTAAAGGAGCATGTTGGATATTTATAATGTAACAGAGCGTTTATAAATCCAGACATTAGAAGTCAGACATTTAGTCAACATGATAAAAAAAACTTTCCCAGCATGATATCCTGTTTGAGCTGATATTGAACATATTAAAACCAATTGATCATACCCCTAACAGGGTCCCATATATAGTTACATTTGTAAATATGATAAGGCCCCGATGCTTGTGATGAAAGTGTCTTCTAAGTCCCTCAAACATTAGCCTGAAGTAGCAGCCCACTCTGACGGCTTTACTCGACCCAGATGAGACTGGTTGGCAGCCGTTATATTTTGGTGTTGGCTTTCAGCTTCTTGACACACCAGATGTTTTGATAGCAACTGCAGAGTGGATTTAAGTCTTTACAGATTTATGTCTGAGCAGCTGACACCACCTGAGGTTTGGCTCACATTTGGATTTAATCTGGTTCTTGTTGTTGCCCAGATTCCTTGAGCAGTGCACAGGATGTTTTGGTGTCAGTTGCAGCAGTGGCAGAAGCTAGATGTTTGATCCCGTTATGCACATTAGGACAATTCTCTATGTTATGGGGGTTTGGTATGTGATAGAGGTGACAAAGCATGATGGGTGAATGTGCTACACAGCACACTATTTCCAGAAAGATGAAGGCCTCAGCCCCAGGCCATATGATGTTTGCTGTGGGTAAAATATAAAGGGAATAAATCAGCAACCAACCCACATATTTAGAATTATTACATTATAATCTCTATCTCGGGTTTTTTAGTCTTTCAAAAAGGTGTTACAGTTTAATTAAAAAAGGTCAGATATTCCTTCATGGGTGGAAGGAAAAAAAGCAATTTGGTAGATGTTGTGGGTTGGGATGTCAGCCATTTCAACAATTTCAACATGAATGTAAGTGCACAGTTGTATGAATTTTTGGTGTGTGTGTGTGTCTGTCTGTCTGTCTGTCTGTCTCTCTCTCTCTCTCTCTGTGTCTCTCTCTGTTTCTTTCTCTCTCTCTCTCAGGTTTAGTCAGGTTCAGTTCAAAAAGAAATATAAATTAATGGTAAGTGTAACAGTAACAGTAAGCAACCTGTAAGTGGTAGTGTTACATCACCAACTCTCGTAGCATAATTACAGTAGTCAGCATCCCACAGAGAAAGCAGTTGCTGGAATTGTAAACCTGTGCAGAACTAGCTGATGTATAATAAGTGCCATATCCCTCTCAACACCACTTTCTCACAGAACAGATAACAACCGAAAGAATATTGCCGTTAATTCTGTAAAAAGTACTGTAAAACCAACCGAAGTAAAAAAACGCCTATCCTGGGTATTTTTTGTGAAGACTGTTTTTCTGCACCTAAGCCATGGATGTCTTTGTGCATGTAAGCAAAGAACAAAGCCTCCTGCGACCTCTTTCATCTCCCATGCATTGACATGTTTTGTATTCAACCAGGGGTGACATATGGTGATAGTGGCAATATATTACCCTGCACGGGACGAGCACATATACATAATTATTCTCTTCTTTTGTTCGCGCGTTTATATTATGCATTCATTTAACACATTGCGCATTCTCAATGCTTTTCACTTCTTCATAGTCACACATGGCGAGGATACATTTTGAAGGAGAAACAGAGACAGAAAGGGAGAATGTGTGTGTGTGTGTGTGTGTGCATGTGTGTATTTATGTGTTTGTGTGTGCATGTATGGGTATGAGTTACAAAGAATGTGTGTGTGTGTCTGTGTGTGTGTGTGTGTGTGTGTGTGTGTGTGTGTGTGTGTGTGTCTGTGTGTGTGTGCACGTGCACGCATGTATGGGTGAGGTACAAAGAATGGGGTGTGTGTGAATGTGTGTGTGTGTGTGTGCGCGCACAAATAAGAGTGTGTGTGTGCAATGCATCTGTGTGTACTGTGTGTGTGTATGTGTGCGTGAGAGAGAGAGAGAGAAAAGGAGAGATGGGGAGATATATAAATAGAGAGCAAGAGTGTGAGAGGGGAGCATAAGCATCTGTGTGTGTGTGTGTGTGTGTGTGTGTGTGTGTGTGTGTGTGTGTGTGTGTGTGTGTGTGTGTGTGTGTAGGTTATATGGGTGAGGCTCAGGGTACGTATTTAAATTTCAGCAGAGTATAAATTTACATGGAATAATGAAGTGCGATGTGAAGCGTTCCTTTGGATTACTGTCCATGCGCGCGCACACTCACACACACACACACACACACACACACACAGACACACACACACACACACACACACACACACGCTGTGCTAACGCATGGGCCCCTATGCCTCCTCAGCGCTAGTGGAAGTTTATGGAAAATCACGCTCATGAATAAAATATGGCACACTAATCCCTTCCTCCCATTCAGCGCTTGTTTTTCAGCGGATTCAGACGGTTAATATTCAAGAGGAGATAGCGCTCACAACTCTGTCAGGGAGTTATTGTGAATAGCTCAGTGCAACACATTCACAAATAACTCTGTAATCTCTTCTTTTCGATGTATCTTAAAAAGTTATCCTTTTGTAAAAGCTCACTAAGTAGTCTGGGTCTACATTCACTCTGTAATTAAAGTAGGTTAATTGGCATCATTGAAAAATCTCAATTCTTCTCAGAATCAGCTTTCTGGTTATGACATCAAAATTCTGTCTAGATTTAATCTAACCAGTAGCCTACCAGAATATCTTCTCTAATTTAAGGCAGTTTGGCAATTCCTAATTAAGCCATAAAAAGGGCTGTACACAAATAGCTCCATCTGCTGGCAAATGTGTATGTAAACAATCCCCTTGCACAACTGGGTGAATAGAGAGGCATACTCTTCACATTGTTGTGCAAACAGTTCACCAGTATTCCTTGGGAACAAAAAAACATACATATTCTCTCTTTATATGCAATATATATATATATATATATATATATATATATATATCAACAAAATATTCACCCAAAAAAACAAACAAAACAAAATCAAAACAATCCAAGAGTAATTCGCACTTAGTAACATTTTGTAACATTAGTAACATATCCCAACTTACGCTGCCAAGCCACAACCAATCAAACAAACAAATATTGGACATCATAAATGAAAATAACTCTGCAATTCTAATGCAAGTTACTGAAAACATTATATGTGTTATTAATGATTGATAAAATCCCATTGAGAGGACAATCTGAATAATAATCATCAAATGTGTAAGCATGTGTAAGCATTGCACTGTTATAAAATGACCTATTTCAGAAATGCCAGGTGAGAATACACTATATCAGTGCTATCAATTTCTAAGCAACTAACCAAGTATGTACATACATGTGGTCTGAGACAGATAATCATGATGACGTCTGCAACACACTTCATTTTGTTTCCTTTAACTGCCAGCAGGTGGCGTCAGAGCACCAGTTTCCAGTTAACCCATAAATAATCTGAACCTTCAATACCTTGGTCTCCACAAGGCCTGTGAGGCCAGCCATGTGTAATTAGTATATATATATATATCACTATCTGAGCTCGTTAACTCTCCAAACATCATCAAATTTTAATTTCATTTGTTGACATGTAGACTTGGTTCTGTAAGTAAGCTTGTACTCTTCAGGCATCTCTTATTCTGGACACACTTACCATTGCCATAACTGAAATTCGCTGGATCTCACTTAGCCTGCTAGTTTGCATTACATATGCTACCTCAGTTACTGTATGTTCATGATCAAAATGATCAAAAAATGATGTTGAAAATTGTATGTAAAACCCTGACCTTCAATGGCCCAGTTTTTATTTTTCAGAACAGCAAATGAACACACAAGCCACACCACACCAACATGGACTGGCATGTTTACATGCCTTAATTTGTCCCAGAACAGCCGAATAGGACCTCACCTGGATGCCACCATCAAGCTAAATAAACAAATAAACTTGGATATGCTGGGAGGAGACCAGTGGAGCTTTATGGATCCTGGGTCTAGGATCTAGCCAGAGAGCTCATAGGTCTCGGACCCTCTGGCTCCACTGTGTACAATAGAGCAGACAAGCGTCACAGCCACCGGCCTTTGTGGAGATCCGCATGTGGTCCGACTCCAAAGGTGAGTAAACTTAACTCACTCAGGGGGGCTGTGTAGGCTACCACCCCCTTCCCCACCCCAACAACTTTTACCCCCCCACCACCACCCTGCACCTATCCAAATCGGCAGGCGCCCCTGGTTCTCCTATTGTGAAATAGAGTTGTGTTACATTATTCTGTAAAAGATATGAAAAGTTTTTACTTTGTACTTCAGAGCTCATAACAGGATACAACACAACATGTATGTAGAATATTTCACATGATAAACATGTATGTATAATTTCAGTGGTACAGTGATACAGTTTTAAAAGCCCTCCGCTTAAACCATTTGGACTAGAATCCCACTGAAGATAGACCCTAGAGTTTGGGACATGCAACCACTTTTGGAAAGGTCAGGTCTTATCTACCCAATCATCTATGCTTATAATCCCCCCCACCCCAATCTCCCACCTCCACCCTCCCCAGATCAGCTAACAGGAAGGGCGCTGAGGTGCCAGTGTTTGTGCACCCAGTAGGCTGTGAGTACCCTCTGGGGTGCGAGAGGGGAAAGGTATGTTTGGCCCGTGTTTGCATGTGTGCACGTGTTGAGCCTGACGGGATTAGGACGTTGTGGGTCGTTCGCCCCGCATAGCTGGATGAAGTGGCCCACTCGCTTCTCACGCCGCTGGGTGGAGGAAAGGGGAGGAGGAGGGGTGGCAGCTGTGAAGGAAGTGTGCTTGGGGGGGTCGGGAGTGGAGTGGGGGGAGGAGAGAGGGGCTGTAGGTAGCTGTGAAGGGGCTAAAGCTTGACTTCCTCTTCCTGTGACTCAAGGTGAAGATCAGTTACAACAAATCTTTGTCCACATCCCAAGTCTAAGTGCAGGACAATCCAGGAAAGATTGGTCTGCACATGTTGGGTCATTTCTTGTATTTTATTGTCAAAAAAAGGATTTCAAGTGTGCATGTCCATCTTTGTTGGATTCAAGTTTAAGATCACTTACAGGAGACATGGCCCTAGTCCAATTGCAAATCATAGCCAGAATGATTTAGGACTGTCAGATTCTAAGAAATTGTCCAAGCCTTCATCTGTGCATGTTAATAGTTAAATATGCTAACATCCTGTTTAATTAAAATTTGATGTTGAGATCAGAGAGGAAGATCAAAGATATTTAATATAATATACATCATTTATACGTCATTTAAAATAATTTCATCAACATGATTGCTGCCTCAAGAGACATGTTGAGACTGTATCAGCCTAATGATCAGCCTGAATAATACATATACATATCTTCCCATCAACCTAAATAATACATATATTCACAAGGAAAAAACACCATAACTGAGTCACATATGTACATTCCTACATGCTTGATGTGTAAATATGCACTCTTTATAGCAAAAAAGCCTTCAGGTAAGCAATGGCAAGCAGGAATAGGTGTTAAATCTATAAATTTAAGGGACTCTGGGTGAACTAATGGTTGTGTATACTGTGAACTGTGACTGAAAGTTGTGTGCATATCTCTCATCTGACTCAGAGCTCAGATCCACTGAACCCAGGGTCTGCTCTCAGCAAAACTTAGGGGAGGGTTACACTCATGCATGTGGTTTCTCAGCCCTCAGGTAGCAGAGAGTTGAATTGATTGAAAAGCACCATCACTGGTCATTCTGATGTCTTCGAACATGATCAAGCTTTTTTTCAGAAATGAGATATTAAGACCTAGAGAGAGAAACAGAGAGAACAAGTTAAGAAGGATAAAGTAGGAAGGAAAGAAAGAGAGAAAGAAGAAATGATAGAGAGAAAAAGCAAAAGATGGTTTATGACTTTTAAAAAAATGTTTTATTTTGCTTCCTGAGACTCTGGGCTCAGATTTGTTAAGAAAGATGGACTGACAGACAGAAAGAAAGAGAGAGAGAGAAATAAACAGTGTTAGGAGCAAAGAAGGAAGAAGAAAGAGAGAGAGAGAGATAAACAGTGTTGGGAGAGATGAAGGGGAGATAGATACACAGGGTTAGGAGAGATGAAGGAAGGAAGAAGAAGGAGAGAGAGAGAGACAGAGAGAAACAGTGTTGGGAGAGATGAAGGAAGGAAGGAGAAAGAGAGAGAGAGATAAACAGTGTTGGGAGAGATGAAGGAAGGAGAGAGAGGGAGAGAGAGAGAGAGA
>CM059283.1:23859096-23969096 GCA_030347295.1 Setipinna tenuifilis | reverse complement strand
CCAGCATCCCAGCCCCTGTATTTGCATGGCAAAGGGCCCTGAGCCATTGTAAGAGTCCTCAATCAGGAGGAGGGGGGGTGGCTGTTGAGAAGAAGGGGGGGTGGCAATTACTATCCCAGCTAATTCTTTTTATCCCTTTCAAAAGGCCGGGTGATTAGGAGAGGAAAGTTTAGATTTCCTGAACTTGAAGTGGAAACGCAACAGTGACAGACGCATCTTAGAGTTGAATCCACATCAGACGGCGGGGGGGTTGGGGGGTGGTGGTGGTGGTGGTAACAGAGGTGTTAGGGGTGGGGGTGTAGATGGGGGACAGAGAGAGAGGAGGTTTTTTTAGGAGTTGAGGTACAGAGGCAAAGGAACCAGCTAAGTTTTCAGGCTTTGTGTACATGTTATCCTCACTGCTAAGGAAACACCTTTTCTGATTTACATTGACTGTAGTGTTTCGTTGTGGTTACCTGCTCATAAAGTAACATAAAACTACAATGCCCAATCCTGCAATAGAAACTAAAGGGGGGGAAATACATGGTTTCAATAGTGTTTGGTGATAAGCATACAATATACACTCACAACCTTAAATACAATAAACAAACATACAATAGACAATCTATGTAAACACATTTCCTATTTAAAAATCACAGATACACAGTCTGAAGATTTGATATACCTGAGATAATGATTCTGATATTGCTGTAAAATATGTTCACATTTATAATTTTTGTAATGTACATTTGTGTGTGTGTGTGTGTGTGTGTGTGTGTGTGTGTGTATGCACATGTGTGTTTGTCCATGTACTTTGTATGTGTGCACATGTATATTTGTGTACATTTTTGTGTTCCCCTGTGTGCATGTGTGTGTCCTCCTGTGTGTGTGTGTGTCCTCCTGTGTATGTTTGTGTGTGTGTGTGAATGCACATGTGTTGCCATGTACGTTGCCATGTACATTGTGTGTGTGTGCATGTGTGTGTGTGTGCGTGCATATGTATATGTGAGCACACTTTTGTGTCCCCCTGCATGTGTGTGTGTGTCATCCTGTGTGTGTGTGTGTGTGTGTGTGTGTGTGTGTGTGTGTGTGTGTGTGTGTGTGTGTGTGGGTGTGTAGGTGTGTGTGTGTGTGTGTATGTGTGTCCTCCTGTGCGTGTGTGTGTGTGTGTGTGTGTGTGTGTGTACTTTGCTTCTTCTTCTTCTTCTTCTTTTTCTTCCCATGGCTGACTCATCCACCTCCCCTGTTTACCCACTCTCAGTCTGGGGGGGAAGCTCTCTCCGCTCTCCGCTGGAAAATATGCCTAGTCTTATAACTGTGCCCTTTGTGGAGCACCAGCCCTCTGTAATATTTCTCACCTGGGTGCCACGCCACTCATGCCAGAGAGCAGCAGGATGACTTAACCCTCACGTCACCACACCGCACCACACCACACTGCACACTCCCGACTCTGGGACCACTGACACGCAGGCCTGGGAGTCTGGGACACTGCTGCTATGCTGTGTTGAGATGTACAGGTAGCAGAGCTTGAAGGACAACATTTTGGGGTGAAGTAGTGGTTTAGCTGTTAGTCTATGCCCTGAAGATTTTGTGGCACTTTGGTCAACCTCAAGTTGTTTTACTTCAACTGTGCTATATAAATAAACTGACTATGAAAACTTGTTGTGTCAGGGCTTTATGATGATTGTAAGGAGAAGGCTTGAATACAGTTTTAGCCATCACATCACCATATTGTCAGGACCACTGAGTATAGTCCTCTGGGACACAGAGAGGGTGGCACATATAGACCTTGTTAAAACATAAGTAGCAGCATGGAGAGAGGAGGAATTTGATGGTTAAGTAGTGGCTTGTCAATCAGTGTTTTTAATATAAGCCCTGAAAAACGCCTGGCCCGTGCTTTATATTGAATGTAAGTGAAGTATCTCGATGCCAGGATGTTGTATGAAGTAATTGGATAAAGTCACCAATAATATGCTCCCAAGTATTTCTTTTTTTATTTGTATATATACATTTTGGGGGTGAAGCATTCATTATTTGGAAAAACAGTATTTGGAAGCAAATAACAAGTGTTGTAGACTTTATCCACACACTGTTCCATGGTCCAGCACCCCCGCTTTCAGACATGGATGTGCATGTTTTGCTATACTCATCAAAATGTCCCAAACAATCACATCACCATGTAGTCAGGACCACTGAACACAAGCCTGTGGAACCCAGGGAAGGGGATTAGCAGGCGGCCAGGGCAGGACAGAGTGAGGATAGAGAGCTGGTTCTGTAATCAGAAGTTCATTTTGAGGCCCGATACTACATTCAAATATTTAGACTTGATTTTACAAATCCTTTTGCTGAGTTTGAATTTAAAAAGAGTTGTGTAAGGCCTGATGAGTCTATATTTAGTACATGGAAAAGACATTGAGATTCAGCAAGTGTACAATTGTTTATTTATCTGGGAAGCAGAGACTGAAATCACTACAAAAATACAACTTTCCCCCATCTACATCAGAGCTGCCTGAGTAAAAATCCCCTGACATTGGTAATGTTACCTTGCGCTACAAGCTGTAAATGCAAGGCGGAAAAAAACAAAGCAACAACTAAACAGGGAAAGGAAACCCTCAGTTTATTACTAAGGTAATCTTCTAAGCCAATACCTGAATTAGGTTTATTGCCCTATGTTCACATTCTCTAGCTTTGGTTCTAGCCAGTGGCCTTAAGCAGACACAAGTCATAGATTATACACACACTTTAAAGTATAAAATCAATACACAGATTTAAGCAGTGTAGAGGAAGGCACAAAAATTCAATTTATGCATCTATTTAAATTACAAAGTTATAAAAATGCACTTGGCTTTTTTATGATCACTAATGTAAAAGTTTATCCAGCAAAAGTTTATGTTTATCCAACTTTGCACATATTGTTTTCTACCTTTCTCTTTTACCTCTACACTATACTGAATGTAAGCTACTCTTCGGTGACTACTAAAGCTGTTCATACTACAGGCCTGACCAGGTGCAGTTTTGTGTCAAAACTGTACAGCTGACCATGGGCCCTTTTGAGTATGGTTGGCGGGGTTAGCCGGGAAAGCACAAGGTGACTTGGGGGGGCTGGGGACTGGGGAGTGGGGGAGCAATAACTGCGTGGGCCTTACAGGGAGATGTCCCCCTGGCAGACAGTTACAGGAGGAGAAGAAAGAGTCATCTTCATCCAGGGGATGTAAAGGTGTGAGGGACCATCTTAGCATTTATGACCCAGAGGGGACCCAGGGGATGGAGGAAGTGCTGCAGTAAACGAGAGCTCTGCAGACTCCTCTCAACTCCAAGTCCATCAAGGGAAAGAGAGAGAGAGAGAAAGAGTATATTCTACAGTCATAGGCTACATATAAAATTGTAACAGTTGTTTTCCTGTACTGAAATTGACAAAAAGACAAAAACACATTTTACAATGGTCACAATGTTGTTGAAATAAATGGTGAAACAACTAAGACCCACAATTAATTAACAATTACATCTGACAGAAATGAAGTGCTATTCTTGCCATATTTATTTTAATATTTTATCTTTCCTTTCAATTTAGCCTTAGTCCTAAATGAGATAAAAAGCTCAAATAAATGTCAGGTATTTTGAGGTTTAACTAAGCACCCATATGTCATCTGGGGAAGGCACGCTTGTACCAGTAGCTTTGCGCAAGTCACAGCTTTAACAAACAGCTTGACTGGTAGCAGTTGATTTTGGCTACTTAGAGCCAAAAATATTTAATACTTTCTGTGAAATTAGTTAAGCTGCTTGATAATTTGTCGGTAAGTCTTTGATAATGTGGCAGTGGCACCATTAGCCATGTACAAGTTGCAGTAACACGTTTTCTTGCCACGTTCGAGGAAGGTGACAGCGCAGGCTATCACAGTGCAGTCAGACCCATTACGGAAAAGTTCGTATCACCTTTGGACCATCCACACTTTCCGCAGGAACACAGGGAGCGTGAATCGCCGCTGTCTAATGGCCCGTCCCTAGCAAACACAAGACTTCTCACTTGTGTATTTGAGACAACAAAAGATTAGCATTACTCGCAAATATACAACTGAGTTCAAAGAGCTCCGCTCAGGCAGACGTCTTTCCTCAGTTTTCCTGTGAAGCAAATTTGGTAGTGGATAACCTGGCCCAATCTTTGTTTTAGATGTAGACTATGGGCAGTGTAACTATTTTTTACGTAAAACTAAATCTCACAAAGGCTAATTTTATTTTTTTCCCCCTTAATTGACAAAATAGTCATTTATGCCATAGTTTCACCTCCCTTTCTCCTCCCAGCAAGCCTATACTTTAAAATAGCTTAGATAGCTGTGCCAATCATGCCATCCAATAGGCAGGCTGCTATACGATCGTAATGTAGGCCTATTTTTGAACTGTTTATAGGATACAAAAACATCAGTAATAAATCTTGTTGTCTACAGAGTGTACCAATATCTGTTTTCCTGTTGGGAGAAACAACATTGCGCTCCATAGGCTACCAAAGTGGGCAGGGCCATTGCTTCCACCACGCCCCTTAATAGCATGTGGTCTTTTGGTGGGCTTTTAAAACTGCGGGACCCCAGCACTACAGTCAAAAAACCTGGTTCACTGATAAACATCAAATCACCTTGGACTGTGGTTAACGATCGGACTTGTGACAGACTATCCCCAGGAACTATGACTTCTTCCAACCCCGACCAGCGACTGGATCATCTGCTTAGCGCCGTGGAGAGCGAGCTTCAGAAGGGCAGCGAAAAGGGCGATGCGTCGGAACGAGATATTAAACTGGAACTAGAGGACGCAGATCTATGGGGAAAGTTCAAAGAACTAACCAACGAGATGATCGTAACGAAAACTGGAAGGTATGTTTCTGTTTTGATGTGTTTATTTGTTGGATTTTTGGGGCCCCTGCCTAGGTCACATTTTACGCCCAAAATGCTAACGAACCTTTATCACGTATTCTAGCATTGTAACATTTTGAGTATTCTGCAGATGTGCTTTGACTATTTTTAGTAACAACTTGTGGACTAGCCAAATATGGGGCTATGACACATTTAAAAATAAAAGTGATCCCAACGACGGTAGCCTATAATGTGAAATATTTTGCATTTCCAACAAATCTAATCCCTTGTCTCATCATTTAGACGGATGTTTCCCGTTCTGCGAGCTAGCGTCACAGGCCTAGACCCGAACGCTATGTACTCCGTCCTCCTGGACTTCGTCGCTGCGGATAACAACCGCTGGAAGTACGTGAACGGCGAGTGGGTCCCCGGTGGAAAGCCCGAACCGCAGAGTCCCAGCTGCGTCTATATCATCCAGACTCTCCCAATTTCGGTGCGCACTGGATGAAAGCACCCGTCTCCTTCAGTAAAGTCAAACTCTCCAACAAGTTCAATGGAGGTGGCCAGGTAAAAATCACTGAGTACTTTTATAAAGTTCAATTACAATTCTTTTTGAAAAACTTTCCTTTTATCTATGCCAAATTAGTTTTGTTATTTGTCAAAAAGTTACTTGGCAGTGTTTATTTTACACAACACATAATAGTATAATAGTTTTTAATCACTACTTTATTTACTTCTTTCAACAGATTATGTTGAACTCCTTGCACAAGTATGAGCCCAGGATACACATTGTCAAAGTTGGTGGCATTCAGAAAATGATCAGCAGCCAGTCATTCCCAGAAACCCAGTTCATCGCTGTGACAGCCTATCAGAATGAGGAGGTGAGTAGGCCTATTTGCCTGACCAAAGCTGCATAACAGTGCTTGCTTGCCTACCTGTATCTCAAAAGAACTCCTTTAATGGTGTGCCATTGTTCCCATCTTCTCTCCTCTGTAGATCACAGCTCTGAAGATCAAGCACAACCCCTTTGCTAAGGCCTTCCTGGATGCCAAAGAGAGGTAAACACCAACTTAGTGTTTCTCAAATAGCAAAACGCTTTTTCAGTCGGTATATCACATCATAGTACATACTTTATGGATATTCTAGCCACTGACTATAGTTCTGTAGCCATTTATTGTTATATGACTATGTAGTTATTTTGTCTTTTTTTCTTTGGCAAAAGCAGAAGTGAGCACAAGGATGTTCCCGACCACAGCACTGACAACCAACAGTCTGGCTACTCACAGCGTAAGTCTCCACCTCCACTACTGGACAATCAACAATCAACAACTTCCAAGATGGCTGGCGGAGCTACTATTCTAAAAAAATAACTCATCTCTTTTTCTCTTTCCTTTGTGTAGTTGGTGGTTGGTTCCTGCCCAGCAATGGCCCCATCTGCCCCAGCAGCAGTCCGCCCCAGTTCAGCGGTACCCCGGGCCACTCGTCTGGATCATACTGCGAGCGTTACTCCAGCCTGCGGAGCCACCGAAGCGCCCCATACCCCAGCCACTACCCCCACAGAGGCACTCCTACAAGTAAGGCCTGACCCTTCTCAACACTGTCCATACAGTACTGTAGGCCAGAGGGGCTACTGTTACAGTGGTAGCTTATGCTGCTGCTACTACTTATAATAATGATAAGTGAAACGATAAATAATTAATAACTACCTTTGTAACTACACAGATACTGATCTGGCATTCTGTTTTGTCATAGCTAAGAGACGTTTTAAACAGCATCAAAACAGACGTTTTAAACAGCATCATGGTAGAGAGGTTTTCATGTAATTAACAAATACATCCTTCTCCTCTTAGACAACTACATGGACAACACTGCAGGAGGCCTGGCTACCCACGACAGCTGGTCAGCCCTTCAGATCCCCAACTCCAGCGGCATGGGTACTCTGGCCCACACAACCAACACCACCTCCAACACCAGGTAACATTTGTTAATACATTATTGGAAATACATAAACTCTGAAGCCTAACAATTGTTTATTGTATTAACAATGTCCTTTTACAAGGCCTTTATTATTCGATATATCTTTGTTTCTTCATTGAGAGTCTTGTTTTTTTCTCTAAAGAACACTTTAGCTTAGCTTAGCTAAACTACTTGCTGACTCTTCCTCTCTGTCTCAATCTATAGCCAGTACCCAAGCCTGTGGTCGGTTGCCGGGACAACCATTGCTCCATCAGGCTCCACATCCGGCTCCATCCCCAGCGGCCTGACCTCCCAGTTCCTGCGTGGCTCCTCCGTGTCCTACTCGGGTCTGACCTCCTCGCTGCCCGTCTCCTCCCCGTCCCCCATGTACGACCCCGGTCCTGACCGATGCCGGCGTAGGGGACGCCCAGTTCGAGAGCTCCATCGCCCGACTCACAGCGTCATGGGCTCCTGTGGCACAGAGCTACTGAGAAGGCTGCAAACAATCACACAAACAATTATTCAGAACCTCAGTTGATGCTGAAGCAGAGAGAGAACCAGAGTCACCCCTTACCCCTTCTGTCCTACATGGTCCCCAGCAAGGACTTCACAGTCCTTCAAGCATCGTCGAGGTTGGACTCTGAACCTGTTTCTTCTCTCTCCAGCTTCTTTGCTTCACAGAGGTTTTGGAAGGCTTCAGCTGGAGGTCAACATGGAAGCCTTAAAAACCCAGCCAGGCATTAATTATGAAGCCACCTTCTCTTCTTGACTTCTTCTCGATGTTTTAGTTATTGTTACAGATGGGTGGTGCACTGACAATCGTACCCTAGAGCGAGACAATCATTCAGAGACTGAGAACTCAGCAAAACTTGAGGGTCTAAAGAAGAAATTAGTCTCTCAAAGTAAAGGGGCTAATGATGATAACTGTCTATTATTGCATCTGTGTTGAATTAAAAAATAATTAATTATTGTTATTAATACTATCATTATTATAACTAAAATTGGATGACATAATGATCTGTTTGTGTATATGTGTAAATAAATAATTATTATTTCTGTATTTTCTGGTGGTTGTATGAAGGAGTTTCTGCTGGAAGTAACTGACAGTGAAAAGTGTCTTGTAATTTTAAAACAAAAAGGAAGTTCACTTCTTTATTTGTTCATCCTAAAATTTGTTCCCTCTGAAAAAACACACATGTACAGATCTATCTATTTGTAATTGTTGTACTCAGTATGAGTTTTATTTATATTGTTTTTAATAATAAATTAAGAAAAACTGTACAGGATCGTTCTGAGTGTTCTTTCTCAAATTGACAGTATCCTGCAAAATACATAAATAAAAATACAAAGGGGACACAGACTGGAAAATTCAAAATAGAAGCATTAAGTAAGGAAAATTAAGATTGGAACAAAATAAAAGATTTTGTACCTTCCTTCTGTCTTAACAGAAATAGTGAGAATGTAAAAGAGTACAAGGCAAAAAAAACATAACTTTAGTTGCATTAGTTTTATCTTGTGGCCAAGTATCTTGAGTCAATTTTGTTTTTTTGGGGTAAGATATGATGCCATCTTTGCTGTAACACTGAAAAGAAGATTTTAAAGTAATTTTTCTCAGTTTCACACTGGTGAGTTAAGGTTGTTTGCCTGTAGGGCAGAATACTTAACCCATTAAAGTAATCCTACTGACAGCAGCAGTGTGGAAGCTTCATGAGACAAAAATGCACCAAGCACTAGCACAACGATGGATGAAGAATTGAAGAAATATTTGTCTGTTATGAGTTTTACATAAACTGGCATATTTTTCCCCCAAAACATGAAATTGAGATCCCTATATATCAGATCAGGCCTTTAATCTGTTGTAATACCACAAATAAATGCTTTTTAACAAAACATCCATACAGACATCATACTCTGCCCTGTTTTTCTGTGTATGTATGTCAAGATTTTAATTTCACCACCAAAGCCTCTGGCCATAGCTGTACTTTGGTCTTTGTCAATGCCAGCATATATTGTTTCACATGTACATAACATGAGAACAGTATTACAATTTCAGCTGCACTATTCTGCATGGGTAACCATTGCTAACACAGAAACACGTCTTCCTTCCATTTAGATCTATACAACATCAGTCTGCGACTCACTAGAATACTGATATGATTTTGGCTGACTTTAACTCTTTCATTCTTTCTCCCGTGGTAAAATTACACTGAAATGATGTAAGATGATCATTTAAGCTGGGGCAAAAAAATATACTTTTTTTTTGGTCATAGAAGTAATTGCATTTATGGTGATGAAGCTTTTCGTAACACAACAGTAAAAAGGGGCTAAACACTCCAAACAGTAATGTAGAGACAGTGAGTTAACTTCACAAAAAAAAACAAAGCAACACTGTTTCCAATGCAAAAATGTTGTCACTGTCAGAACTTTTAGCTATGACTGTACTAATGAACTCTGGTAAATTAAATTACTGTCTTACATATACAAGTCAAATAAAAATGCAGATTGACTAAATGAAATGATCTGAATAAAAAGAACAGTGAAAAGTTTGGATAACTTCACTACAAGAGAGAGAGTTTGGGTGGACAAACACAAATACCAATTCTGTGGACCAATGAGACACACAATCAGGACCAAATAAAGTAACAGATTATCACCAAGACTATGATTCACTCTTTCACTAACATAAAACAGTGACAAAATTGTCATATGCTTATTACAAATGTAGATCAATCCAATTGCAAATTTTTGCTGTAAAGCACAATTCACTGCATTAACTGTTCAGGGAATAAAAAACAGACTGAATTGTGTTATGGTTGTGGAAATTGAATGTGAGCACATGAACACAGTTCAAGTTGGTGCATTCATCTCAGGAAAACAAATTAGGATTAAGTACTGTGTAACTAAAGCAGATTTAAAAAAAACATCTTAACCTCTAATGGTCTTTGGTCTTTATAGGCTACAGACTTAAATTAAAAACAGTTAAATATATTCTGACACATATCTTGATTAAAAAAAAATCAATTCCTATCATTACATAAATAACATAAAAGGTCATGGCTCTTTATTAAGAAGGTCCAGCCTTTGAAAAAAAACGTTGTTGCGCTGAACCGGTCAAAGTTATTGGTGCGGTCCGAATGTGAAGTGTCCGCCACGTTGTGTAGCCGCGGTGAGAAGTGAGCTGTCAGGTAAGTGCACGCAAGGCGTCTCTACCTCTCACGGCGCTTCGTTAAAATCTGCAGGACGGTGTGACACAAGGCCAACACGTTTCCAATCCCATGTCGTCCAAAAAAAGAAACCCTAGAAGAAGAAACCCAATATTAAATGGAAGCTGTGGCGGTGGACAGGGTCACACCTGGGAGAGAATTAAAAAAAGGCAGAGGGGCCCCCATAAACCACTCCTGCGCCAATTTTAATCAATTTCTTTTTTCATTTCCTGTTTTAAATACCCATTACGCTTCTAGAATAAAAAGCTGTTAGGTAGGTATTGTTAGGTACTTAGGCAGACCAAAACCACAGTGATTAACTTCGGTATTTGCTCAACAACACCAATTTCTTAAAAATAGAACTGATGTGTGCGTCTCTTTATTTATGTATCTGTTTATTTGCTATATAAATCCCCATTTGTGACTAATTCAGTTCCAGTCACTGTCTTCTATTTTCAGTGAGAGTCTATTGATCAAACTCCAGAGTCCAGGAAGTCAGGCCTGTGTGACTCTCCACTGTGGGTTTTCCACATTTACCAAAGTACACTGCACACACACACACACACATACACACACACCCACACACACACACACACACACACACACACACACACACAGACACACATAAAGACACACATAAAGACACACACACACACACACACACACACACACACACACACACACACACACACACACACACACACACACAGACTGTGCATGCACACATAGAAACACAAACACACAAATACACAACCACAGACACAGACTGACGTCAGGCTCCCTACTCCCCCTGACAGCCTCTGGCAGGCTGTGCTCTGTGGACTGTGATTGAAGACTCGTCACTTGGGCGCAAATGAAGAGTGTGGGGTCGTGGGGGCCGCTGGCAAACAGCAATGAGGGAGCAATGTGACAGCCAGCTGGCAGGGCCAGTGACAGCAGCAGAGCACCCTGTGTGTGTGTGTGTGTGTGTGTGTGTGTGTCTATGTGAGCCTGTGTATGGGTATGTGTGTGTGTGGTGTGTGGTGTGTGGTGTGCGTATGTGTGCATGCTGTGGCATGTGTGTCTGTGTAAGCTTGTGTATGGCTCTGTGTGTGTGTGTGTGTGTGTGTGTGTGTGTGTGTGTGTGTGTGTGTGTGTGTGTGTGTGTGTGTGTGTATGTATGTATGTAGGCCTGTGTGCTGAACTCTGGCACAAACCTCCAGCATTTTCCCCATAGCCGGAGCCTCTAAATACCTCTCCATCTCTACCTTCCTCTGCTCCAGCTAGAACTGGAACGCAGACCTACTGAGGGCCACAGACAGGTCAGAGTGGGGCTTGTTCATTCCCACATAGACACAGTGCAGATGGGCCTGTTCAACCTGGCCCTGAGTAAAGTTTAAACACTAAGCAAAGCAGGCTGGCCAAGCATTGCTGATGGCCCTAAGGCCAGACTGAGGTATTTATCATATTCTAGTGTGATACCAATGTGGTGATTGACCATATAGCATAGCCGACATGGATGTTCAAGCCGGCTTCTAATATCTATAATCCCAGTTGGGTGATTTGGCTTCAACAGATTGCAGGTTTCTGTGGTGTATGACAGTTTGGCAAATATATTACTTGCCAAGCTGATACTTTTACAGAAAGAAAAGGAAAGAAGGGAAGAGAGAGAGATAGAGAGGGAGAGGGAGAGGGAGAGAGAGTAAAACAGAGGAAAGGAGAGAAAAGAAGAGGAAAGGGAAGAAGAGACCAGGCAAAATAGAGAGGGAGAGTCTTTTAAACGTACTTTAGCAGTCTGTAGGTTTTTTCATAGGTTTTATGAACAAAACAAGGATGTTTACCTAAAGCTACCCTTCATGGGTAGTTTCTAAGCTCTGTGTTCCCCTTCTTCTGAGGCAGGTAAACAGCTCCTGCCGAGATGAGAGAGGCTTTGTGCACAGTTATGGCTCCTCACTCACTCACTGAAGGCTTTGTCCCAGGGATGTGCTGTACACACAGATGTGGGGGGAGAGGGGGAAAGAAAGAAAGAAAGAGAGAGAGAGAGAGAGAGAGAGAGAGAAAGATAGAGAGGAAAGAAGGAAAAAGAAGAGGAAAGGGAAGAATTTTGCAGACTTTTTATAACCTTTAGGTTCATGATTGAGCAGTTCCAGGTTATTGGCAATCAACTCCAAGGAAAAAAGGTGAACACATATAAATTATTCTTCAAGAAGGGAAAGAAAAAGGGAGAGAAGGACAGATGGGGATAAAGGGAGAGGGATGAAGGAGAGAGAGAGAGAGAAGGAAAAGAGGGGGAGAAGAGTAAAGAGAGGTAGAAAGAGAGGGATGTGAAGGGAGGATCCTCCATCAGTCTGTTCAAACAGATGAGGGTTGATAGTTTTCTCTCCACACTGTGGTCTGATGTCTGTGTTGGTCCTCGCTAAAGAGAACCCTGCAGATAAGACCCACAGTCCGGCCTCCTCTCCTCCCACAGAAGTGTGTGTGTGTATGTATGTGTGTGTGTGTGTGTGTGTGTGTGTGTGTGTGTGTGTGTGTGTGTGTGTGTGTGTGTGTGTGTGTGTGTGTGTGTGGTACAAATACAGCCAGCAGAGTGTGCCTGACATGGAGGTGTGGATAGGAGGGCACACACACATCACACACACACACTATCGATAAACCGCTGAAAAAAGCAAATTACATTTAAACGGTGTCTGATTGCTCCTCTGGTGCACAGATGCCTTTGGATAGGAAGACTTCAAGTCCTGACAGGAAGGAACTATATTTTTTTTACATTTTAACCACACTCAAATGTAACACAGGATGTGGAAATAAATTCCCTAAAACCACCAAGAGCACAAGCTAGATTCATTTAAGAGTGCTAAAAATAGAAATAAATGATTTCAATCAAAGGTATTTGTATGTGAGGTGTATATTCATTATATGCACATCATTAGAATAAAGATACAAAGCTCCATATTATACTCTACTATTTTTGCCATGTGAATTTGCTCAAGGGAATAAGGGAAACTATGAACCACACAAATATCCCAAATAAGTTGCACTTTTAGTAGCAAAAATCTAATTTTGACTAGGAATATAGCAACTACAATAAAGTAATGGATAGAGGAGTTGGCATTTACTTGACAGACACCCACTCTAAAGGAACTTGAGTTATATTTGACAGGATTCAAGACTATTTTACCTGGACTGCCATAGATGTAGTCCATTTACATAATGCATGGAGTATACAGTACAATTGCCAATGTCTTATATTATGTGCTGTACTTCCTCTTAGGTCACTAAATCTGCCACATGTATATTTTGACTTCGTCCTAATACATCCAAATTCTGTATTCACAGTGGCTGCCAAACTGAGGTATAAGTACCTTTGGGGGTATTTAAATAGTTTTTAGGAGGTACACAACAGAAATCTGTGAGTGGGTCTTTTTCTTTTACCAGCATAAAGATAAAGATATGAAAAAAGGTCTTAAATTTAAACTACCCCCAATACAACTCAATTGCCACTATATTATTGTGTACTACATAAAATGTGTTCACATATTGTTTAAGCAGCAATATATATACTGTATACAACAGTCATAGCAAGTTGTCGGTTGTGCAGGGGGTACTCTGTAGGACATAGAGTGTCCTAAGGGGTACATACATATTAGTAAAAAACACTGTTATATTAGAGAAAAAATGATGGAAGTGTGGTGTGTCTTCGTCCAGAAATGCAGTTATTTGACTTTCCCCCCTGAGACCAAAGGTCGTACTCTCTTTTCCAGGTATTGCTGTCTCTGGCCAGAGCCCTGGAGAGGGAAGCAGCCTGGGCAAACAACAGGATTATGACGAGTGAGTCGTATAGCAAGAGATTGTGGCTGATTTATGGGAAGTCTGCTGCTTCCAAAAAAACAAGTCGTCAAGTTTGGGCCAGCTTGTCATCTGGGCTGTGTGGTTGGGGTGAGGGTGAGGTGGAGGTGGAGGTGGGGGAGTGGGGGAGGGGGGCGGAGGAGGAGGATGGAGAGGCTGTGTTTGCTGACCCAGCCCTCCACCTCCACCCCCCCACCTCATCCCCCCGCACCCCAGCCCACCTCGTCCTCTGATGTCTGTGTGTCTTCGTTAATGAAGAAATTCTGGTAAGTGGGTGAGACATTGCTCTCAGCTGAGTGGACGCTGAGTCCTGCCACTGCTTTCTGCCTTCTGCCGCCAGGTCTCAGCCAGCTCCGACTGACTCGCTCTATGCCAGACACACACACACACACACACACACACACACACACACATAAACACACAGCACAATCATCAGATGACTACATGCATACATGTGTGCACACACGCATGCAAATAATATTGCATCACTGTCCCTCAAAAACCTCTCATCACAAACAAACATAACGAACCAAGTGAACCACAAACCACAAATACTTACATTCATCACATAAACAGTTCATCACATCCATTACGCACCCACACACAGACACACACACGCACACACACACAAACACACAGAGTCATAAACACACGGCAGTGCGTAAACAGAGCTCAGGATATTAAGAAGATTGAATAAGGGGAGAGACTAATATCTCTAGCCTAGAGGTAGAGCAAAGCTTATGAATTTTCTAATGGTGTCATCACTTCTTATGCCTGCTCTGCTTGCATGTTGATACATAAAAATAAATGCCTATGGGTTTCTATGGGCCTCTGTGAAACAGATTTATCACTTGATTCAAGAAAAAAACTGTAATATTTCAGAACTATTTTGAGAAACTTTTTCATGACCCTGAATTATATTTCCAATGCTTCTGGTGACATAGTATCAGACAAAATTGTGCACTTAATGACCCAGGTTGTGGTAAATCATAAACTTAAAATGTGTTCTTTATCCATCACCACTACCATTCTATATGTGTAGTAACGTTTAAGAGAGGGAATATTTGAAGAGGGACTAATTAAAGTGAACAAGTACCTCTGCTCCTTGACTTAATTAAAGTTCATGACTTCTGCAAAACTTTTAATGAATGTATTAAATTCTATGACTTATTCAGGTTTTCCCTTGCTGTGTGAACCTGGTTTCATTAAAGCCTTTGTCCTCTTCAGTGAGAGGAAAGAACATAGCAACTGAACCTGGCCTTGGTGTTGCAAAGTCTGTTTCGGACACATATGGGCCATTTCGCACATCCAGAAAGCCTTGCTGGCTGCCATAAGCTAATGTCAGTCACAGACATCAGTAAGATGGTAAGCAGCTCTCTCACTATCGTGACAGGGCCAGCAAGCAAGTTGCAGACAGTGGCAGGATGTTGAAAAGCACTGTAAACAAACTCGCTGCTCCACTCAAAGTTGTTGTTGCAATGTTGCAAAATGCTGCATACTGCCTCAGTGGAGACTCACACAACAACTAGACATCTTGCAGGCCTCTCATAAGTAAGTAAGGCGACCAATGGACTCTCCAAAGGAGATACCACAGTAACGGCTACTGGAGGTCATTACTTGACTGTGTGCAACATTTTGCTGTTGTATTAAACTGACAAGATGTATGCAAGGCCTGAGACAAGCAATTATACATAGTAGAGTAGTAGTAGAGTAGAATACATATCATGTGGTGATCTATGTGCAAACACAAAATACCATATTATGTGTTAAGTGATTGTGTGTAATAGTCAATTATCAATTATTGAAAGGTCATCTCAAAATGACCTTTTTGTGGAAATGTGGAAAAAAATGTCCTAGTCACCTATGTGTTTACACAGAAGTCATGGCTTCACAAAACCCAACAGCACCCTCGTGTGGTCATGATGGCACAACACAAAGGACTTAAAGAAAGAACAATTTGACTTCTTTCAACTTACATTTCTTGTTAATGTTAGAAATTTATGTAGTTATCTCAGTGATACTTTATGATTATATTTATGAATAAACCTACAGAACTGTTTCTTGATTTAAGGCTTGATGACTCATTTAAAAATGTATTAAAACTGCTTTGGCACAAGTTCTAGTAACTTGATACCAGTTTTCAACAGTCTGGACATAACATTCCAAATGAACAAATCATTGAATGAATTGCTGAATTGTTTGCACAGCCATTGCATACTCTAGTAGGCCTACACAATAATTCATACATGAGACTACATCATGGTGCTACATACAGTACAATGCCCCTATAAAAGCACTGGCAGAGAGAACACTAGATGCAGGTGGAATTATTTAGTGCTGAAATAGAAATATTACTTGCTAGATAAATTACTAGTTTATGTTAATAGTAAATAAAGATTGGCCGGCTTTACAAGCAGGGCAAAGAAATCAGACTGCAGTGTTTCCAAAGTGCCAAATATGCAAAATGGAGTCAGCGGATTTTATCATCAGTTTTCAAAAAAAAAAAGCTTTACGGTATGAGTTTTTAACTCATTTTAAGCAGCTGCACCAAGTAAGAGGTCAACCACTGTATTAAAATAAAAGTCATAAAGTAAAAAAAAAAATGCTGAGTTTTGAAAAATGAGCATTTGTATTGGGTTTAAAGTTTCTTTAAACATGCTACAGCCATTACAACATCCCTTCAGTTCACATTACCTTGACTGGATAGATCCAGTCGACTGTTCTGTCTTAACTTCAACGTTCATTTAAATGTTTAATTCATGTTAGCTGCGTGACCATAGACAAGCACCATTCAGGGCAAGTGAGGAAAACAAATTACGTAAGGCTATGACCAGCATTTGCGGGTCATTCGGGAAGCGTGTCAGTAGCCTTTGGGCCCTGCGCTCATCCAAAAACAACAGTGGAGAGCAATGACCCAGAGAACTAGCGCAAGCCAAGTCCATTCCCTGGCCTTCACCCTGGCCTCATCCCTGCATGCCTCCAGGACCACATTGCACTAAAACTTTTATGCTTACATACACTTATAAGTACAGTATAAGTTATATATGTGTGTATATTCATATTTTATTTAATTGAAAACTACATGTATAGTTTTTCCGTATACATAGGCCCTATGTATGTACGGAAGTATATGTATAACTTGTATTTCAGCCCAGTTTTTTTAATGTGTGCTTCCACAAGTACTTATATTCAATATTACATTTCGAAATACTTTATCTTGTCTTTAAATAGGTATTCAGACATATATGTGGGGTTTGAACTTATTTATTTTAAAAAAGGAAGAAACAAACAAAACAAACAAACAATAAATGCACAGACCCACAGCGGACGTTTTAAATAATCCTGACACTTCCCCATGCAACAGACCAGGAAATGATGCCTTCTGGATAACCTTTTTTTGTTCTTGTGGTAACAGTAATGACGAATTTTAAAAAAGAAAAAGTCTGTGTAGATAAAGACTGATGGAGAAAGAGAGACTGATGGAGAAAGAGAGACTGATGGAGAGACAGAGAGAGAGAGAGGGAGAGAGAGAGAGGGGAGAGAGAGAGAGGGGAGAGAGAGAGAGAGGAGGGAGAAAAAGATGGGGAGGCCTATAGGACGATGAAGAGGGAGCTCGAAGAGATAGGTGAGGTCAGAGAAGGATTGTGAATGAGACAGGGTGTGTGTGTGTGTGTGTGTGTGTGTGTGCGTGCGTGCATGTGTGTGTGTGAGTGATGAAGCAGCCTGAGGTTGGACCGGGTGTTGATTGACTGACTGAGGCACGGTCATACAGTAAGAGTTTGTGTGGCGGGGAGCCCAGTGGAGCCGGCCCGGCTGCTCTTAGCTGAACTTGGCTTTGGAGAAGTCCATCTCTGGGTGCTGCTCCATGAACCTGGGAGATGAAGAGGACAGGTAGGGGGAGGGGGGAGAACAAAGAGGAGGACAGCAGCCATTAGATGACATTGACCTGATTACAGCCCACATTGCATTACTGCCCTCTTTACTCACCCAGTAGGGCACAGTGTTGACAAGGTTAAAGGTTTCCTGACCAGCAAACACACATACTGGAGGAAAACGTATACACATTTAACACATTCAACGCAACATGCATGCACATGAGACATTAAAACAGCCTCATCATCCTGGTGTAATTTAAAAAAAGACAGCCATTTCAAACAACTGTGAATGATTTGTTATGTTTATATTATTATGTTTGTCATCATGTCTTCCTGTCTTGTTAATAAGATTAATGTTCACTGTGGGCCTAGGGAGCATTGCAATTTCAAATTCTGTGTGTGCAACCTGTACATATGGTTTTTGACAATAAAGCTGACTTTGACTGATAATGATGTGTGATCAGAAACAGATGAATGTGCTTTTTACAAAGAACTTGCTACTCTGATGCTGTAGTCACAAGAAAGCAATTTCATTCAGCAGACCGAAGAGTAGGTTTGCAGAGAGCCTTGCTTAAATGAACAGATCCCTCATGTTACGGTTGAATAACCAACAAAACTAGGAAGCGGAATCCCAAAAACAGTAAAGTAAGCAAATATAAAACCCCATTTTTATGGTGAACATCAGCAGAATGATGCCAGGGTCGCCATTAGGGACCTTTCTGTGACCCTCACTGATGAGAGATAAGAAGCTACTGGGCAGGATGAATGTAGGTGAGAGGTCAACGACTGGCCATGCTGATAACCACCTGAGCGTCGGGCCTCTGGTAACGATCTGCCCCCTTACTCATCTCCACACATGCGTACACACACACACACACACACACACACACACACACACACACACACACACACACACACACCATTATCTTTCATCTACACCAAACCACAGCCGACCCTCGTTCCCAAACGTGACCAATGCATCTCTTCCTGTGACATCACTCTCCCACCACCACCCTTCCAACCAATCATCACCACCACCTGACACCTGCCCTTGTCCAGCCAATACCTGCCACAGTGACCCTGACTTCCACCTCTCACCAACGCAAACATCACACCTCAGAGCTCATCTCCAGCGGTCATCAGCAGCCATGATGTAACTCAGAATCTCAGGATATGTGCGAGGAGGGAATGAGGAAGAAGGGGAAAGAGAGGCACGGTAGAGGAGTGGAAGAGAAAGAGAAGGAGGAGGAGGAGGATAGGGCATGGGCGGGCTACACTATGTGGGAGGGCTACACTATATTTTAGGAAAATGTGCCAAATGCAATAACACTGCTGACTGCCGCGATGACAATGTGACTTACGATAAAATAAACTACTTAAATATACTGTTTTAACCTCGTTCAGCTGTGTGTTACTGCTAGACTCAAGGGAGGGAGCAATCTACGATATGGGGGGGGGGACAGCATCAAGGGCAGTAGGGCTCCATCTGCTTTGCCAAATATTTTCATATGCAGAGTGTGGAAGCATAACTTACACAAATGTACCATTACTTACAGTTAGGCCATGTTTTTACGATATGTGTATGGCTCTAATGCGATGCTGTAACTTGTTTTAACATACTGTGCAGTCCTTAGCATCAGGGTGAAGGGTCGGAGCAGGGCTGGGGAGGGGAGGGGGCGGGTTGTTGGTGGTGTGGTGGTGGGGGTGAGAGAGACACAGCGGCGTGCTGTGCAGGCTGGCAGGCAAGGTCGCCCCCCCAGCCAAGGTGAGCTGGCGCAGACGTCTCAGGGTGGCTTTATGGCTCCCATTAAGCAGCGCGGCCCGGCCTTGACAGCCGCACGGTAGGAGACGAGCGCACATTTCACTTTCACTGCCGCCGTGTGACTTTGCCTTTTTATAAGTGCTTCCCCCTGGCCATAAAATGACACTTTGAGCATGAATTGAGTGGAGTCGGTGAGAGACGCTGCAGACCTGCGTATTGTGTGCGTGTGTGTGTGCGCTTTCCCTTGTGCACACACATTCATATGTCTACAAAATCATGCTGGTATATCGGAAGATGACGCACAAGATGATAGTTTTGACGACAGATTGATGACAGTGTCCTTGTCAGAACAAAGGACACACACTCACTTACACACACTCTTAATGTTAGAATTCTAGGAAATATGTTTAGCAGTAAACCACAGTTCTGCGCATTTGCAAGTACAGAAGGGTACTGTTTAAAGAATCAAACTTGATTCCAAACAAAGGATTTAACTTGTTAACTGTTCTTTTAAAATAATGTTCTACAAAATCAAATTATAATAAAAATTATAATTTTATTCTAACTTTATTCTAGAACTTTATTCTAAAATTCATTATAACTTCATCCTAATATTCTTTTTGTGTACAAGCAAATTAGTAGATCCATTGCCACCAGAGTAAAATCTCAGGTGCCATTACTTCTCCCATTAAAGCCTGACAAAGGAGCTCGAGAAGGAGCTCACTCACTTTTTCAGGATGTCCTGCTTCTTCTGCTCCTCCGAGGTGGGCAGGCCCATGGACTTCTGTCTCTGGTCGTACATCATCTTCTCCACCATGCTGCGCGTCTCCAGGTCCAGGTCGGACAGCTACTCAGTCAGAAAGGAGGAAGGAGGGGAGAAAAACAGACGGGGAAGACAAAACATGAGAAGATTTAATTATAAGCAAAAGAGCATTTTCAAAACATGTGTGTTAGTTAAGCTGCTTTCCTCAGTAAACGTTTAGAAGTTTTGTCTAAAAAAGGTATTAAAAGATGCATTTCTCAAAACTTAGCAAAATGACCAACAGTGACATGGCAGACACAGTTAAAACAGTCAACTTACAGAATTATTTTAGTGATCCATCTAAGCATTCAATGTTGCCAAAAGTGTCTGTACACTTTTACAGGTTTGCCAACCCTGATCTTACATAAACCCGAAATATAGTGAGTCCATATTATTGGCCTGCTAATGGTAACAACGTGTCTTGTTCTCTGCCATATACCATCAGTATAAATTATAAGACTGTCATAAAAGCCAGCAACTGATAAAAACGTGCAGACTCGTATGCAGGCCTTTTGTGTAAATGCCAAGTCAATGGCCACTCATTACCTTGGAGTTTTCAGGGCAAATTTTCTTTGTGTTGAGCTCGGGGTCCGTAGTGATCAACTTATTCCACCACTCCATTTTATTGATCTGTTGCAGCAGAAGAAAAACACACATTTTAACATCCAACAACAAGCAATCAACGCTTTTAATTTTCAGTTCAATTCAGTTTAAAACACCCTAACAGTGTGCATTTAACCTATGCCTGAAAACAACACATCATTTCCCCATGTCTTGGTTTGCAATATGTACCTGACCTTCGTGATGTAAATAACAAATAATGTGAAATAACGTCACTGAGTTTTGCAAAGATATGCCTAAACAGATACTGAAGAGCACGTATCAACTATAGTCCTTATGCCCTTGTAAAATACTAACACAGACTGCAAACACTAAATAGCCTTTCACACTAAAAAAAAGAATATGTGAACATATTTTAGTTAAGCAACTCCTTGGGAATACCCAATACCAAGATATTAATTGCTATGATAATGCAGAACTAAATGAAATTAATGCTGCATTTCTCTAGCACATCTCAAACCATGTTTCACAACCTGGGAATTCACAAAAATATATCAAATCTGTCTGTTTACACGTTTATATTGCAGAATCACAGGTATATTTATATTTTATGAAAGTTACATATATATTACAGTTATATTTTATATCAGTAATTCCATTCAAAAAGTGAGACTTGTATATTATATTCATTCATTACACACAATGGCCAAATAAAAAGCAAACATGAAACGTATGAGCATGTAAATCACTAAATACTTAGTTGTTGCTCCTTTTGTCTGAATTACTGCAGCAATGCGCATGGAGTTGATGGAGTTGATCAGTCTTTGGCAGTCTTTGGCACTGCTCAGATGTTATGAGAGCCCAGGTTGCTCAGATAGAACAGCCAGCCTCTTTAGCAATGACCTTTTGGGCCTCACCCTCCTTGTGCAAAGTGTCAATGGTCATCTTTTGGACAACTGTCAGGTCAGCAGTCTTACCCATGACTGTGTAGCTTACAGAACTAAACTGAGAGACCATTGAAAGGCCTTTGCAGGTGTTTTGAATTAATTACCTGATTAAAGTGTGGCACCAGGTGTCTTCAATATTGAACCTTTCCACAATATTCTAATTTTCTGACATACTCAATTTGGGGTTTTCATTAGTTGTCAGTTATAAATCACCAATATTAAAAGAAATAAACACTTGAAACATGTCAGTCTGTGTGAAATGAATGTATACATTATACAAGTTTCACTTTTTGAATGGAATTACTGAAATAAATCAACTTTTTCACGACATTCTAATTATATACTATAATCATATAACTATATAATTCTCTACATTCATATAATTATATAATTCTCTACATTCATTGTGATCACAATTTCAAAATCAGCCCTACCTTCTCTAAGTGGATGGTGACCACTTTGCCATCATCGATAAGCCAGGAGCTCTCCTCCACCTTGACCTCGTTGCAGAGCTGTGCGTCAATCACAGGCGGGTGACCCTTAAGGCCCACCTTCAGAGTGCGTCTCTGCATGTCCACCACTACGTCTCTACCCTTTAGGCGGAACTTCACATCAAAAGGCACCACGATCTATGAGAAGAATCAAAGCACAAAACACATTTAGCAAATCTAACTGCATACACGCAAATGACCCAATTAGAAAAAGCTTTAAGATTACCAAGTTAAAATTATATATTTTTTTCATGAGACCAAAGGTAAGTGTTTGAAAACTCACATCTACTTCTGATAAACTCTGTGTCCACCTGTAGTTTTCCAAGTCTGCACCATTACCAGCGTTGGGCTTCATCTTTCCTTTGTCCTTCTCATCCTCCTCTTCCTCAGAGTCGGACTACAGGAGGACAAGACGTCACAAGGTCAGTGTTGCACATGAAAAGATAAATATCACACAGCTCACAAAAATAAGGCAGCCTTCTCTCACCCCTTTTTCAGTTTTCTCTTTTGGTTTTTCAGCTGGAGGTGAACTTGGTTTAGGAACTTCCTTCTCCTTCTTGTCCTTCTTGTCACCGACCTTTTTCTGAAAACAAACAATATTGGATGAACTCACAGGTAGCAGGCCTGGATCCACTACACAAGGTGCTACTTTGGATAAATGTCCTTTGGTTGTAAAAGCGACAACATTTTTAATGTAAACACAAATCAGTTTTTATTCTGATGAAATTTGAATTTCTTCTTCCAATCATGTTTATAGGCTACTCATTGTTCAGTACTTAGCATATACTCTTGCACTAAGTAACTCAAGACATAAATGTTACATTAGCATATCATAAGAATATCAATAGAGATATTTATTAACTGTAACATCAATTAACATAAACTGAGCAAAATGCAAGGCCTGTAAGGTTCAACACTTGATTATCTCTGAGTACAGTTGCACATTGAACACTGTTCGCCACATTACTTAACAACAGCTATGCTGAAGGTGACCAACAGTCTATAGCTTAGAATTAAGTATGAACTTTCACACACAGTCCATTCTGCAAGCATTTTATTTAACACACATTTTGCACTTTGACCTTCATCAGGTAATTGTTGCAGGTAAATGTTGGTTGAACAGACAGAGACAATCAGGATGCACTGCAGTATGGTTTGTTTTACCCAGCCTTTGCTCTGTGCGTGTGCCTACCTGATCTATTTCGTTTTGTAGCCTCTCTGCCTCTTCGTCGGTCAACTCTTTGATCCTTGGCTCATCCTCCACCACCTGCTTCTTCTTGGCCTCCTCCTCCGCAAGCTTTGCCGCCCGCTCAGCTTTCTCCTTCTTCTCCTTCTCCTGCTTGGCCTGCTTGTCTTTGTGGGCCTTCAGGGCTAACCGACTATGATGGGCGAAAGCTTCTTTCACCAACTACACGACGAAAGATGAACAGGGAGACAGAGAATAAAGCAGATGACAACATTAAGCGCACTGATAATTCTAGTAATTCCAACTCTTATTTTAAAATGTAATGCTGTCCAGAGTATGCCACTGTCACTTTTTCCCCAATGCAGTGCAGATCATACCACCAGTCCACAGTTGTACAAGAGGGAAAGCCCGTTGTGTTAAACTGCTACACCACAGACCTGATTATTTCTTCTTTTTTTTTTGTCATCATGACTCACCTTCTCTGGTGCTCCAGTATCTCCCCCTGTGAAGAAATCCGTTTTTCGTCGCAGAAAGCTGAAAAATGTGTTCACCAACTAGGAACAGATAATATGTTAGTAAGCTTTACCTAGTGCATACAAAAATTAAGCATTTCTGGGCCTTCTATCTTGTTAATCTACCTAAGGTTGTTCTGTAAGTAAACGCCCGTCCGCCATATTCTCAGGCCTCACTTACAACGGATATGTTAATTAACAAGTGATACATTTACTTGACAATCAACCTGAGGGGTGATGCTATCCATCAAGCGACTTCACCTGAATGAGCTTCATGATTCCTAACGACAACGTTAACTGACGTAAATTAGATACCGCAATAGTGAACAGCACTGTGCTAAATTGTTCAGCAAGAATTAAAAATTCAAATAGCGTTCATCCTTTAACTAAATATTAACTCCAACTGCCTTAGCAATATCTAAACGGTGTCAGTTCTTAGCTTGCTAGCTAGTTATACATACAGTTGCCATTCACATGAGCTAGCATACGTTAGCAATCAGTAGTCAGCTAAGGTTAGCTTTCAGGGGGATGCTTGAAGACAGATTTTGCTCGCGTTACCTCTTGTACACCTCCTTCATGCTGTTGTGCCATAACCAGCAACATCCCATCATACTTTTCTTCATCATCACCCATTTTGATCTTCGTCACTGATTTTATGAAAACAAATGTATCAGTCTGCCGTTTCTCCGGCTAGCAAGCAGGTCACGTTCTTTGGATGCAGTCAAGGACCAAGACTTCCTGGAAACAAGGACAGCCCTAAAGTGCAAACAACCAATCAGAATTGTCATTTGAAATTGACAACTGTGAAAACCAATGACATTGTACACACAGTAGCGGATATCTCTTGAGGTGCGCTGGGAAACGCCGGTGGGAAACCTGCACCCTGAAGGAACAGAATATTCTAGAAAGTGAATCGTGAAACGAATGTCCCCTTTGTGAAAAGAAGTTAAATGACAGAATACCACAAAACCCAATAGAAACAGCACTTTTTTTGCTAAACAAGAATAAACATTAACGCTTCTCCTCATTTTAGTAAATATATTAGTCAATAGACTCGTAGAGTAGAGCTTTCACGTTTAAGAATATAATTATTCATATTATTATTTAGTATTTTCAAGTCATGGGTAGTAAGACAACGTCTGTGAGTTTACTAGATGTTTTTTTTCCCCCTTTACATTGGCTTTAGTTGTGAGGCTGTGTGGTCACTGTTATTTGTCTGTTTTATATCAGAATCAGTTTTATTGGCCAAGTACAGTTACATAGGCTATACAAAGAATTTAACTCTGGTAGATGTTAGCTCTTTATACATTCACCATAAAGATGTAGTAGTATGTATTCAACAGACAATGAGAAACATATACACACATACTGCTCAATAGAGACACCAGTATACAGTATGGGCACCGTAGATAATATACAAGTAGGACATAATATAATATACAAGACCAGCACACATGGAGTGGGATGTAAAGTGCACCTAATAGTGCAATGTAGTGTGCAAGGTACATTTGGAATATAAAGGAATGTATAAATATAAGGTGCACGATACATATGGAACGATAAGTTTGCGCATTTGGGAAGTGGGTCAAAGGTTAAAGTGGGCACTACCCAACTTATGAGCTGTTCAGGAGAGTGATGGCAGTGGGAAACAAGCTGTTCTTGTGTCTTATTGTTTCGGTGCGCAGGGATCTTTAAGGTCTAACCCTAGGGAAAGAGGTAAGAAGGATAGAATAGGCTGGATCAGAGTAGTTTGACCATGTTTCACCAATGATTAAATTTATATGTTTGCATTTAGCCTTCCTTATTAATATTCAAGCCCAATATACATTTTAACATAAGAAGCTAGGCCTAAACATTACTGTATTGTAACCTAGTTAAAATAAATAACACAAGCCTACACTTATTTTATTATATCATGACAGTTACAATTGGCTGGCTGTGTAAAAACTTATCATTGCTTATGTAGCTCTTATGGTGATTAGCCTACTAATATAAGTGTCAATGACCGAGCGTTCAGGACTTACTCAACTTAGATAGTGTATCAGTGTGAACCTGTCTAAACTCACATTTAGGTGAGACTGCAGTACTGCCTAAGCCTGAATGAGATGAAATAATAGCATACAAAGAGTCAATATGTACCCATAAGCAACACATACATAAACAACAATCTGACTATAAATACAATCCTTTTAAAACTATACATTACTGAAAGTGCTGTACAGTTCGATTACACAGCACAGCACGGCACGACATGGCACAGCACAGCACAGCATACAGTGCACATAACAAAATTGTGACCTGCATTTAACCCATCACACACGTTGGCAGGGGACAGCCATGGTGACAGCACCCGCACAGCAGTGTGTGGGGACTGTACCATGCTCAGGGTACCTCAGCGGCACTTCTGGCAGTTGCTGGATTAGAATCCTGCACTCACAGGTCCGTTACCTTAAACGTAAGGACACCACTGTCCAGACTTTTGACTTTTTAAAAAACATTTTCAAAGAAACATTTTATATTTTTGTACATAAAATGCATTTCCTATTGAAGAAATGAAGGACCTGAAACCTATAATGACCGTAAGAAACCCTTTTGCCTTTGTCTTCCTTGCACAGTGCCCTGAATAACCTTCTCTGTTATGATTAGATATGATCTGGTGCTTGTGCCGGCTTCCTCGGGAGCTTGTAATCTAACCCTGCAGACCTGCCTGCAGACTGCCTAATGACCCCGTCAGTCCTTGGTGGCTTGGTACAGGCTGAGTTAATGACGGGTAAACATGATAAATGTCATTAACCCCGCTTCCCACATGAGCAACTTCCCTTTCTCTCTCTCGCTCTCTCTCTCTCCAGCATGGTTGCAGTCCCTGTCGCAACTTAAAGCTTCGCTCTGGCGGCCTTATCATGGCCACGTGGAGGAATACGGGGCTCACACCGTAGTCCAGGGTCATGTTGTTTTTGCCTCCGCCGCATGCAGGGCTCTGATAGGGAGGGTCAAGGATGACTTGTCGTCACAGGATGGACAATGCGACTATAAAGCAGAGGCAGAGACAAACGCAGCACAGAGGAGAGAGAGAGAGAGAGGATGCGGCTCAGACCACATACTGGTGTCACAGCAGCACAGTGGTGGTTACAGTAGCTGGTCTGTCATTAATTACACTGTGCGATTCACTTTCTTTCTTACTGTAACTATTTTCTACAAGGATGCATCCGTTTCAAGAGGAGCAGCATGAATGCCAGTGCCCAGTCTCCGGGCAGAGACCTCCTCCTACTATTCTCTTTAATATTCTCAGCCAGAAACGCCACAGCAATAACAGGACGGCTACTGAAGGCAGCCAAGGCCGGTACTCGCTGCAACACAACTGCCACTGCGACCAGCGCCGGACAGTGTGTCTGAAGGACCCAGAGGGCGTTTGTCAAGCCGCCTCCACCGTGCTTGTCAAAACCATCTGCTTCATGACCAGCCTACCTTCCTTCTGCCACCTGCCCCAGCAGGACCAGCTGGCACTCCTCCACAACTCCTGGGTTCCCCTCTTTGTCTTGGGTCTTGCTCAGGAACACACAGAGTTCGAGGTGACAGACTCGCCGGCCACCAGCATCCTGAAACGGATTCTGCTGAACACTAGTGCTGGAGGACAGGAGCTGGAGAAGTCTGCCACGATGCCAACGCTGGCTAAAGTTCACAAGCTTAAAGCATGCATTCACAGACTCTGGAACTTGGATTTGAGTCCTAAGGAGTATGCATACATCAAGGGGGCTCTGCTGTTCAATCCAGGTAAGTTCTTGGAGATAATTCACAGGCATTAAGTGACAGGTAGAGAGCAGATGGCAGGGATAGACTACACTTTACTGAGGACAGGGACAAGTAGAGGAAACTATTATCGACAACAGCCTCATCATTTCCTCAAGATCCCTCTCTAAAAGACTTAAAGGAGCATTTCATTAGAGTGAATCTGAAAGACATTATGTATCTAAAGTGCACCTGAAAGAAACTGTATGTTGTTAGTATTAGTATCATGTAACATGGAACTACATGTTTCTTCTCTACTCCAGATGTTCCTGGACTTCAAGCCCCAGAGGTCATTGAGAGTCTTCAGAAAGAGGCACACAGAGTTCTTCACGAGGTCGTGGTGACCCTTCACCCTCAGGACCAGGGGAGGCTGACACGGATCCTTCTGACCGCATCTTTTCTCCAGACCATTCCACACAGCCTCATCAGCGAACTCTTCTTTAGGCCGGTGGTGGGTCACGCTGACCTCTTTCAGCTAATGAGAGAAATACTGTCACCTGGCACTGTTCCGAAAGACACTACTGCAGAGAACAAATGGGCAAAGCACTGTCAAAGATGAGTGGGCTTAAGTGCATCAACATTGCCAGGTGGCAATGGTGCAAGAATTGACTGAATGAGTGTGTAAATGAGATATTGTTACCAAAGACTTTTATATTAGATATTTTTTCTTAAAAACAAATAAAAGCAACAACAAAAATTCATATATGAATGTTCACTTTTCTCTTAGACCTTACATATAAAAATAAAGACTTGTTTTTACTACTGGATGGAAAAGCCATGGTTTCATCCATCAGTTTAGTTTAAGTCTCCCCCCTGTGGTCATAAGTGGGACTATTTGTAGGGTCTGTGAAACCGATGTGGCAAAATAGGCTACTTCAGGGAGACTTTATATTGATAAACAATTTAATTTTGGTGGAATTTACACCAATTACAAAGAATATTCACTCGTAATGGTAACTCATAATGACATTTAGGATGCATCCAAAACCATACGTCTCACACTCTTTTTTTATAATGCATCCTGTCATCACCCTGAAGCATATCCGTTTTTCCATGATTCATTGTTTTAGAATTTTTACATTTTTTTATTTTTGACATTTACAAAAAAGAGACTGGAATGAAAAAATACAACAGGTACCTCCCAAAAGAGAGGAGACTTTGCTTTAAAAAAAAGTGTGTCATATTGATGGTAATACATGTTTTGAAAATTGTGTTGGTATGATTTAAGTGGTCATAGCGGCAAACACAACCATACACAGTAAGCAAAGACAATAGTTTCTTCAGGTGGTTTATAATTGTAAAGGGTGGGATCATTGGAAATTTCTCTTTGTTTGGGGGCTGGTTGCAGGATAGTTTCCTTATTTTTTAAAACCAAAACTTGACAAGTGCACTTCACATGCAGGTGCATACGCTTCCAACCGATACTCCTGTTCAGATATTTTGTGACCAGTCGAAATATAATGAATAGCAGAATGTGTCATGACAGTCGTTTTGGAAGGAATGTAAATTGAGGTGTGAGCCAACGTGAGTCTAAAAACAATGAGTCATCTATGTATGCAGTTGTTAGGCATACCGGAAAGTACCAGGAAATCAGCCAACGGGCATCATAAAGCTGTGTACGCCAAACTGTCAGTACAAAGAACTGTTTGCATATTTTTGGGTTAATAAAATAGTTACCACCTTAGAGGGGAGCTTGAAAGCACCAGTAAGAGTATTACATAGTCTTTTGATAAATGCTAGTCTTCAAAGCAAAGCTCAACTTAAAATAGTATCACATGGTAAAAAAAAAACAGCTGTTTTGGTCTTTTATAAAATATTTGGTAGCATATGCCAATTTTTCAAAACCCTTTATTTTTGTAACCTTAAACTGTAAGCATCTAACCAGCCAAACTAAAATGGAAAAACTTGTTATGGCTGTAAAAGTACTGTCCGAGATAAGAAGCTGAATGTCCTCAGTCTTTCATTACTGATCCAAAACCATTCTTGGCAATCAGCCAAATACAGGGACACACACACACACACACAGTCTCAGCAGAGGGTGAGGAGTTTATACTGATGGATACTCACCTGGGGCTGGTGTTTGTATAATGTCAAAATTAGCTTTTAAAAAATGCAACAGACGTGTCAATCTCAGTGACACTGGCACAATAATAATACAGTAGCTATTGCTATGTGTGGTTGTAAATCATCATCCACCTCAGGAAAAATCTGATATTATCTTCATTTAGTAAATGGGGGGGGGGTCCTGTCAGTACAGCAATAGAACATCAGAAACATGACGCGGCATAAGAAGTGAGACTGTACCCTCTGGCATTGGAGTCATCTCCTTGTTAACTGGGTGAAATTATGCATAACAAAAAAAACATAGGCATAGCCACAGGTGGGCTGGGGTGGGCCTGTGCCAATCAGAAGGCTCTATAAGTTTGATTGACTGTTTTAGTGATAAAAATATCCTATGCGTTTTGGGCTAGGCCCACTGGATTTTTTTCTGGGCCCACCCATTTTATGATTTAAAATAACTATTACAACTCTCCCTGGCCATTAGGACATCTATGGGGGCATTTCCTTCACAGTTCACATGCTACCGTTACTGCCTGACAGAAAGTATGATTTAGAGCTATTTTTGGTTTCCTGTGACCAAGCTTTCACACAGAGGTTATGACATTTAGCAGTTCAGCAGGTTTCAGAAGAGGGGGAAAGCACACAAGCACACATCATAATGATTGTTTGCTTAAATTTCCTTCTTTGACGTGTTCGTTCAGCCTTCACCAAAGCATGTATGTATGCTTAAGATGATAAAATGTGATAACACACTGATGTATGTCTTGCTTCTCTCTTGTTAAGAACACATTTACTCTAAAAAGAGAAAGGCATGAGGTCACAGCTCAAAATCTCAAGAATTTGTTTTTTTCAACCTCACCAAAACCAGTATCTCTCAGATTCTTTTTTTAACAGTTGCCTTGAGAATATGACAAATGGAAAGATTAAAACAATATTATGCCCCTTCTTGAGTTAAGCTTTTAGACTGTTTGATCTCAGTAGCTTTGGGCCAAACCACTAATAAAAGCCTTCTAGCCAGACTGAATCTTAACTTGTGGCTAGAGGAACAGGTTTCATAAAGGGATACGAGTTTTACAGTGCATTTCCAGAGCAGAAAAAAAGCATGCCTCCACAGAATGGAAAGCTTTATGCTGTATTCTAGCTCTACTACGTAAAAAAATGTTCTTAACAACAAAATGTTCATCTGCACACTTTCCTTCACTTTTTATTTTCAGGATACATCTCCAAACACATATTGACAAAGGATTTTTTCTAGGATTTAGATCTCCACTATAGATAAGGAATGCCATTACAGTCAGAACAATACACATTCTACAGCATACTTACTACAGACAGGATTGCCATGATAACCTTGGTAAAATCATTTCAGTTCCTTTTCAACAGTAACAATGATTTATTTTTTACATATATTCTACTACAAAATAAAAACAATATCCTTCAACCCTCTATTTCACTATCTGTCATAAGAACGAATGCCTTGCTAGCCAAGGTAAAGAGGAGGACATACAGTATTTCCTCAGGTTCACAGTAAATTTACACTAATAAATCCCTGAATTTTATACATCTACACAGAATAAAACCATAGAGGGCCATGTTTGGAGACAGAAACACAGTCACATTCATACACATAATACCTACATCCATGCCTTCCCAATAAAACAAGTTTTTAGATAAAATTATCACTAAAATGACTCAATATACACTTTGATCCTATGAGGGTGAGCCTGCACACTCTAAGTATCAGCTAATGACCGGTAATGGCATGATGTGTACAATACAGATCAACTAGAGCAACAGAAAGCGTAACCGGTCTGGAAGGTTTCAGGTTTCTCTCTCACTCTCTCTCCTATTTCTACTCTCACTCTCACTCACACAGCATTTTACTCGTTTACTCCCATCATCTCTTTCTGTACATAGAGAAAAGGCATTACCAAATATTCCTTTACTTAGTGGACAAGGGACGGCACAAAAAAAACAGTCATCTCAGAAAAGAAAGACAATGATGACAACAAGAATAAGAGCCTGCACAAATATAAATTACCGAAATTCTTAAAAAGACAAACAGTACAGCTCATAAAATGTCATTTTCTTCCTTAAAGGTCTATGGCTCAAGTTATTACTGACCTTAAGTTTTCCTTCACCATATTCCTCTGGAGGCGGCACCATTCTACCGTTTACGGTTTCTGCAAATATGACAAATAATCGTCTTCTTCCCAAGGTTCATGTGCGGGGATACCTGTGAAGAAGTGGAAGGCCGGAGGATTCTGTGTCTGTCTCCCGGTAGGCTGGCGAGAATGTAGTTGGCGAACTGGATGAGTTGGCTGTCAAACACACACACACACACATTCGGTAAATGTTTACTATATGACTATGTCCTCAAAAAATCATAGTTCAAAGAAACAAGCTAAAACTACATTTTGCCTTGAAAGGAAGTAATTTCCATGTACATGCCTTTTTATGTATCCTTGTATCAACATATCTGTAAACCATAAAGATACTCAAGTGCCTTCTTAACTGCTATAAAATAGTACAACAGTAGTAGTATTCATCTGATTCATCCACATCAGATTATGTAGCCAATGGGTAGACAGGCTTTGTGTTCTGACAATGACTGACTGTGTGTCAACTACTCTGTTCTGTTCAAGCGAAGAATGGCATCAGTGACCCCTAAATCCAGCCAAAACCTTTCTGAGCGTTAGAAGCCCAAACACTCCTTAAATGAAACTGGAGAAGGAAACGGTTTCTGAAAACCATCCAAACAAAGAAAACAGAAATCTTTGGTGAGCATAATGTCCAAGTATTTATAAATGTGGAGGCGCATAACTTAATTTGTGTTTATTTACTAACTAATAGCAATTTTAGGTCAAATCTATGAACATTTTAGAACTGTCTTGCAAAATATAAAACCATTTCAGCACAGCATGCAACAGGTGGCACGCGGTTTTAAACAAAGTCTTACATTCCCAAAATAGTTTTTGAACAAAACACAAACATCTTAGTAACAGGGCTACTTATATAATGTAAATGTAGCTGATTTCAGCTTTCTAATGTCTATTCAACATCACTGTTGTCGAACGCCTCTTCATGCAGTGCTCAGTCGTATGGAAGACCATCAAAGAATGCACGTTTGGATGGGCTACAGAATCTTTTCAACACCTGCAAGTCCTTGAACTTTGGCTTTGAAATCTTAATTCTTTCCATGAACTGCTGGCTATGAGATTCTCTTGTAGCATTAACCATCGCCCTCTGTGTTTTAACAGCCCCTAGCACAAAGACTGTTGACTTAATGGGTCCATTCCATACTTGTCACGTCAATTCCATGTTGTAAACAAGTCATTAGCAGTTGTGATTGGTTGGTTTGTGTCATGTGACTTTCATCTGTAGAGCTATACCCAGTCTTCCCGCGGAACATAGAACTCTGAATGTTTTTCCATTGTGGTCTCTATTTATTAAAATCCTTCCAGCTTGATATTATGCCTTTACTACAACTACTGATAGGAGGAGTAACCTAATAAATGTGATTTCGTGACTGCCTATTTTTTCCTGCTCCACATACGTACTCCACATATTTGATCCAAGCATTTTACTTAAACAGCTGGTCCTAATGAGCACCCATATCATCAGACAGGTGGATCAGCTAATTACTAAAATCACCTGTGTTAAGTGCACAAGCAGAAAGAATACATGGCAGGATTTTTAGTCTGTAAAGCAGTGATCTCCACCTCTGGTTGTTAAATATTTCTTAAAATGCAGTGGAGCACCTTTATAATCTCTCATACCTATTACTAATCTTTCTAATCACACAGCAGAAGGAAACAATAAGCTCTTTCACATGGAGAGGTCTGTGCTGCTGCCCTCATGACAAAAATCTCAGATGAAAAAAAAAAGAGAGATTCAGAGTACACTGGTTACCTCTATCACTGTTGTGGCGCATTTGTCTGGCTAAGACATCTGAGGCTGTCTCCTTAGAGATCTGGACATCAAGGTCATCTGTGAACATGGAGGTCAACACATTAGTCATCTGACAGACTACAGCCACAGCAGTTACTACCAACTTACCTCTGAATAAAAAACAATGTATGATGGTTGATTTGACATTACTTGGAACATAGAAATAGATATTTCTCTTCTCCAACCATAATGCTACACCACATTGTTTTTACAAGTCCACAAGTCTTCATCAATACTGCTCACAAAACAGTTCTATAATTCCAACGTAAATTGTGCCACCACCTGAACTATAAACAGACACCAGACCAATGGAATTTGTAGGATATCCGCTACGAGCACCTTATCAAGAGGTGATGAGGAATTAATAACTGCTGCATAAACAGCACAGTACATATTCACCTTGGCATCGTGTCTCGTATCACCTTGTTATGACCTTGTTGTGCTCTTTCTTGGGCTTTTTCATACACCTACTCAACCTGTACAATCAGGTGCTTAAGAACAATTTACTGTTGTGTCATATGGCATCAACCCACAGACGTGGTGACTGGAATTAGATCTGCAAGTTTTTAAACCACAAACAAGTGCAAAGGGGACACTGAGGGGCGTCAGTGGAACGGTGGCCAACCTTTTGTGTGCTACACTAGTGGTTACATTATAAGTAGGTAAATAATTGTGGCTCAAACATGTCTATGGTTTTGGGAAATTAGAGTCCCTAAAAGCCTGATAAGTTTGTTGATATTTAAAGAAGTTGGCAGACACTGTTATACCAAGCAACTTTCCATAAAAAACAATGTTGACATCAGGAAGAAACTAAGCATCAGGCAAAATATCATTTAGGAGTATGAAAGTGGGGGGAAGTGGGACTGACTGCCCTAAAGGTAGTGGGATCCCTAGCAAGTCAGCAAGCCCCAGCATATACTAGAGCAATATGCCCGCCCCCTCCCAAAAAAAAATAATATTGATATCAATGAAGCATTGAGGATAATATGGCACTTACTGTAGTTGCTATCGGTGAGGGAGAAGCTTCCCTTCATGGTCTCAGTGCCACTGTCGGCGGGCGTCTCCAGGCGGCGCACGGGGGGCCTCTTCTTGCTCTTGCGCGTGCTCAGGCGGATGATGCCGTGCACCAATCGGCTCTCGGCATCCTGCTCCTCCAGCTTGTGCTCCTGCACGATGTCCGAGATGAGGCGGCTGATCTCAGTCGTGCGCTTCAGAAACACCGAGTCGGACGTGCACTTGGCCAGCTCGTCGATCTGGACCTGCGAGTATTTGGACAATATATACAATTCTACTGTCCATTGTGATGAAGTGCTCTGGGTACTCTGCTGAGTATATGAAAGCGCTATATAGGTGTAGTCCATTTACCATTCATATAAAAACATGACATATAAATAGAATCTTTGTTATTGGGGATAATCATTTATTGGGATGATTCCCATTATCCTCATATGGGTGGGAACAAAAAAAAAGCAAACATGAGTTCAAAAATTTTTTTTTATCCTAGTTTTGTAAAGTGATTGCAGTATGTTTTGGTGACAGTTTTTAAGTTGTAAGCATATTTTTATTATTATCGTGAGGATAATTGTGACATAAAAAATGTTAATTTTGTCCCATCATGCTTACCTGCGAGTAGAGCTCCAGCAGTTTGCGTGAGATCAGTGCATCCACATCGCCGCTGCCAGCATCGCTCCACTCGTCTATCGCTCCAAACTCATCCAGGTACACGCTGCCACACTTTGGGAGGTCAAAAGGTCGTGGCTGCTCTTGTAGAGGGGGTCTATAGATAACTGGCTCATCATCAAGGTAAATAGAGTCCACTTTTACACCGCGTAAGTAGATGTCTGTGTATCCTGACTCCGAGTCTTCCTTCTCTGGGGAGCTGGAGGGCGAGTGGGGCTCTTTAGCCTCCTGTGATTGGCCCTGAGAGGGCGCCAGACATGGAAGACGTCTGCACAGCCGGTACAGGCCGCATGTCAGTACATTGCACACAAACGTCCGGCACGCAGCCACAGAGACACAAGGGGTGCAAATGCACTTCCCAGAATATGACTCGGAAGGCACTGGCAGGAAGTCCTGGATTTCTGCCTCCTTGCCATTAGCATCTCTGGGGTTGGCTTTGTACATGGTGCCCTTTGGGGCGGACGGGGGCTCCACGGGGTCCACGCAACGCTCCTGGTACGGCTTTCCCTGGCTGCCAGCACTGCCCTGGGAGACAGTGCGGCTGAGGAGGACGCCATTTCCTCCAGGCCCCGACAGGCTCCATTTCTCAGGGTTTGGACCTCCAGTGTGGTGACCAGACATGGCTCATGAGGTCCAGGGCCTGCATGGGACGAGAGAACACAAAGTGTGAACAGATTTATGTTTAGTGAGTTTGTTGCAGGTAAATGTGTTCTTCTGAAAGTCCCCTCTAGTGGTTTTTGAGATTTTATCATTTCTTTCAGCATTCTTTCATTTTTGCACAGTTCTGTCAAAGGCAGGGTGTGGCAATGGACTCACACCAGTGAAATGGGACTTTTTAACTTGAGATGTTGTCTATCCCTCTTGCCCTTTTTTCTTGGCATGTGTGCATATGAGCGGACATGTGTAAAAAAACAGTGAGACCAAGTAAATTTGGGATCATGCCTATTTATTTAAGCAATGCAACACATACCCTCAACTGCAAATGCAGACCATTAAAAAGTCACCATTTCTTAAATTTACTCTGTGTTCAATAAAGTATCTACCCATCTATGTCTTGGCTGGTGAGGCCTGAATCTCTCTAGTCATGTTAGGGCACAAGAAAGTAGCATGAAGCTGCAGTGTTGTTTCAAAGTAGGATCTGAATGTGTGTCTCAACAAATAGAGTTTACATGAAATGGATCATAGTCACAAATATAGGCTACTTCTTAACAATAAATAGAAGTCATATTTAAGTTAAACCTGAATTCAAATGTAATAGCTTAAACAATACATGAACTATCCAACTGATCACCTGCCACCAACAGGGATCAAGCAATAAATGTCATAATTATGGGTTTAATCCTAAATACAATACTATGACCAAAAGTGCACTGGTCAAGAAAACCCCTCAGTATGTTTAGAATTCCGTTTCATATGCCTGTTTCTTGACATTACATGATGTAAATGCTCTATCGAGTGTGCCTAAATGGTCTCTCTCTCTTTTTTTAAGTAAACCATTTCATAATGGGATTGAATAAGACTTTGTGCAGCCTATCGTTTAACACAGGCATAGTAGAGATGTGTACGTTTTGGTTTAATGGTGTCTGCGTTTTGTTTTGCTTCAGAAGCTATCTGAAAACACAGAAGTCGAAACATAATGTGCGTTAATGTTTACACAACAAGCAGTAGACCTTACCCTTCACCAAAAGCAGGGTCCTGAAGCGTTTAACTAATCGCTACATGAACGTCAGACCAGAAAGTATGCCAGAGGAAATATAGCTTAGGTATCTTTTTTTAAAAAAAAGAAAGTGATTGCTTATGCGTGACACGGTAGCAATGGTGACGACTCTCAGGGCCTACGGTCTCTCACCTGTCCACGACCACCTGCCATACGGCAGGGTAACAAATGCTTATTTATTTACACCGCTGACTCACATAATGCAGGATTTAAAACTCGGTGGGGAAAATTCACTAAATTGCGGACATATACATGTATAGGTTACATGAGTAAATCTAAAATCCGTAACAGTGCCAAACTACAAGGGACATAAAGGCCTGTTTATAAATGAAAATTATGTTCCAAAAAGATTATATCTGTTTTTACTAATATGAAATAGGATGAACTTACGGCATATGGCATAAAAAGGTAGCTAGTCCACTCGTTACCACAAAATTCTTCCGGAAGTCAATGGCGAGTTATTTTTTCCCGGCAGTTGTTCGGTCAGGAGTTAAAGTCCTTATCCAAAGTCAACTTCGCGCCATTTGATCAATCGGAGGTTTTACTAGCTCTTCTTCAAAGTCAGTTACAAAGTGAAACTCTAATAATTTTAAATCAAAACTTGGAGGCGGAAGACTACCTGTGGCAACAGGTAAACCTCGGATTCTACCTTGCACTGTTGCACAAAACAATGATGACGTCAGGCCATTTAGGCATAAAAAAGTTAGCGAGACTGACAGATAAAGTCTCAGGTTCAGCCAGAAATGTACTAATCATACAAAATGGTAGGATTTATTATGAAAAAAAGCTTCCAAAAAGTCTCAGCTTTGTCCTTTTTGGTGTATAAAATCTGAAATGTAAAACTCACACTGTTATTCAAGACAGTAGGTGGCACTGAAGTCACGTGCTGACGAAGTCATACCAAACACACAGCTCCGGGCAAGTCACTACACTCAAACAAAAACGACTGTCATAGATTTTTATTTCAGCTATTTGTTTAATTGTAATGCGAACAGACCGAACACATGTAATCATAACCTCTTTATCAGCGACACTGTATTTGACGAAGATTTAAAGCAAATGGTCATGTTCAGGACATTTCCCAGCACTTACAATATTGTGACACAGAAGGATTCTGTCTTGCAAAAAATATTTAATTAAAGACCATTGCATGTAGACCTGATTTCCAATGACTCCAATGAGTTGTATGGGTGGAAATGGAGTCTTACCTGATGCTACGGATGACCACCAGCTGACCCATAGGATGGATTAGCTGCCTGACGCGGGGGCCTTGGCTTAAAATTTTGCTTATCCTGCCCAGTTCCGTGTCTTTGGCCCTCGTCCTGCGATGAACTCATGACGCCCTGGCCAAGATAAGCAGGAATGGTCACAAGGGCGAATTCATCACCTTCCTGCTTAGGCAAACTTGTGTAGAGTAAGCAGGATTTTGGACACTATTCTTAGTCTTGAAGTTGCCACAGTAGCCATCATAGGCATCCTCAAGCTGTGTTTGGCTCCAAGAGACAGACCTGAATAAGCCTTCGAGAATGCTGACTCTTGGATGTTGTTTGCCTCTGCCCGGTCACTGAGCTGTGGGGATGGCCCACTTGGGCCGTCAGGACTCAGGACCAAAAACCGTGGGATAGAGATTAGGTAGATGGAAAGGAATCAGGCCCAACAAGCACCTGTTTAGTTTCTTCAGGTTTGCCAAAAGCAGGTTTAGCTGCTGCAAACCTGTACTGGTGAAGATCTGTGGTTGATTAGTGGGCCCATACTGTTGCCTATGCTGCCTGTAGACTGACCTGTAGCTGCACTTGCAAGAGGGTTGAGACCAGACTTTGTTGTGCTAGTTTTGGTGTATTGACCCTTCCTTCTGTGTCCTGCTGATAGCTCTAAAATATTCAGTCAGGTTACCATAGTATGTGGTCAAGTAGATCAAAGGAACAACCAGAAAGAACCAACTTCACACAAAAGCACATCCCTTACCCAACAGTGAAGTTATAAGTAGCAAGCCAGAGCTGCACATCTACCCCAATCATCTACTCAAACATGCTCATCTGTATAAAAAGGTTTGACATTGGTTAACACCATGTTTAGGATTTAAACAGGTTCAAGTCCTTTTCCGAGTTGCAAATTACAAAAACAGAAGTACAGGTGCACCAACTGTGGAGCAGATGCGGTTTTGATTTAAACAAAAAAAACTGCATATGGTTTCTCTTTTATGCATGTTGTGGTGTCACTTTTTTTTTTTTTTTTTTTTAACACTGAAGCACCATATTCCATTTTTCCTTTGGCTGTTACCTTTTTCTTAAAGCATCAAAATGGGCCTGTAATGCATGAAATATGCTGCAGTATTCCATGCAACCCTGCCAGGTCACCCCTTGGCCAAATCACCTAGTGCTGTGCTCCTGGTCCCTCCATTTGCAAGCAGCTGAAAGTGTACCAAGGAGTGTCTGATTGCCCCCTCGTTGGCAGAGGCACAAGGTGTGTGCCCTCGTCATTCTGGGTACGCTCACTTGTCACCATTTGGGCTTTTGTTTGCATAATGCTCATCACCCACCAAAAGACTTGTGGTGCCACCAGATGGGTTAACCAAGACCTGAAACGCTGCCCCCCCCTCCATACAGTTAAAACACCACACAACCCTCATTGAAGACAGTAGGTGGCACTGGAATCCCATGCTGACCAATAACAGCTCTTAAGCCAAGTAATTAAGCTTAAATAAAACCCATTAAGGAAACAGACTGAAGGCAAACAGGCAATTTCAAAACATAGACACTTTAATCAATCAAAAGGCATCTGTGACAGACAAAAATAGACTAGTCACATTCAGAGCAACATTTTTCCAGCAGGGAAAGGGTCAATGGGAGCCTCAGTAGTATCCTGGAACACAAGAGAATTAAGACCATTATACTTAAAACAGAACTACACCAGCTTGGTTTGGCTGATGCTACGAATAGGCCTCGCTACCATAAGGAAAATGAGCTGACAGACAGATTAGCCACCTGATGTGGGGGGCTTTACTTAAAATTGGACTCACCCTGCCCGGTTCCTCGTCTCTGGCTCCTCTGCCTGACAAGGACACCCTGGCCATGGTCAGCAGGAATGGGCACAAGCATTTCGTCATCGTCTCCCTGCTGCTCCCTCCGATTCTGGCCTCTATTCTCAGTATTGTAGCTGCCACGGAAGTTACCAAATCCACCCGTAAACTGCTGTTTGCCTTGAAAACTGGGTCCCTGGGAAGCAACATGGTCTTCCTGCTGGCGCAAACCTCCACTGACTGAAACGCGATTCTGGCCTCTATTCTCAGTATTGTAGCTGCCACGGAAGTTACCAAATCCACCCGTAAACTGCTGTTTGCCTTGAAAACTGGGTCCCTGGGAAGCTACAACATGGTCTTCCTGCTGGCGCAAACCTCCACTGAATGAAGTGCGATTCTGGCCTCTATTCTCAGTATTGTAGCTGCCACGGAAGTTACCAAATCCACCCGTAAACTGCTGTTTGCCTTGAAAACTGGGTCCCTGGGAAGCAACATGGTCTTCCTGCTGGCGCAAACCTCCACTGACTGAAACGCGATTCTGGCCTCTATTCTCAGTATTGTAGCTGCCACGGAAGTTACCAAATCCACCCGTAAACTGCTGTTTGCCTTGAAAACTGGGTCCCTGGGAAGCTACAACATGGTCTTCCTGCTGGCGCAAACCTCCACTGACTGAAACGCGATTCTGGCCTCTATTCTCAGTATTGTAGCTGCCACGGAAGTTAGCAAATCCACCCGTAAACTGCTGTTTGCCTTGAAAACTGGGTCCCTGGGAAGCTACAACATGGTCTTCCTGCTGGCGCAAACCTCCACTGACTGAAACGCGATTCTGGCCTCTATTCTCAGTATTGTAGCTGCCACGGAAGTTACCAAATCCACCCGTAAACTGCTGTTTGCCTTGAAAACTGGGACTCTGGGAAGATGCTTGGTTTTGCCCGGTCGCCGAGAAGCTTTGGGGTGTTGACAACTCAGGCTTGGCCCAATGTGGACGAAAAGACCTAGGACTGATGGATGTAGGCTTGGTAGACAAAGAGGAGGAGTGAGACCTAACACGCACCAGTTTAGTTTCCTCAGGTTTGGCAGAGGCAGAGTGAACCGCTGCTGATCTGTACCGACTCAAGCTGGTCAAGGTCTTTGGTCGGCTAGTGGGCCGGCTGCCCATGCTGCTTGTAGACAGACCTGTAGCAGCCTTCAGAGAAGTGCCAGAACCTTGGGCAGTCCAAGAGGAAGGAGCATTGTGGTGGGGGATGTTTTGTCCATGCAGTTTCCCACTTGCAGGTCTGCTTTTCTGTTCTACTTGAGGAAAGGTCACTGTGCGGTATCTTGCCGAGGAAGAACCACTTTGCAGCTTTCCTGACTGAGGAGTAACCTCATTTGGAGAAGCTTGCTGGCTGTAGCGGTCCCTAAAAGTTGGGCTTCTGGCTGATGTGGAAGAGCCAAGCAGTGATTTGGGAGCCGTGTTGTACTTTCCCCATTGGCTGGTTGCAGGTTCATTGATTTTCACACCTATAATAAAAAGATCTAGATCAATAAATCTTAAAATATACAATAGTTTGCAAGGTAAACCCACTTTAAATTCAGACATCACCACTACGGCATGGTGTATAACTAAAAGACATGTCACCCAACCAGCTTTTATCAGTGGACACAAGGGTGTTTTCACACTTGGATCCTTTCAGCAATTAAAGCAAACTCAGACCACTAACTGAGCATTATAGGCTTATATGGGAACACCAAGCATACTCAAGACCCCTTTAAAATGAACCAAAACCAACTCAGGATGTGGTCTTAGTATGGTTCGCCCAACCTGCACAGCATGAATGCAAAGCAACCTGGGTTCACTAAGCCTTTTGGCAATGTTTTATAACCCTCTACCTGCATTTAAGGTCACCATGATTTCTTTAAGTAACCCTTGTTCCAGGGACAGCACCGCCAAGGTGAGGGAGAGAGAGGAGTTAAAAAGGGAACCATATGTGAAAAGACCATAAGAGTTTGTTCAAGACAGCTTTTCCTCCTTTAGTCATTGGTGTCTATAAAAGATGAGTTTTATACCAAGACTCCTAATCAAAAGGCCAGACAGTAGATAGACAAGCTACCTACAAACCAAAAGTTGTTCATTAAATTTGCATTAAGTCAGGTTACCATATGTTGTTGAGTAGGTCAACGGGACTGCCAGTAGAAAATACAGACCAACGCTGCAAAAAAAAAAAAAAAAAAGAAAATATATATATTAGTATAGAACTTTCCACATCCAAACGATGAAGTTTCATTTTTCAGTAAATCTAAAAGTCAGTCACAACACAAAGTGAGATCACACACATTTCTCACAAACAGTGAAACATAACTTACCCCCACAAACCAATCATGTAGAGCATGGTTGTTAAATACAGCAAAGCAGAAATGGATTAAAAAAATCACTAAGCCAGTGGCCAACTTTGGTGTCATGACAGTTGTGAATATGTGGCTCTTTTATTTGGTGCTTTCCTAGTTAGTGGTCTACTGATTAACCAGCTAATTAGGCACAGTAACTATGTCAGGTGCTTTAACTTAAGTCATTAAGAGTCACACAGGTGTGTCCCATCAGGTTCAGTTTTAGAATTGCTTGGTTAGTAAAGCTATATGTTGAAGACCCTGCTTTAAGTCTAATCCAATTCATTAGTGTTCTTTATATGCCATATCATTGGCAGGCAAGCATGCCTGTCTCTGGTAAAGGCTCTTGTTTTGTTAACGAGTTCACACCATGTTGGGGAATGTAGTTGTTGAGTCCTTTTCAGAGTTAAAATGATATTAGAGCAGAGAAGTTGCATAAGTCACCCTCATGGCATATATTAAATGCAGGGTTCACAAAATTAATCCCTTTCACTAAGGCACAAACTGAGCAGTAGATACATATAGATAGATCCTGGCTTCAGAAAGTAAAGCTACAACATCTTTGATCCAACCATTTTCTAAACCAATTGATTCTAATGAGCAGATCAGCTAATTAGTGACACCAGCTGTGTTAAGTGCACAGGCAGAAGGAATTCATGGCAGAGTTCTTACTCTTTAAAGGTGTCATCTCATGTTTGAGCAGATAATGGTGGTTGGATCCACCAGAAGATTACTACTTCCATGTTTCTATATTGGCATTTTAATTTTATGTAGGTTACTTTAAACCTTTATTAATTTTCTAATTAAAGTGTCTGTCTTCATTTTGTTTGAAGATTAGTTTGCCTTTTTTATTTACTGCTTATACTGTAGACTGGCCTCTGTGTATGAAATGTTACACTACATTAAATAAACTTAGTTTGGTCAGGGTCAGATCCAGGCCAGATCCTACTTTGTGTCATCTGCTACCTGATTCACATGGTTGATTGAAGAGTCAAACTCAGAAATCATATTATTAGATCCTCAGGTCACCAGCAGGCAAAACAACTACTGTAATTTATTGATTAAGCAATTTGAAACCTATGTTAAGCAACAACAAAGATGGTAACCACAGTTTCTTTGCTTTCACCAAAAAATGTGATTGATAGTTCCCTCTAAAACATAAAATGCAATCATAGTTGTCTGTAGAAGGCAGAAATACACTGCACTTACAATAAAAGCACAATATTGACACTGTTCTCTTTTCAAAAAATGTTGCCTTCTGAAGTCTTGAGGAGAATAAGATCTCTACGCGGCAGGTTTTCACATTTCTTATAGCTAGTGACATGAATTGAACATTTCCAAATCTGGCTGCCTTGAACAAAATGGATCTCACGATTCTTTTCTTGGCTATTACTAAAGGTGGGATAGGTAAGGATCTGTTTTTATCAACTAAGCCGCAGGATTATATTAGGACACACACAGGGACAGGCAGCCAGACAGACACACACACACACTCTCTCACTCTCTCTCTCTCTCTCACACACACACACACACACACAGACATACACACACCAGCTTCCTGCCCTTGATACCCACACCAGACGTGTGTGTGTGTGTGTGTGTGTGTGTGTGTGAGGGTACTATTTTCCTAGAGTGGGAAGATCTGTCACACTGCCCCACTTCTCTTGTCACAACATTTCATCAAGTGACCCAACCCCCAACACACACACACACACACACACCGTACACACACACCTCACATCCCATAAGGGTAAGGTGATTCACAACGCCTTCCACAACATGACATATGGCTCCTTATTGATGGTATGAATGTTACATGTACAACTGTAAGTTAGTCAAAAAGCCTAAAATGTCCAAAAATGCAAAAAAAGTTAGTAAGTATTATTACATAGACTGTATTTGTATAGTGCTTTTCTCAGATAGATGGTTCTGATTGCTTATAGCTTTGGTTTAATTCTATTCAGTTCAGTTCTATGCAATTCAATCAACTTGCAATCGACTAACTAAAATTGCAGGCATTCTGGTATAAAACATTCGGTGTAGGGATAACAGATGAACAGGAAATAGAACTTTGAATGGAATCTTATTAAAGCCACGTGGTGTTGATTGGTGGGAAGTGTAAAGGGAGTTCAGAGGGTTAGATGCAGAGATTAAAGACAGAGAGACTGTCTCAAAGACAAAAGCCTTTCTCATTCGGAGCATCAAGCGTCTAACACTCTGAAGGTGTTTTCCAGGGGGAGGCCATTCAAACGAGGATATAGGGAAGTGTGAAGGGTCTCGTAGGACAGATTTAGTCTATTTGCAGAAGCACTGTCAGCCCTTGAGATGTCACGCTCTGGCAATATGTTTATAATGTTTGTCAGATTTAGAGACTTCAATCTATTAACGTGTCCTGAATAGCCTTGCAGAAAGCACTGACTCACATGAAAAAACATGAGTGAAAAACTGGAACACAAGCTGTCTTCAACTGACATCAGCAAAATCATGCCTTCCTGACACAAGGCGCTTAGACGGAGATGAATGCCGCACCCTCTCTAGAAAGGACGAGGACAGCGGGAGAATAGACGTAATAAATCATGCCCCAAAATGAGGCACCATTTATCAGTGATGCACAACGTGAGTGCCCAGAAAGATACCCTCTTCCTCTCACTGACACATGGTGCTGCCATTGCATACAGTAACGCACCATCAGCCTATTCTGTCTAAATCAGCCCATGAACCCCTGACAATGGCAATCTAACAATGCTTTAGACAAGAGCCCACCAACAGAATGAGATGAGGAAATGGTGTTTTGCTGTGTGGTACCACATTACATTACATTTAGCTGATGCTCTTGTCCAGAGCGACTTACAGTAAATTAGGTACAGGGATAGAGCCCCCTGGGGTTAGATGCCTTGATCAAGGGCATTTCAGCCATGGATGAGGGTGCAGCATGTGGGTGGTTATTTACTCCCCCATCTACACTTTTTACTACTGGTATTTGAATTAAACCTGTGACTCTCTGATCCCTAACCTAAACCAAATCAGAACCAAAGAGCAACCCTCACACACAGCAGTGCTTAACACTTTAACAACAAACAAGTGGAGACATACATAGAAGTGCAGGTTACGTAGATGTTGATGTACAGTAGCTGTAGCTATGGGTTTGGGTTAGAAAACCATGTAGGGTGTGAGTCACTGAGATGTTTTCATGTTCACTTCATGCTACCCATGATTGTGTATAATCTTGTGTATTTTACAGGATGTTTAGAAGGACCACAGGAGATGTCAACATGAACTAAACCTAAATATTAAAGCCATGGCCATGCATATCATATGGAAATTTAAGTGTAACTTAAATACTTTAAAGGTTGTTAGGAATATCCCCTATGGCTCTGGAATTTCTTTCTTTCTTTTTTTTCTTGAATGTCATATTTATATATAAGAATTCCATATGTTCATTTTAATTACCAGCACATAATAAAAAACAGTGTCCAGTTCCACTGTGTGTGGTGGTATACCTCGGTCTGGAACCAGCCCGTTACGAGACCCGTGTTCTTGTCTGGCATTCGTCTCTGTAATGCAAAGAGACGTCCGGAGGAAATCAGAACTGGAGCGTAGACTCAGACCCAGACACCGGTAGGCAGATGGTGTTTCCCCTCTGGAAGAATCTGACCTTTGACCCCCAGAACGCTCTCCCTCCCCTCCCCAGCCAATCGGATGCGTCAGGGCCCGGCTGGGTGCTGGGCACTCCCTCCTGCTAGAGCATCTGGTCGCTCGTCCTGAACAACGGCGAAAAATAATAAAATGAGTAATAATGAGCTTAGATCACCTCCCTGTACAGGAACAAGAGGTCACCCTACCTGAGGAGAGGAGAGACACCCCACCAGGAGGCATCGTTTACTGTTTACCGTCGTCGTGCCTCATTTTCTGTCTCCCGCTCAGCTTGCCGTGCTGCTATGAAGTTCTCTGAAGTCGAAGGAGACGAAGGACCTGCCGTCAATACTGTAGGAGTAATGTTGCCAAGTGCCACAACAGTGGATATAATGTATTAAAGGGCCGATTCACACGTCCTGCCCCATTAAAGCTCTTCCAGTACTGATTTAGTGGACATCCTTTATGGGAATTAAATGGGAAATCAATAGCTGAGGGTTTAGTTACGAACACACACACACACACACACATTCACGCTCTCGCTCTCTTTCTCGGTCTATCTCCCCCTCTCTCTCTTTCCTGCTCTCTTTATCTCTCTCTCCCTCTCTCTCTTGCTGTCTTTCTCTCTCTTTCCCTCTCTTTCACACACACACTTACACAAATATAAACACACAGCTCTCAGAAGTCAGATGTTTCATTTTTGCTAGGACTTGTGACTAGTGTATTTGCGGCGAGGCTTGTCGAATTATAAACGGAATGATAAAGTGATGGAAGAGAGGACATTGTTCTATCCACTGCCAGGAAAGAGATAGGTCAGGGGCCCGAGGTGGCCCTTTGCGTTGCCCCTGGTGGTACACAGACGTGAATTACACCGCATTATAGGGGATGCAATTTATTCATGCCTATTCAGAGCCCAGCCACATCGATTCATAAGCTTATTGTGTTTTAACTCCTCTGAGCCAATTCATCCCCAAACAATTAAATCTGGCCCTCTACACCCCTCACCACTATCACCAGCAGAGGTGGGCAATCTGCCTTCTAAGAGTAAAGGCCAAAGCACACTTTTGTTCCAGCCATTCACAAAGCATGCTTATTGTACTAAGCACAGATAACAACAACACATTCAAGACACTCCAAGCATTTAAAAATAAATTAACTGATAAGTGAAATCACCTGGGTAGAGTGCACACTTAGTTGTAGGACTTTAACTCTTTGAATTACTTGTAGTCTTGTGGATTACAAAGCTCTGATCAGTGCCATGCCACCTTCCACTTCAGCATACGCCTCCACCCAACTCAAGTTATGAGAAACAGCAAATGTGCCACCACCCCCCTCCAATTGAATAAATAAGGAACATGCAAGAGCACACAATTGCATAATGAAAAGATTCTGTTGGGGAGGAAAAAACAACCCAGTGGGTGATCATCATTGTAGTCATATATCAAATATCACAGAACAGCTCTGGATGGGGATGCAAATCTGCCCATGCAGAGGGACAAGCTCGCTTTGATTGTCAAAATCTGTGTTGGCTTAAAGCACTAAGACGAGAGAGAGAGAGAGGGGACAGGAAAACAGGGGGTGGGAGAAGGGGGGGGGAGTGGTTGTGGTAGTGGCAAAGCTGTGTGTGTGTGTGTGTGTGTGTGTGTGAGAGAGAGAACGAGAGAGAGAGAGAGAGAGAGAGTGTGTGTGTGAGTATGTGTGTGTTGGGGTGGGGGGAGAAGGTTTTGGTTAGCAAGAGAGAATGAAGCCAGTTAATTCAGAGACTGAAAAAAAAATGTCAGTTCATCGTCTTCGTCTTCTTCTTCTTCTGAGCGACCGCAGCAACAACAAAACAAAAGTTTCTACAAGCCCCACAGCGGGAGAAGGGCCCTCTGAGGCATGGCCAGCTGGGGGAGGACTCATACCCACAACAGAGCCCCAAACTCTGGGGCGGATATGAGGCCAGACCCCCTTCCCGCTCCCCAACTCCCACGCCCCCTCCATCCCAGCACCAACCCAACCCCCAACCCCTCCACCCCTCGAGACTTAGGCCAGAGCTGATGTTTAAACACTGTGGCACTGTCTCCTCCGCAGAACTGTCCCTAGTTACAGTCCCAGTCCCAGTCAGCCCTCACTCATTCCCCCTTCATCCCAAAAGATCAAAGAGATGAGTTATGCGGTTGGGCTTTTTTTTTTTTTCTTCTTTTTTTTTTTTTTGCCAAGGACATCAGAGGGGGAGGTCGCATTGTTGTGGGTTTGTAGAATTTCAAATCAGCGTTTTTCACTTTATTCACCGTAGGGGTGTTTTCCATTTCTCTGCCTTAGACACAAATGTGTTTCTCTCTGACTCTGCTGCCAGAGCACAGTGACTCTCTTAGTGTTTTTTTGCTATTGGACAACATCGGATACTGTGACGTCGAGAGACATTTTGAAACCTTACATGGAAATGGTAACTGATGCATTTTCATTACCTTTAACTGACATTTTTGTGCCAGTGTGACTTACTCACAGTGACTTACAGTGAAAATAGGGACAGACTGGAACAATGTGAGGGTTTAGAAGCCTTGCTCAAGGGCACTCAGCTATGGATGAGAGTGCAGGAGAGCACTGGTCGTTCACTCCCCCACTCACATTGTTCTTGCTGGTAGAGGAATCGAACCTGTGACCTTAACCATTAACCTTAACCATTACACCACAGCAGATGCAATTTAAATATGAAAACATGCTGTTTTGCCTTTTAGAAACACATTAGAGTGCCCAGTAAGGTCATGTGGGTTTATATGCCTGTGTGTGTGTGTGTATGTGTATGTATATGTGTGTGCACGCATGTCTGTGCAGTGCACATGTGTGCATGTAATACATAGATTAGTAAAAGATAGCATGGTATGTAGCATATGCAAAGCATATATGGATAAGTATGATGTAACTACAGGTAATGGCTACCACAGCTGTGCCAATTACACTACCAAAAAGCAAACACAACTAACTGCCACTTATCAAATACAATCACACAGAACGTCAGACAGGGAGACTGCTTACCAGTCGCTGAATAGCAGTCTTTTGTTGCTGAGCCAGTGTGTGATACAGAGCAGGGTATAATTGGCCAAACCTGAGCAAATATGATGACACAACACGCTGCCAACTTTTATAAATGGCGACCGGGAACAATTAGGAGACAAAGGATTGGGACTGCAAACAACCTCGTTGTTGAGATAAGGGTAATAACAGAGGTGGTGTGCACACATGCACATGTACACACACAGAAGCATGTGTACACACTATGACACACACACACATACACACACACACACACACACACACACACACACACACACACATTATGTGAAGGCTATTTAGACCCATTGAAAAGAGCTGTGTGAATGCTCTGCAAACATGGTCATTGCGACCACACACACACACACACACACGCACACACACACTCATTTGGGTCCTTTTCTCGCAGCCTTCTATCCTTACTCTCTCTCTCTCTCTCTCTCTCCCTCCTTCGACTCCTGCTGAGTCACTGGCTAAATAATGAACAGTCCCATCAGGGACAGAGGAGAGAGGAGGACACAGAAAGAGAGATTTACAGAAATGTGTGGTGTACAAGTGCTGTGTGTAAGTTAATAATTCACGGGTGAATTAAGTATAGTGTAACAAAGTTTGTAACAATATGTAACATTATGTGCTTACACTGTACTGTATGGTTAGTGTTAGGGTTAGGGTTAGGTATGTACAGGGTATGCACATAATATGCCATATTGTTACACGTAGAAGCAATAAAAAAGGAACCGTAAAATGAAATGTTACTAATCATGTTACATTAATTGAATTACATATTGCCCTGACTCCACCCTGACATGCATACTGGAGATAATCCAGTTTTCTTTTTTACTCTCAGAAACAGTGAGCTATTTATAGCCATGTTTAGACTCACACAAAAGGGGATGTGCATGATGTGCACCATGCTTATGTCAGATTTTTTGCATTCTGATGACACTGGATTTTGTTTAGCTGCTAGGCAGAATGCTGTAGGTAGAATTTGGGGTGGGATGGTTCGCCTGGAATGTTCAGTCTGCAAGCAAGCAAGCAAGCAGACTCATATACAGTCAATCTTTTTTCTGCAACTGCTTATATAGCCATCTCTCAGATGGATCAATAACCCCAAAGCCCCCCCCCCCCCCCCCAACCACCACTACCACCAACATCAGCAATTATTTTGTCTCCCTTCAAACAGAATGATGAAGCTGAAATAAAGCACAGCATTACTGCCTCAAAACTTCAGTTTAAAATTCCGAAGTGAAACTCAGTTGGGGAATCAGGACAGCAGATAGAGTACATATGTTCAGAGAGAGAGAGGGGGTAAGGGATAGAGAGGGGGGTGGTAAGGGAGAGAGAGAGAGAGAGAGAGAGAGAGAGAGAGAGGGAGAGAGTGAAAGTGTGTGTGAGAGAGACAGAAATGGAGGGAAGAGAGAGAGATGGGGGGGGGGGTAAAGAGAAACAGTGGGTAGGGTGGAGTGTTGTCTTCTTCACTCCACTATTCAGGCCTTGCTCTGACTTAGATGCCACTTTGTGTCGTCACTCTCATGACTGTTGTGGGTTTCATCTCTCGTCCAATTTTTTACAGATGTGGGATTCACTTTTGAAGTCATATTGCCTATCAAGGCCATTAAACAGGCTTAATGTTGCCAAGATGCCCCCTCCCCAACACTGAGACACACACACACACACACACACACACGCACACACGCACACACACACACATGCACACACACACACACACACACACACAGAGCTCTGTACACAACGCATAAACGGCTAATTGCCACAAAAAAAGCATTCCAGAGAAGAGAGGAAAAAATGTCACACAGAAAACAAAGACTCCAATATTAAAACCAGAGGAAGAAAATATGAGAGAAGGAGTGTCGGGGGGATTAACTCAGCAGTCATAAAAATTATGCAAAAAAAAAAAGAAAAGGAAAAATGTCTCAGTAACTCACAAACTGTTTAGAACAGCCAGCCTCTTATAATAGCAAAACAACAGTTTTTAACACCATAGAGAACAAGCTTATCAGCAGTAGATATCAACCAACACAACAGTATCCAACGCATAAGCAACAAGCAGAATCTTCCCCTGATCCTTCTCTATACACATGGCTGTGTGCCTCTAGCAAGCAACTGCGCTCTTGTGCAAAAGGGAACCATTCACGGTGACAGCAGCGATATGTACTGTAAGTCCCTTCCTCATCGCATCCTTGCTGTGACAACCTTGCACCCCCTGCAGACACAAGTCTTGTGCATTTGTTTTCCTTGCGTGATCTTTCTCTGCTGTTAACAGTCATAAACCTGGCCATCCACCACACAAAATCCATCTGCGGTAAAAGGACATCAAAAAAAGACGTCCCAAGACATGATCCGCACGATGTTCTTTTCCTCCATGAGGGAAGGTTAGCTTGTTACAGACAAAAGTGCTTGATTGTAATCCATTACGGTATTCATTGGTCTCAGGGAAATTCTTCTAATGTTCCTATAACTGTTTTTTTTTGTGTGTGTAAACATTTTTATCAGAAAATCTGTGTGATTTTACACTTAAAGTTTCCCATGAAAACCTCTTGATGTTTAAGTGCATGTTTTACCTGTTTTTCATGTACAGTCCTGGCTCTGTAAATAAACAAAGTGGCTCTGAGCATGTGGCACAACCCACAACACCCTTCAGATGTCATTTAATTGCTGTTGAGCTCAACTATTAATAATCTTATGTCAGGTTCAAGAACTATACCTTTAAACTAGTGATCCATTGGAGATTTTTCATTTTCTCCACACATGCAAGTTTGAAGACAGTGTTTCATCAGTTACTATTGATATAGCCATGTTGGACTTTCTTTGGACTGGAGTGTGGATTTGACTTTTTACTCGTCCGTATAATGCCCCACTGTTAATGTGAGAATGGGGGTGGGGGGGGACATGAAACGCAGTCTTTGGGTCTGAGGACAAAGCCCATCTTACAAGACCTGCCATAGGCTATTAGAGTCCCGTCTTTGTGTTTGGCAGAAGGCTCATTTGTTTTCTCCTTTCCATGTAAATGTCCGACTTTAATGGTGTACAACACAAGAAAAAGACAGACGGCTGTTCAACAGAACCCAAAAAAAAAATGTAAACACAATAGGAAACCATAACCCAAGTCCTCTCCTCCTCCCAATGGAAAATTATGATAAAACAGTGGTCTACCCAGGCAGAGGTCTACCACCAAGACCAGAAAAAAAGAGCTCATGAAAGAAAGGCAACAATTTGGACAGATGTAGTTTTAAAACATTTTTTATTGTCAGCAAGCAGAGAAAATTGCCTACAGAAATGACCAGATCAAGCAAGTACAAGACAAAAGGCCTGATTTTACCAATTGTGACCATGCATAAGATTTCCAGCGTGACACCATGGCAGCCTTGGATCTCTTGTCTTGTGGTGAGACACAACTGGTCTCTTTGGGGCCCGTGCTGTCCAAACTCGGAGCCCTCACTTCCCTGTCTACCCCCCCTCACTTGCTCAGTGTTACTTGCATAGGCAACGGGAAACTCAGGGGTACTTCTGTGCCTTTTAACTGATACTGTCATTTTAACATTATGTTTCTTGACTGCCATTATCAGTACAAGTTTCATTTTGAAGGGTGTACAAATACACAGACTTTTAAAAAAGAACTTTTAAAAGCTTACCATGCCTTAGTAAGTAATGTTCTTTAGATTGTGATGACTTGTGTTTGGAGAAAAAGAAAAAAAATCAAAGAACATGCTTATCGAATAGATACTTACTGGAAGACTACACAGGCTTTTCAGGAAGCAGGGTAAGAGTTTTTTTTTTATCATTAAATCCACTTGCAGGATAAGTGGACAAAGTTTCTATGACACTTCTTATATCATGAAACACTCCAGAACTCCACGATGAAAAAGAAAAACGAAAGAATGGGACACAGAAAAAAAGCAGCAAGTAAGAGCATTTGCATTATGCAGTTCATAAAAAAGATCACTCCGAAACATCACTTTATGTATACAATTACTTTACATACATACTTTGTAAAACAAAATGATGTGGCACATGTTACTTTTAATGTACAGTATTTAAAAGTCCAAATATTGGCTTGCAGCACTGCTTGGGCTCGTGGGCTGCAGTGAAGGAATTGAAGCTTGAGAGAGAGAGAGGGAGAGTGCCTGCCCCCACAGCGAAGGAAGAAAACCCTTAAGTGAGACGAGATCATCTGTATCTTATCAATGCAAAGTCCCCCCTCCCCATACTCCTAAACAGAAAAAGCTGCTGTGCTTATGACAGACCAGGCCAGGCTTCCCTTCAAAGAGCTCTCTCTCTCTCTGTATCCCTCTCTCCCTCCTTCTCTCTCTCTGCAAAAGCGTCTGTTGTCTTTTGAGGAGAAAGGGATCAGTTTCAGCAGACCCGGCCGGGGGGACTGGCTCTCATCATCCTGACAATAAAACTGGAGAGAATAAAAACAAAGTAAAAAGCCCCGCTAAGAGGAGGAAAGAGGGAGAGCAGAGGAGGAGGAAAAAGAAGGGGGGGGGGGGGGGGAAAAAGAAAAGAGAGGGCGAGAGGACTTGTGATTTCCGTCACCGGTTACACACATTTCTGTGCATCTCATTCCTTTCACTCGCAAAAAAAAAAAAAATGGTCATCAGAAGAAGAGGGGGAAAAAAAATTGCTGGTGGTGGGGGGAAAAAAACGGTATGTGCAAAGCCTTCGAACATCTTAGGAGACGTTATCCTGGTGTTGGAATGCTATGAAGAATAAGCTGCTCAGATTCCTTCCTGCTTCCCTGGGGTTGGGGCGACAAAGGTCCAAAGGGATTGTCCTGCTGCCTATAGCCAACAGATGTGCTTTGAAGAGAAGAAAGGAAGAAAGTGTTGTTTTTTTCATTGACAACAACTCGGGTGATACCCATACCTTAGTGTCACCATGTTCTTTTGCTTGATTATCTTCATGTAATAGGGTCCATATCTGTGCGCAGTCAACTTGTAGTCCTCACCTTCAACTCCTTTTTTTTTCTCCTCCCCCTTTATAACCGATTGTGGGTACAAGGCACTTAACAGCTATTTCACAGAGCGTGAGTGCAAGACACCAGCACGTTGGACAATGGAAATACACAGACTACTCTAGCCAAAAACATTTGATTTATTTATTAAGTTCTGTCTGCCAAACTTTAGTGGTGGTGTATTTGTGGGTGTGTGTGTGTCTGTGTCTGTGTGTGTCTTAATGTGGTTGCATTAGGGCATAACCGTGAATTAAGTAACACTGAAAGAGCTCAGACAGGCAGTGCATGCTCTTGTGAAAAATGTCCCGATTCATCATAGTAATAATAATATAACTCTCTATATATACACAATATATGGCACATATCTTGTACTGGATCTCCACCAAGGTAAAAATGCAATAGAAAAAAAAATCTACATGGACAACAGCCACATGTTCAGATATGCCCAATAGGATATTGTTTGTTTGTTTGTTTTTATATGTGAGTGTCACACGTCGGCACTTGAGGAGACGTGCGAGAGGCGCGGGTCGGAGTCGATCTCGTAGCGGTAGTGGTACCCCTCCCACACCTCCCTGCAGGCGTCCCGCATGTCGTAGATGCGCTTCTTGATGCCCTTTCGGTTCAGGTAGAGCACGAAGAGGAACATGAGCCCCACGAAGCCCAGCACGATGCCCAGGAAGACGTAGGAGGTCTGCAGGGCCAGGTCTGGCCCCTCGCCGGCCCGGTGGCACCCCAGTGGCACCTCGGTCACGCCCAGGATGGAGGTGTTGCGCAGGGCGGCGGGGAAGGCGCACGAGAGGCGCTCGGCGTCCGCCACGCGGGCCTGCGACTCGTTCAGCCAGGCGGCGAAGGGCTCGATGCCGCAGGTGCAGGTGTAAGGGTTGAGTCCCAGGTGCAGACGCACCCAGGGCAGGCCGTCCAGCTCGCGCAGGGCCTCCTCGCGGAAGGTGCGGAAGGCGTTCAGGCTCAGGTCCAGCTCCTCCAGCCTCTCCAGGGCCGAGAAGGTGCCGTTATGGATGGCCACCAAGGAGTTGTTGGCCAGCTGGAGGCGACGCAGGCTGCCCAGGTGCAGGAAGATGTGGTCGGGCAGGTAGATGAGCCCGTTGCCGCTGAGGTCGAGACCCTGGAGGCTGGACAGCGCGCTCCAGCGTAGGGAGATGGCCAGGTCTTTGACAGACGTGTGGTTGTAGAGCGAGCGGCTGAGGTTGAGGTCGCGTAGCGTGCGGCTGGGCACGGAGAAAGCCTCCGGGTGGATGACGACCAGCTGGTTGCCACTCAGGTCCAGGGAGCGGAGGCTACGCAGACCAGCGAATGTGTGCGATTCAATCTGAGAGATCCTGGTGGTGAAAAGCAGAAATGTTTATTTTAATGCAAACATCATAAAAAAATCCCCAGCACATCACATCACCATTCAGTGGTTATTTTAAAAACACGATTACTCTGAGTTTGCCAAGCTGAAAACTACCATGCTTGTTACACAAGTCAAAAACACAGGCCATGTTTGACATCTTTTTATATTTGTCAGTTCAGAGAAGTAGGCCTGCTCTGAATTAAACAAAAAAAAAAGCATATTGATTACCTTTTTATACACATAATGTTCAGTAGCTTAATAGATTTGGAACCTATCATCCAAACCTTAAAACACAGGATTTTTTAATGCTGGATGTTTACCTGTTGTTGGAAAGTGACAAAGTTGTCACATTCACCAGTCCTTTGAAGGATTCGGGTCCGATACGACTGATGTAGTTGCCCGTTATGAAGAGATTCCTGGTGTAGCCTGGGATGCCACTCGGAATGTCCTGGAGATCTTTCGACACGCATTTCACAGTCAAGGCTGCCTCGGAGCACTCGCAGCCGGCCGGACAGACTGCCCCGGCATGGCAGACACAGAGCACAGCGCTCAGGACTATCCATAGAAGCATTTTTCAAAACTGCTCTGAAGGCGAAAGGGAAACCGCTTCTGCACAAATCTTGCACATGCAACGACAAACTGCAGCGGAACCACACTGCGAAAAGAAGTCTATAAACCCGACGTGAAAGTAGAAGACAAGTCACTCATGCTCTTTGCTATTTCGGCAAAAAACGCACGCTCTTCATTCGCGCCACCATGGGCATGCACCATGCATGGCAAAAATCCACACAGAGCACATTCAGCGCAACCCCTTGCACCGCCACGACTTTTGGCTTCTCCAACTACTTTTCTAGCCTCCAAGGAAGACGAAACGTGCAAACCCACAGAACACGACTGGGCTGTCCAACATACTCCCTTCTGACGAGTTTCGATGCTGCGCGTAAGCTATGTTTATTTCCTTCGCATGTGTAAAACTCCACGTGCGACCGGGAGGTTGGAGGTGATTTCCATGAGAAAAGCGATCTAGTCGTGAGACGTGTTTGATCCTCGCCGGTCTGAGCGGGGCGTCGCTCGCCTCAAACAATGAAATTAAAGCACCGTCGCTTCGCACAATCGAAGGGGAGGAGCTTGAGAACTCAACTCCCCTCCAAACCTTCCCCGGGTCGCTGGTACAAAGGCAGAGGGTAGGATGATTGGGAAGGGGGTTGCACCGAGTGCCATAAACGCTTACAGCCCAGATCTATTGCTTTCAGTTGGTGTACCAAAAAATTGACTTTATATGCCTTAAATATATGCCTACATCGCCAAACGAGGGTCATCACATTACTGTTTATGTTTAAAAAACAAACAAACAAAAACATCTCTTTAGAGCATGTATCTCAATCTATCTCATTTAATTGGTAGGTAACCGTGGCATACAGTTAATCAAAATGGCCCTTGTGTTAAAAGCAGATTCATCCTGAAAAGGGGAGGGTGTGGGGTAGGCCCCAGGAATTCGCAGTTCTTTAGTTAAAAACCCCTCAGACGACATGAAGCGGAAACAATAGTGTCAAATAACCAACGATTCATCCTTAAAACTGATGTCAGTAAAGCTACGAGGCGCTCATTGTTTTAGTGAGACGGTAAGATATAACTACTTGGCGCCTCCCTCTCTTCTTTCCCCCGCTTGTTTCAAAGCGCTGTGGACCCCCGCTGCTCTAAGCGAACACAAAGGGACTCGTTTTTAAGTGACCGGACCTTTTGACAGCCTGGTGTCAAAACGGAGACCGGCACTACGTGATGTATTAGATTAGTCATCGAAGTAGTCTTAAGAAGTTTTCTTGTTTAAAATCTGATGTGACCGCTGCAGTGCACTGTTTTTTTAATAAGCTGGAACATGGGTTGACAGAACATCACTTAGTAGTCCTGGCAACAGACACATCACTTAAGGTCAAGTAAAAAAAAAACCTTAATTTTCCCAAGTCAATATAATGACTTTTTAAGTAGGCTTTGTTTTTAAGGCAATACATTAATACCAACACATTAAAAATATTTCACAAACTAGGACCTAAATGAACAAAAGAAAAGCCTTTTTGTAATAAATATGATTTTATTAAGATAGTTCCCTGTCATTTACAGACATAACAAGATCACACCATCTCTGGGATTCCTTTATTTGCAGAGCACCCTTACTAGACTGTGCAGCACAGCAGTTAATCTGGAAGAACCAATAGAGAGCCAGAACACTGGAAATTCCAGAAAACACTGAAATCCCTCACTGTGTGGAAAAAGTTTTATGATGAGAAGTTTTTGTCACCCGTATGAACTGGAAGAAAAAAACAACTGGTCTCCACATCCCCTAACCCTGACTCCAATAGCTTCTGACATGAAATCCACCCCTGAATCAACAAAAAAGAAGATGAGTCTTTTGGACAAGGAGGTGTAGCTGGTGTCTAGTCTAGTCCACCCGTGTGGAGATGTCAGACATAATTTTCTGACAAAAAATAACCACTGATGACTGCTATGTCACTGTCGATCTCGGTTGGCATTCCAACCCGCCTCTGCCATCACCACCACCAAGTCCTGACAGTTCAGTCCTCAAAACACAGAACTTCTACCCACTATTGTTTCCTGTAGTCTCAGCATAGGTTTAGCACATCTTCCACTTTATCCCTGCGCTGATAACAAGACCAAAGTCACCAATGTAACTGATTTGCTGCACCAGGCTGATAGTAAAACACACACATGTTCACAACACTGACTTTAAAGCAAGTGTGCAAAGAGGGGTCATAAGTGGGGTGGCTATTAAAACGATTCCAAGGCCTCATGGAACAAAACAACTATCGTAATTGTGTTTTTTTTGGGGGGGGGTGTAGGGTGTTGAAGACAATAGTATAAATTCTTTCATAGGACCCAAACATTTCTTGTAGCACCCCTGAGGGACAGAAGATCAAAGGTTGCAGAGGAGAAACCCTATGGTGGGGAAGCACTGAGAAGAACCAAAAGCTCTGACACAGAGCCTTGGTTGGTGAAGAGGATGATGACCCCTGGACTCAAGAAGACATCGATTCATCTGTCATCAATTCATTCGATCATATAAACATCACATAACAAATAAAATCTCAGAAAAGTCCAGAACTGGGTTGAAAGATTATCATTCTGTCGGCAGAGGTGGCTGAGGATGTGATCACAGTTGAGAGTGGAGCTGATATTTGCAGAGCAAGAGAGAAAGAGAGAGAAAGAAACACAGAGAGGCAAAGAGTGGGAGAAGGTGAGAGACAGAGAGAAGGAGAGATGGAGAGACAGAGAGAGAGAGAGAGAGAGGGAGAGACAGAGAAAGAGAGAGAGAGATTGAGAGGGAGACTCAGTTTGGAGAGATGAACATGGAGGCAGCAAATGGCTCCTTGCGAAGCAGTGGCATGCTTCAGGTAGCTCACCGGCTGCATGCCCCTGTTGCGCTGCGCTGTTTATAGTACACGTTTGTCGGCACACAGGAGGGAGATGAATTCTTGCGTTTCGTGTTCTAATCTATTGCTCCGCCACGACCATTTGTTACAGGCAACTGGGTCAACGACAACTTCCTACCAAAGCAGGCTCACTTAAGGAGGGTATTACAATTTGTTAGCTGGTGTACACAACCTACACAGGTAAAGACAGTAATATGTCAGCAAAAATACATTCTTAAAAATAGCCTCTAGATAAGAACTTTATGTAGAAACGTAGCTTATATGTTGCTATCCGTACAAATGCAGTTATGCAATATCTAGTTATGATATGCAGCTGTTAAGTAAACAAGGGGTCTGTTTTAAGAGACGTCTGTGCCACATCTATGGAGAGATGGGAATAGGGGCTACCACTGGCCACCTGGACAGCACACCTGGACATAGAAGTACACACACACAAACCTGGCCAGAGTAATACGCATACTAGTGCAAACAAACACACACACACACACACACACAGCCAGGCACACACACACACACACACACACAGCCATGCTTGCATGCTTACAACCTGTACATGCTGTCATGCAGGCAAACACATGCACACAACTGGTGAAGATTTTGCTCACAGACATGTGCATATGCAGACACACACACACACACACACACACACACACACACACACACACACACACAAGGAGTGTCACGCTGCCGCGTCAGCCACACACATATGCTTTTTAGAAAAGAGTCTGTTGTATTGAAGCCTGGCTGTGGGATGTCAGGGTCTGTGTGCGTAAGCGTTTCAGTGGAAAAGATGATGTTCAAAAGGGTTCACATGAAAGGCCTTTGGGAGTAGACTGGAAAGAATATACGTAATAAATAACAAACATGAAATACAACACCTCAATGAATCAAAAACAAATATTAGTGTATAATAACTATTTTAACAGGGGAAAGTGTGTGCAAAAAAAAACCAAAACACCTGCTTATACGCTCTCCCCAAAAGAAAGAATAAGTGTAAGAATCTGAATGGCTCTCATCTCCAGGGAAGAACGAGAAGAAGAAGACGCCTAGAAGAGAAGAATCATGTCCACGTGAGAAAGTTTTGCGCTGAGGGTTCCGCACTTCCAATCCCACCCCCCACAACCCCCCATCCTTAATCTCATCAGCGGTACTGGGGGCTCCTCTCACACTCGAGGGAGATTTAGAAGCGGCTCTCTACATGGACCTCAAGACCTCGACTACCTGCTGCTTCTGGCGCTCCAGCCAAAGAAGAGAGAGAAAGAAAGAGAGGGAAGAGAGAGCGAGTGAGAGAGAGAGAGAGGTAGTAGTACTGGGGGTGTTGGCTGGGGGGGCAGCCGGGTGGCGCTGTGTGTTTGGGGGGGGGGGGGGGGGGGTCAGGGCCTTTTTCTGTTTGATTCTAAACAAAGGGGGGATTTGATTCTGCCACTGACGCCATGGCAACGGGTTTGGTGTCCTGGCAATCGTCTAGGATTACAGCGAGTTCAACTGGTGTTTGGAACTAAATGGAAAGTTAATATGTACAGTGCATCAGGGCAAAAAAAAAAGAGAAAGGTAAACAAAAAGCCAGTCATCATTGTCAGTGCTCTCTGTATCTTAACACAGGACCTCATGAGTGACCGAAAAAAAAAAGACTGTTGTAGGAACAGCAACTGAGTTGTGGGCTTCGTTTTGGGCACAGATCCTTACTCTTAATCCTGGAACCATGGGGATACACTGAATAAGCAGGGAAGAGCAGACTGCTTTTACCCCCTTGCTTAGCCACTGACTGAATTTATTGGATCCGAAGACCAGAGAGGGATGAAAGGGAGAACAAAAAGAGGAGGAAAGAGAAAGACAGGGAAAAAAAGTAGACACAGCTGATGAAGAAAGAGGTCAATCCTTTTTTTGTTGGGCTATAGTAGACCAAGAGGAGATTGAAGCAAGTCCTTGAATTCAATTATTGTAAGAAGAACTCATGGACTAAAGGCAGACATCAATGTCATTTTTTAGGGGGTTGGAGAGGGGGCAAAAAAAATGACAGAACTGCACTTAGGACTGTGTCTGGTATGGATTAAACCCACAGATTCCCACTGATTTGCGTTGACTGACTCCCACTCTCGCTTTTTGGAACGCTGGAAGACAACAAACAGGCTCGATGCTCAAAAGCATGTAATGCACACACACATACACAACACACACACACACACACACACACACACACACACACACACACACACACACACTTCCATCAAAAGCCACAACCTCAGCTCATCATAGTTACCATCACACCAAATGGAACCATACACATGGTCACAGCACAGACATGTTTTATAGAAAGTGGCCTGCGTGTTTCGTACAAAATGTGCAACGAACTAGAGAGCGTTTTTTTAAATTCTCAACAGCGTCTGGTGCACATATTTGCTAGCTTTTGTAGCGTACACATTCACTAAATGCGGCAAAAGAAAGTCAGTGTGCACCCCAAAAATAAATACAAAAACAAAAAAAAAAAAAACCAAGTAAAGGCATGCCCATCTGCAGCAATGCACAGGGGAGGCTACAAAAAGCTGCATCAAACCAAGCCAAGAAAATGCAACAATTCTTCAGAAGGCATATAAGAGAAAAACATCAACTTCTTTTTTTTTTTCAACCAAACATGAGAAACTAAACATTATTGATTTTTAAAAACAGATCACAACCACTTTTGCAAAAAAAGGGGCCTTGGCTCTCCTCCTGAGTCAGAGTGACAGGAGAGCTCGGAAGCCTCTGATGACGTGGCTGCTGACCAGAGCCTCCAGAAATTTCTAGCAAGTCACTGAGTTTAATTCTTGAACACTCTATAGCTGTAAAGGCTGCCTTTAGAAAGGCATCGGCTATGTCTCTGTACCTATGAGGCTAATGTTAATTATAGCCTCATTTCATTGCACTCAAGTGTAAGGTGAGAGGACTGTTATGTAATTTATTTTTTTCCCCCCATTCTTTGCATTGTAATAGCGATCCCTGGCTACGCCACCTTATTAAAAACCCACCCATATCTTTTTCATCCACTGTTTTCCCACATGAAGGAGGGCTGTTGATGTTCCTCTCCCCTCTCGTTTCCTCCTCTCCACGTTCCTTCTTTTCTCGTCCCTCTCTCTCCTCTCTCTCCTCCATCCAGTCTTGTCCTCCATCCTTTCCTCCTGCTCGTCTCTCCTCTCCTCCTGTTGTAGACTTTGGGGCGTGTCAGCCCAGGTTGAGAGTCAACGCCACTGTGAGGATCACACAGGAGAGGATGAGGAAGGGCAGCCAAGTCTTCAGGAACCCAACGATGCTACACAGAGAGGGGGAGAGAGAGAGGGGGGGAGAGAAGGGGCATTAGAGAGTGATGGAGAAAGGAGGGGGAGAGAAAGAGAAAGACGTAGGGCTCTACAGAGCTACAACGACATATGGCATGACTGAGTTTTGGAGAAGAGAAAGAGAAAACAGATAAACGGCAGAAGGAAGGACAGAGGGAGAAAAACTTAAGATAAGGAGCAAGAGACAGGAGTAGAAAGAGATAGCAAGAAGGAGATAAGAAAGAGAGAGGGAATGAGAGAGCAAGGGAAAATACAGAAAGGCAAAGAGAGAGGATAACAGATGCACCAACAGGAATACAGGGAATACAGGGGAAAAAAGGGGGTCAGAGAGAAAGAGAGACAGAGAGAGAGAGAGAGTGAAGACTTAAGTTGAGTAGAGATGGAGAAGTACAGGTGCTTGAGAATGATAAATTCCACAAATGCAGATGATTATCAGAAAATGACCCTAACAAATGCAGTAGGCATACGTATAGCAGTTCTGAGTCAAAGAATTAATAATGTAGTTTTGGCCCCATTATTGTACCTGAACTGTGACTGTACATTGTGGTCTCAGTGTGTGCGTGTATGTGTGTGTCTGTGTATGTGTGTGCGCGCGCATTTGTGTGAGAGAGGAAGAGAGAGACAGATGTCAGAGATCTGTGCATTTGAAGTGTAACCATAACAACCGATCCCCAGAGGTTATGGGATGGAGTGGCAACATCATCAATGAACATCTGTTTCTCTTCAGCTTGGCTGGCTGATAACACCATGCTGACCGCGGGTTATGAGTGCCTTTCCATGCCACGCACTGACCCCCACACACACCACTTACACACATGCATATGGACGCAAACACACACATAACTCTTACACACTTAACCTGCCCTTTTGCAGACAGGCTAAGTCCTGTACCAGACTCTTTTGCTGGTGTATGGGGCTGGGTTTACTAACTGCCCAGAACTGCCCAGTAAATATCATTCCACTTCCCCCAAGATCTCCGCGTCGGCCTGGTCAGAACATCACTACTACCCGCACATTTCTTAGCACAGTCCATTTACAGACAGCGAGGAGGCTAAAAACCCATGAGTGCCAATGTAACTGATACATGTCTTTGAAGGAGAGCTTCGGCATTTCTGAATGTATTTAACTACTGTTCTTTGCATAATGTCAGGAAGTGAAAAAAGAAAAATAAATCTGAGCTATGTTGGCAAATATATTGCAGTAGCCACGAGTCTGGCCAGACTGCATTCAATACTACTCAGTGATGGGCAACCTGGCCTTCAGAAAGCTACAGTGTACTACCACATATTCATCATCACGTGGTCCTACCAATACAGTGTAGACAGGGGATTCTCTCTCTCTCTCTGTCTCTCTCTCTGTCCTCTCTGTCCCTCTCCCTCTCTCTCTCCTCTCTCTGTGCCCTTCTCCCTCTCTCCCTCCTCCCCTTCTCCCCCCACCCAGGGTATCACTGTAATAGGGAAGCTAATGTGACACGTGGATGCCTTTGGCATGTGGTGACAAGACTCTCGGTTCCTGCCCTATCACATCTCAGTGCCATGGAGAGGGACAGGACGTAAGAGTTTGTCACATTAAGAACAAGTAAAAACACATACTTCATTCAACCACTTTCTGAACCAGCTGATCTTGAGCACAAAAATCATCAGACAAGTAGAGTGGGTAATTAATGAAATCACCTGTGTCTACGCAAAGGCAGAAGAAATACATTATAAGGTCTTTTTTTGTACTTTCTTAAACCGGGATAGACACCTTCCTCTCACATTCAGAGTTGGCTGTTTCGTAATTGAGCAGGTCGTCACGTAAGACTGCCCCCTACTGGTGAGACTCTCACCTGACGTGCTTCCCGTGGATGAGGGCGAGCAGGCACACGTTGACCATGTTCCAGGAGGTGCTGTTGTCATAGCGCATTAGATTCAGCGCCATGGCCACATGTGAGTGACAGTTGTCACAGCAAAGGTTGTGCTGGAGGGGGAAAAGAGTGGTGCAACTGCAGTGCAATCTCTGGCAATCGGGATGAATACAGTATTATACACACACACACACACCACACACAAATACATGCAGGGGCACACACACACACACACACACACACACACTCACGCACACCTACCTACCCACACATGGGCAGGCATGTGCACAAACACACAGACACACAGACACACAGACACAGACACACACACACACACACACACACACACACACACACACACACACACACACACACACACACACACACACACCTTACTTCATAAGTCCTTGAAGAACACTGACATCAATAAGCAAATCCTTGGGCAAGCATTTACTTATACACACACACACAGAAAAACACACAGAAATACACACAGACACTGGCACATAGACACAATACTGGCACAATTCATGTTACCATTCTGTGTTTGTACTCCTCCGAGGCATCATGTACTGCTGTGTCCCAGGCGTTGGAGCCACTGGCATACACCTTGCTCACGTCAAGCATCCAGTACCTCAAGAAACATCCAGAAAGAGAGAAACTCCTTCACTTCACGACATTTGCAAATGGCTTACAAGAATGCACTGCCCGCTAGAGCAAAAACTCCCTGGCAACTCTTCAAAGCACTATTTAAATGATGCTGTGCTTTCTGCCTCCACACACACACATTCACACACTCACACACCCATACACACACACAGACAAGCAAGCACGCACGCACACTACACCACACACACACACACACACACACACACTACACCACACACACACACACACACACACACACACACACTCAACTGTGGTTGGAAAACTGAATAATAAACATCTCTTTGATATTCGCTTCCATGAAGGCATTATGGTTATTCTCTGTCCTTGAAGGACATTCTGCATTTTTGCGAAGAGTCATCAGAAGAGAACAGCTCAGAGGAATTTAATTAACTTACTTAGTGGGTCTGCCGAAGGCCATATTGTCCTCCTAATGAGAAAAAAAACAAAACAGAAACACACAAAACAATGACGGCCTTTAAAAAGAAATTTTAATATATATGATAATTATATGATCATGTTCACACTTAAGAAAAAAACAAAAAACTAATTGAAGCCATTAAAATTGTGTTGTGAGGAGGAGGACGGCAAACAAAAACATGCAATGAAATTTTAAAAATCTTAAAATCTTGTTTGGGTAAATTGCGGTAGAAAGATCTAAGGGAAAAACTTGGTACACAAGGTCTGTGTGTACCAATAACTATGTAAGTATTGGGAGAGAGGTGACGGTGTTGGATAATTTTAAAATCTTGAAAAAAAGGTGCTTAACTGATTCTTTACAAGAGTGAAAAGTTTGTGTTCAACCACTACATTATGTGAAACGTTCTTCACATTAGAAATGGTTCTTCAAAGCCTCATAATGGGCTATGCTATGTCATATCAGCATCAAATGGTTGTTTAAAGAACTGCTGCATCGATGGTTCTTTGAAGCACTAAAAAAATTCTTCTACGGCATCACTCTGAACAACCAGTACTAGCTCCATTATTTTTAGACTGTATTGCAATAGCATGCCGAAGTGACAAATCCTTATGTGCAGTTTCCCCCGTCTTTACCTTGAACTGTTTTTGGAGTTACTCACTGGGCAAAACACTGAAATAAGACCAAGGCACAGACGCCACTTCTTCCTTCTTATAAATGCATTTATAAACGCCATCACAGTGCATTAATTCCTAATTCCACCCCGTCTCCACCTGAGACAGAGCCAGACATAATGGCGGGCGATACTCGTCGTCCTCTTCCCTTTAGAAGGTCAAACGACACCCTCCCCCCTTCTCATGTTGCCCCGCTCTGATCTCACAGGAGGTTTCACTTCTGGCTTTGTTGCTGCAGATGAGGCGCCAGGAGACAATAGTGTGGAGATGGATAAGAGTGGTGGCACAAAGACCCCCTTCCCTGCACATGGGTTTGTGAGTTAACTAAGTTTTGAGGAAAAGGTTGGGAATGACACTGCTTTGAGAGCAGTGCACCATGTGTGTAGGGTTAGAGGTCCGTTCTCACCAAGAACAATAACGATAATGACAACTATAACTATAACTACAACTATGATGATACAAGCATCCACACTGAAGAACAACACTTTAATTGCAACATTCTTATTGTGATTTAAACCACTAATAGTTCATTTAGTCGCTTTAAGATTGAGCATGGTGTTGTCATTACAGTTGATATGTGAACAATCTTTACAAATATATAGTTATAGTTGTAGTTATAGGTCTGGGTGTAAACGGGCCATCAAGCCTTGGTATACTTTTGCAGAAGGGGTCTACGGAGGGTCTCCGTACATTTGCGTAATGCGTACAGGCCGTGTGGTATGGAACATTTTTTGCATGGACTTCACATTGACCATTCTTTTGTGCCAACCTGATCATGCAGATGAAGGCTGAACGATCCACATAACAGGTGTGAGTGCAGGCAAGCTGTCAGGCAAAATAAAGTTGGCAAACTACTGGGGCTCAGCAAGACATCCCATATAAAAAAGGAGAATGACAGATTTGACAAGCTGGTCCACTCACTGCTTTGAACAGAGATAAGAAGAGGTAAAAATAGCTAAATTTGGAACCAAAAACACTGCGCTATGCAGCTTTAACAGAATAGATTAAACTTCTCAAACTTATAAGCCATAGTGTATGTATCAAGCATGTATCAAGCTGACCCTTACAATTCCTGTGTTGGGAAAAGCTGAAAAAGAAGTATACCTCAAACATACATCATATTTATATTGCTGCATTGCCATGTTCGCAGGAGCATACTTCCTGCTTTATTGTTAGGCTATGATAGTATTGAAGATGTGGGAGTAGTGGTGGTGATGGTGGTGGTGGTGAGGGGGTAAGAATTGATCTGAAGTGAGCGTGGGTGGGTGTTAACAGCAGGGATAGCCGCTGGTGGTCCCTCATAAAAGCGGAGACCTGTCGATGACCCCTGAGACTGGTGCCTGTGCTGTGGAGTAATGGGGGAGACATCGCTCCCTTAGCCCTCCTCTAAAAAGTGCTGCGAAAGCCCCCCTTTCAGACTATGTGACTTTTTAAAGTCAAAGACAGCTTAATAAAAGACGCTGCTCAGTTCACACTGCACATCTGCTGGGGATGCAAAAAATCATTCTGATCACTGTCTAAGACACCACACGCCATCTGTCAAGGATGAACCTCACGACTTAATTATGGCTATGCAGTCGCAGTCTCTGACAGCCCTGGAAATCAATTATAGACCAGATGATTTGCTCTCATGAAGGGCCTGTTAACGTCTGTCTGACATTTTACCATCTCCAAAACAGAAAGTCACGCAATTTGGAAAGGATATCCAGACTCAGCGGTCTGTACTGACTCTTCGAAAGTCTTTAGCCTACACAATCCACACTGTATTGTTCTTTCTTTTTTTGGTATGTTGGGGGGGTGTTGGGAGATAACAGGGTGTGCTTGCTGCGGGAAGGTTAGGGAGTTTTATCGAACCACAAACTAGTCTCTGGGGGATCTCTAAAGTCTCCGCGAGATCATCCAGGAGGACGCATTTGTGCTGTTCCGGGGAAGAGAGGAGAGAGAAAGACAGAGATACAGAGATACAGAGAGAGAGAGAGAGAGAGAGAGAGAGAGAGAGAGCGGGCAAGGCGACATTTGGAGTACTAGATGCTCCGGTTCGACCAGCGACCCTCTCTTGCCTCCACTCCACCTCCTCCTTACAGTCTGGCTTCTTTTAAAAGGGCTTTGAAAAATGCCACATGTTTCAAGGGTTCCAAAGCAACCCCCAAACTTTTATTAAATACAGTCCAGGCTGCAAGCAGTGGTTACTGTCTGCAAGGCAGAGAGAGGTCTTGTGGAAGGAATGGTTTTCACATGCTGGTCGTCTCACTAAAACATGCGTTGCAACATGACTTCATACAACTTCATACAGCTTTACAGTGTGCATTTCTAACATGTTCTTGTCACATACATGCCTCAAATTTCATGTAGAGGGGTAAAAATAAACGAATGTAACTGTGTGGAAAGCCAAAGTACCCGCATGTAAACATCTGCCTGTGCGGTACTCACAGAGACGAAGTAGGGCCCTGCGAAGTCTCGTATCACCCCCGCTGATGTACAGATTCCTATGTGTCCTATGAAGGGCAGGAGCCATCTGAGGAGGAGATGGAGAAAAGGGATTAAATGGGATGAAAGTAAAGAGCCCAACAGTCCACAACAGCTACACTAGAGAGATGATGAGAGGAGCTGGAAGGAATGTATCTTGCACACAGATGACAAAACAATTGTGAACACAATGACATAATATAAAGGCACACAGAGTCGGTGGAACAACCCCACTTATACCCACTGCAACACTAAGACAGTGAACTCCAACTATTTTTACATGCATGCTTTCATGTCCAGACACAGGTCTATATAAATAACTAGCGATAGTAATATGGCCTATGAGTCATGGACAAAATGGATAATCTTTCATGAAAATTAATGTAATTCCTGTGTCAGAGGGTATTTAACCATGTACAGTTTTGGTTTATGCCATACAACATACCTCTACAAAATACACAGATGTTAAATATACGTGTTGCTATTCCCTGACTATATGGTCATGTAGACTATGGCATATGGGGGTTTAATGGCCTTTAAGAGTAAACGATGTGTGACCAGGATGGCAAAGTGGAGTAGGACAGGGCCAGAGCATCCTAGTTACAGTCCAGCCCATGCAATTATTAATATCTGATGGCTTCCTAGAAAGAGAGCATTTGACCTAGATAAAATAAAAGGGCAGAAGATATAGCCAGTAGGAGCACGTGTCTACAAAAACGTTACAGACTGCTTATAAAGTATAAAGTAAAGTACTGCTAAAAATATTTTAAAACAGTACATATTACATTGTACTCGACACGACTTTTTGTCATAAAGGCCTGATTCATAGGGTTGAGTAACATACAGCACACTGTCAGAAGAACACAGTGACAGGTGTTGACAAAACGTCAGATAGGCAACTGCAGTCTCAGGAGGGATGCGTTAGACTTGTCAAAACCAAACGGAAGCGATCAAGCCACGTGAATGCAGATGCATCATCCAGCGTTCAAGTACAATAGCTACAGTGTGTCTCGCTTAGGCAGAGAGGGGTCGCGAGATGTGACAGTGGCACGCTCTCTCTTTTTGTAGCATCCGTAAAGGGAGAGGATGGCTAACAAGAGAGCACAGTTTTAGCTGCATTGTCCTCGGCACACCACAAAAATGCAGGCATTATCGCGATGCTGTAACTGTTGCCAGTAGGGGTGGAAAAATGCCCAAACAACAGTGAAAACTATCATAAAACCGGCTGCCATTCGACAAAACCAGGAGACCCCCCTGGTACGTCACCCTGTGCATGTAGCCGAACTAATGTTGTTGAGTAAACATTCAGATATCCACGTTGTCACCTGAAAATTCTGGTTAAGGCTCGCTAACGTAACATAAACACAATACAATTTAGCCTGCCGGTTATGAAATTATGAAGCTAACGATCAACCATAAAGTGAAAATCTGCATGGCTAACGATACTGTATAGCGCAGGTCATATCTATCATGTATATTCTGTTTTACAAGCTAACTGTATCAACATTAGTGAAACTCTACATGTATCCAGTTAATCTTCGCCTGTCACAAAGCCATAACGGAATTGTATATTAAAGGTTTGTCAAATTGCTAACGTTAGTTACCACCTTGCACTTGCAAAAATGAACACAGGATGCTTTAGACACTCACGATAGAACAGGTATGGGCGTCCAAACAATACAGTAAGGATAGCGACTTGTAATTGGATCTATCCTCTCAACAGCTATGTGATAATTCTTCGTAGTGTCTATTTCGACAACATCCGCCATCACCAACAGTGAAAAATGAACTTCATTCGTTCCGCTTCCTGGCAGCTGCTCTCGCCGAAAAGAGCAACCGCGCGCTTCCGGGGTCCCGGCCAGGGAAGTTTCAGAGGGAGTCGATTCTGTCATTAATAGGCCATCAGTTTGCTCAAGTGTGGATAAGTACAGATGTTGTCCTAACCTATTTGGAAATACACATCATTAACCATTAATTTCAATAGAATAATAATTTTAGCACATTTTCACCACTGCTTTTGCTTGTTGTTCATGCTTAGGTAGAATATAAGCCGCTTACAACATTGTGAACAAAAACAATAACATTTGAAAAACAGTGATAATCTACTAATACTCTAAATATCACCAACAACAGCAATAATTATTATAATTATGTAGTTGTAAAGTAAGCCTAAACTTCTAAAATATGGAGGCAGATTGTGCTTTGTTTTATAGTTTAGATGCTTTTTTAGAGACATACCAAGGCACGTAAATCAGACGGTCCGTGGTAATTCTATGCCACCATCAAGCAAACAGACTGATCTGCTGTGGCTGAAAAAAAAGGCAGAGACGAGTGATCATCTGAGTAATTAAGAGGGAGAGAGGTGAACAAGCTGAAGCAGTTTTTAAATAAGTGACAGTCCTGTTACTGTCTTACAGGCTGTTCTGTCTAGCAGCAACAGGAAGACAATGTAGTCACTAACAAAGGGGCTACAGGTTGCATGCGTCCTATTTGTCCCTTTCCAAACCCAGTAAGGTTATATGAAGACAGACAGACAGATGCACACATATACAGAGACAGACAGACATACAGACACATAGACAGAGACAGACACCTAATTAAAAACTTCCTATGGTATTAAGAGAGTACAACCCATCTTGTGATTTACCTTATAGGATGCTGTCATAAGTGGCATAGCCCTTGTGCCTTGTTGCTCTTTGGGGTGAGACTATATAGGCTAACTATTACAGAAAGTGTCTGAATTATTTATTAGTGATCACTTTACAACCTGCCAGTCTCTGTTTAAGTTGTTACATAATGAAACGCCGCTAATGCTGCATGCCCAAAGTAAAGTGTCTATGAGTGAAGTGCATCTACTGATGACAAAGCAGGTACAATGGACCTCATCAACTCCATGTTGATTTCTCATTAGAAGTTTTAACAATTTGTTGCAACAGACATTTTGTTTATCTAATTTACAAATTAGCAGTGGTCCACAGATGTATGAAAGGTGAGGAAAATTCAATGTGTGGCTTTGCATGCATGCGGTAAGATCCACATTTCTGTAGTCTAGAATTAGTTGTGTTCTAATTCTGTGATAGTATTCTATTTCAATGTTCCATCCACGTGCAGAGGATTCTGGTGTTGCTAGGTGATTCATCTGGGCCTGGAGAGGCGGAGGAGGAGGAGGAGGAGGAGGAAATGAAGGCAGCAGTGGTTCTAAACCCATGGGAGATATGGAACAGCAGTGGCACATCCTCCACACTGGCCCCCATTAAACGTGACAGGTGATATATGGTGGAAACAGTGAAAACAAACTACTCAGCAAAAGCGGCCGGACGTTGATAAACGAAGGCGAGGTGACACAGATACCGCAAGCTCATCACGACCGAGCCGTGGGAATTCTCCGAGCGATACGCTGCCGCTGCCAGTGTCACAGCTGCCTCAATAGCCCAGCCAGAGCATCCAACCCAATTAGGCCGGAGAATGTGAAGTGCAGAGACCGTTTCTCCCCAGCTGTGTGTGTATTTCCTCCAGGGCAAGAGGGATCCTTTGTCAGAGGTCTTACCAACTGACTGGGACATGAAAATGTGTCCCTTTCTTTCCTCACCTTGCTCTAATGACTCTTTGAAGTGCGACAATCTTGTCAAATTCGTGTCTTTGTTATAATCTGTAAAGGATGACATTCAGGCTAGCGTTGAAATTTGATGTATGAATATATTATGATGTATAAAGGAGGGAAAGACAGACAGCTGTGATAAAGGGAGAAGCTAAAATTGTGGTTCAGGCTGAGAGTTGGTAGTTTTCTGCATATGGCTTCCACCACTTTCCTCTCATAGCCTACCTAACCTGTTCATTACATACTATTCATAACATCGTTCATATCCTAATCTGTTGTTTTTAGTTGACACAATACACTTTCTTAATAGCTATATTGCATGTAACTCAAGTAGAAAAACGTGCTGACAGAGAGCAGTGGCATTAAGACATTAAGACATAAAAATTGGGAGCATTAATTCTGGTGGTAGCGGATTTTTTCTTTCTTGTTGTACACATGTCGATTGCTCTTTAGTCCAGCTCCTAGTTGAATCCCTGGATGTGCGTGCTTTGGGTGAACTATTATGAGTTACCTAGATAGTTATTTTAAATGAATACATTCACCACATGGATGAACCACATGTTAATACATGTTTATTAACAGTGATTTTCTGGCCACTGTGACAGACCAAAGGTTAGAAGTGTGGGGAGTTGGTTGTTCAGCAACATGAAGAACAAAATGTAAAGATCCTTATTTAATGCTAATGAATGTTCATGTTTCTTTCACAGCAGTGGTTACTGTGACAGACCCTGTGAGATATTCCATGTAGAGAAGACGGGGGTAGCTGGCTGGAAGATCTGAGCTGTCACAGCATTGGCTCTTCCTCTACCTCCTTGGTCTCTCTCTCTCTCTCTCTTCTTCATCATATCTCAACTCTCTGGAGAAGGCTCTGGATGTTACCAACCGCAGAAAACAGCACAGACTACGGCTCAATCCACTGGAGGTTAATTTACTCTCTTGACAGGCCATGATGCATTGCTATTAAAACATGAAAATATCGATAGTTGAGGGTTGGTGGTAAGGGCAAAGAGAGAGCTCTCATGGCAATCAAAACGACAAAGAGGCCACAGGGATGAACAATAACGATTACGTCTCAGGAGATTAGCTGTTCTTTACAGGTCAGAATGAAAATAATTGGTTTTCACCTAAATAACACCATTAATATCAAACTACATATTGTCTTTATGAGGTTAAACCTGCTATGATTATGGTTATTATTATTATTATTATTATTATTATTAGTAGTAGTAGTAGTAGTAGTATCATCAGCAGTATTAATTGCATTGTTAATATCAGTGGTAGTAGTATTAGTATTCCAGCAATGTTATGATATTGGTAACAATAGTAATGATAAAATATTCCATAAGTCTTAAAACTAAAGTAAAAACAGCAAGAACACTTAAAAATTGATTGTAAAAAAGAACGAGGGAATATAGGGAAAATACAGGGTGAGTAAAAAAAAAACTGGACCACTTTTTAAATTATTATATCTCAATCATTTAGGCTACAACAATTTTAAACTATGCAAATTCAAGCTCACTCGGTTCTGTTTCCAGTGACATCATTCTTTATGCAAGAATGCAAGAATTGGTATGACCACCATGACCATTTAAAAAAAACTACCCATGAAAAAAAGTTGCCATATGGTTTTGGTTGCATAACCTGATCATTTCCCCTAGTTTTTCCACTCACCACATCACTAAAGGTGAGTAAAAAAGCAAGAAGAGAAGAGGCTGTCAAAAAAGTGAATATCTGGCTAACTGAGGGCATCAGCATTCTTTACCTGCTTCTTCGGAGGCAAATTCAACCTTTCAAGTTGACCACTGCTGCCCTCGTACCAGGAAGATTATTCAACTAATTAGCTCCCTGTTACTTCATGATAAACACTAAAAAAACCATAAAATCATAAAACGTTAGTTTGGAACAGCATCTGAACTTGTCACTTTCAGAAAACTGGCAGAATTAAAATGCAAATGTGAGAAAGCACAGGGCAACTTTTTGTCAGAGGTAGTGTTATTGAAATAGCCGTAGTGGACATCCACTTGCATTCCATGGTCATAACCCATATCACTGGAAGGAGAACAGAATGAGCTTAATTTGCATGGATTTTAATTGTGGTAGCTTACATAGTTGAGGAGATTAGAAAGTGTTCCAGTTTTTGATGGCCCACCCCGTATATAAGAACACACAGCACCCTCTTGTGGATGTAATATTTCTCACCGTGCCTAACAATCTTTCAGGCCAAACTAATAAGGGACACCTGCACATTACATTACATTACATTTAGCAGACGCTTTTATCGAAAGCGACTTACAAAAGGAGGACATAAACAAGTTAACAGAAGTGTAGAGGAACACAGAGTAAACAAAGGCATAGCCAGGTTAGAGCAGCTTAGGGTTCAACAGCAGGAGGGAACACACAAAGAGATAGATGTATCTTAAGTAAGTTTATCGGAGCAGGGATACTTCAGACACCCCGCCCCCTTCCCATACACACACAGACACACAAAGCCACTCAGATAAAGTGCTGGTTAGTGGAGGTTGCTGGGTTGTTAACGACTTAAAACATCAGAAAATAAATGTATAAAAGGATATTCTCTGCTGCATTTTACAGTAAGGACTGTACTGTTTTTTTCTTGTAAACAGAGAAATACATGTGAAATGCAAATGGAAGTCCATGTAAGTGTATGTATGTGTAAAGGCATCTCTGTTCATGAATAAGCCTCTTCAGCTTATGTCTAAATGTTGCTGTAAAAATGAATTTGCCCCTGTATATTTATCACACTTATATGTTTCAGCTCATTACACAAAACATTACACAGACAAAGATAACTGAAGTTAAAAGAAAATACTGTTTGCAAATGAAAATATCATTCCACGAAAAAGCTATCCAAAACTACTTGGCCCTATGTGAAGAATGTAATTTCTTATTAAACCATGAATTATCTATGATTAATCATAAGAAATGGAATTTCTCTCTCAACACTCAGACCTAATTACTGCCAGACTTGGTGGATCAAGAATTGAATTAAATAGTCTGTCTGGCAAACTGCCCCCCCCACCCCACAAAAAACATTGCATTATGCTGCCATGAACTGAAGAAATTCAGGAGAGTCTGGAAAGGGTTACAAAACTATTTCTCAGGCTTTAACCCAAAGTCCACCTCTGAGTGGATAACAAAATGCATCTTAAGGAGTGGCCTAGTCAAAGTCTATCGTAAATTCAGCTGAGATGCTGTACCTTAAACAGGCAATTCAGACTCAAAACTCCTCCATTGTGTCGGAATTATAACAATTCAGCAAATAGAAGTAGACCACAATTCCTCCACAGCAATATCAAAGACTCATTGCCAGTTAATTGCAAATAGTTAATTGCAGTTTTTTTGCTAACAACCATGGCACAACCATAGGTTTAGGGGACATTTTTCCCATGTTAAATGGAATTATTATTTAAAAACTAAGTCTTGTATTTACTTTTTAGTTATTTGTTTCTATAATGGACGTTTTGTTTAATGATCTGAAACATCTAAATGTGACAAATGTGCAGAGGAATAAGAAATCCATAAAGGGGAAAATACTGTTTCACAGCGCTCCTGTCATGTCACTGCATGTTACCGCCCTATGAGTTGTTCTCTGCTTCAAGACTACAAGATTTGTAGAAATCTTAAGAGTTTGTGAACCAGACACATTGGAAGAAATACAGTGGTGACATTTGTGTGCTGTGCAGAATTCACTCTGTAGAGCTTTGGGTCAGTTTTCTATCGAGTTAAAACTGGACTAACATATCCCTTCCAAAGCTAATAGTCACACCCCTCCACTATTGAACCAAAATGAAGGTTTGCCAATACATTGCATAACTGTCTACATGGTTCTGAAAATACAAAGAAGGCCTTTGTCAGTGGACAAGCCTGCAAACTTTCATGTTTCATCATTTGAGCCTAAAATAAACATCCAGATTGCAAGCAACAAGGTAAGTTTGCTTGATGCTGAGACAGCAGACCTCAATCCCATTGAAATCCTATTGTAGAGATTATGGCCATTTCTAAACTCAATTTGACTAAAATTCGACTGGGGGGAAAAAGCAAGGTGACACTGCAACTGAAGAAGAAAAACACTGAAAAAAATAATGTCAAAAAGTTGTAACTTCACTCATTAGTGGCTTTAAGTCACTGTTCGTGGCAAATGTATTCACAAGCTCTAGCAAACCGCCCTTTTTGGAACAGCCCAGTGAATCCAGTTTAGGCCATTTTGCAGTCTAATTGAACAGTTGTATCGAATTACAGGGATGTACATGCACCTGCCTTAAGGTGTTCTTATGTTGTAACCCATAATGGGGCACAGATATGGCCTTTAACCTCCAACATTAACAACAGGTGATCTTTGAGACCAACGTAACATTTTTAGCTGTATTTTTTTTTTTACCAGTATACTTATATTGTTACAAAATATAAATAAATGTGTGTATCATCTCAAGTCAAATTAAGCGCAATTATTTGCAAACCTCATCTGCAAACATTTCCAAGTTTTACTTAATTTTGTTCCAGATATCCACACAAAAACTCACCCTTTTTTGATCAAATGTATCCTAATTCAAACACAAATGACCAACACAAATTAATCAAGGTTGGATCCATATCAAAACCAAGATTGGATTATGTGACCTAATCCTATTTCAAAACCTTCTCTTTCTCTTTAAATAACTAATTTACAAGATTTAATCCAGTACATTTTCCAAAATCCCATCAGACTGCTTTTGAACAAGTGGACCTGGTTGAACAAGTGGTTTCAACAGCCATTTGTCATTTCAAGACAACCATTGCAGGCCTGGATTACACAGCTGTAGGGTTTTGATTATCATAGTCAGATGTTTAAAGATTCTACCATGCATTTCCAAAGTCAACTTTTGGGCTGGCGGAACGCAGATATCTCAAAAAGGATAAAGTTCTAAAAAAAATGAGATATGAATTGCCACTTTGTCCTTCACAAGGCCTATGCAACAGTATATCAACCAAGTCTGTATGTTCGGCTGAACTATGCTCACAAAGATGTAAGTACAATTATAAAAACAATAATACATAAAAACAATTGAATATGAATTAAGCGAATGCAGTCTAGGAATAATACATGCAGTAGGCCTAGTAATATATAATACTCCTTTTTAAATCCATGTGGTTCGCTGCTTGGACCCCTAATGACAGTGTTGGCTATTGTGTTCTATGGAGACATGTCAGTGCAGGGCCAATGACACTAGCCTAATTCCACTCCTAGGTATGCGGACAAACCACACGAGGCATAGCCTACACTTACTCACTAATTCTGATTGCATATGATAAAAAATATACTCGTTTTTAGCACAGGAGCGGTCATAAGCAGCTATATTTTATGGTCACTTTATCATTTAATAGCTGGACATCTCCCACAGCAGACAAAACTTTCTTGTATCTGGACTTTGTAAGGTTTCTCGTTCACAGGGGTGCGGCTTTAGCAGTGTTTAGAGAAGCGCGCATATTTCAGCTCTGCCCAGTCTGTTGAGTCGACATCATCAGTTCACTTCGAAACGTGTTGGTTACAGCCCTCCCACTTCCACTGTCTGTTCCAGTTTGAAGAAGCAAACTCTTACCTATTCACCATACTCAAGTGTAGACTTAAACTTGTGATTTGTGTGCTGCTGTATACTAATAGGCAGTCATACATTTGAACAGTGATTACACAGTAGATTGAATCATTCTCTATGATTGTAAAATTGTCGACGGTAAAAGGGGCGTGACTGTTGGTCAAAGAAGACAGATAAAGGAGACTATTAACCCAATCTCGTGGTTTACCGCCGAGAAAACTCCAGGACCTGTCATTCAGGACGGGTATACCACGACAGATTGGACGTTCAAGTAAGGTATCTACTTTCATTTCAAGCGATAGATGTTTTGTCATTTAAAAAGTATGCTATTGATGGAGCAGAAGCCATTTCGGTGTCGTCTTTCGAATGGAGATTTTAGGTTCAGATTTTTAATGTTTTAGAAAATACGCTTCAGAACAATCTAAATTGAACGTGACTTTACCGTACACTGTTCTTAGATGTGACGTCTATACATTGAGCCTGAAAGGTGTTATACAGGAAAGAGTGTGTTGCACTCTTTTCCATGAACGAGTAAACATGGCCAAGCTGTATTTGAACAATTTTCATAGTTCAGGCCAGAAGTTACTGTTATCCACGTCGAAATCTCCTTTCTCACTGCGTAGCGTACTTCAATCCATCTGAGTCTCCATGTATAGAATGTCTCCAATCAACAGGTAGGCTATGATTCCGGGGTTGCTTTATAAACGCTGTGTAAATACATGCAGATTAGAGTCGCAACATCATCGCCAATCACTGTCCCTCTTTAAACATGCGCTCAAATGTAAACATGTGGATGGTTTCCTGTAAATAGGAAACTGGAGATTGGATGGGATATTCGGAGCCTTAGTGGTAGCTGTACTAACGGTAGACAAAAGGAAAACCATATTAAACTGGCTTATAGAAATTGGTATCTGAACTAAGTAAACCCACTGGGCAGCATTACAGAAATACTTTCCTCCTAAAGCTTGAAAGTCTCACCCTTTAACCAACCTAACACTTACAATCTCAGACACAGCCTGTGAGTTTTGCAAGATACCTGACATTCTAGAATGTTTGAGATGGGTTGGCCAAACACAAGAATCTCAGGAGGAGGTGAAGAGGTTGTGAAATCTTTTTGGCGGCGTACCAGCAGGACATGCCTGTTGAAGCTTTAACACAAACCAAACATTTAATCTAATTACATGTCTAAAGACTGACATCTATACTGTTTTTCCCTTTGACAAATACCTGCATCATCATTGTATACGACAAAGGACATTTGTACTCTGCTGTAGAATTCAGAGGTTATTCTGCTTGGTTGTTTAGTTCAGGCCAGTTTATAGTGTGGTACCCAAATGTTTATGAGAAGACTAATGGAACATTGTATACACCAGTTCTATGTTTAAAATCAGGTCATTCAAAGTGCATTTTCCTAAATGTGGGTTTCAATTAATTTGTTAGATAATCCATTGGCTACTGTTCATATTTCCCTAAAACCTCAGTGAGTGATTGAGAGAGCGACAGATTGGTCTCCAGGGAGTCGACATGGCAACCATCGTCATGGAGAAGATCGGTCGGCTGTTCATCAACCTGCAGCAGATCCAGCAGGTGCCCCAGATGCTGACAGAGGCCGCGCCGTCCATGCCTGGCACAGTGAGAGACACGGAGGTCCCTCGCTTCTTCCGTGAGCGCCACATCCACGCCGGCTACCGCCCTCTCCACCAGGGCTGGCGATACTACTTCCTGTCTATGTTCCAACGCCACAACGAGACCATCAACGTGTGGACACATCTCCTCGGAGCTCTGCTGGTGCTGGTAAAGGTGGCTCAGCTTTCAGAGATGGTGGATTTTTGGGGGGACAGGCACTCCTGGCCACTTCTCATTCTGCTGACGTCGTCGTTCTCTACATGCTCTGTAGCACCACTGCCCATCTTCTCGCCGGCAAATCTGAGCTCTGCCACTTCTCCTTCTTCTTCCTGGACTACGTGGGAGTGGCTCAGTACCAGTACGGCAGTGCGGTGGTGCACTTTTACTACGCCGTGGAGGAAGACTGGCATGGGTGCGTGCGGGGCATCTTTATGCCCGTAGCGGTCCTGCTCTGCTGCCTCTCTTGCCTCGGCTGCTGCTATGGAAAGTACCGCAACCACAGCCTGCCACCCTGGGTGCGAAAGGTGGGCCAGGTGGTTCCCTCCTCAGTTGCCTACAGCTGGGACACGAGCCCAGTGTTCCAGCGGATGTTCCTGCGCTTGTTTGGACATGGAGATATAAACGTACACACAAGTGATGACCTCGCGTTGACCTTTCACTGTGGCCAAGTGACCTTCTTCCTGTTGAGTGCCTTCTTCTTCACACACCCACTGCCTGAGCGTCTGTTTCCCGGACGCTGTGACTTTCTGGGGCAGGGCCACCAGATTTTCCACATCTTTTTAGTCCTTTGCACACTAAGCCAGATCCAGGCATCTTATCTGGACTACCTGGGCAGGCGTGGCCTCTACGCCCGTCTCCATGGTGAAAACGATGCAGCACTCTTCCTTGGCCTTTACGTGGTGACCCTAGTAGCATGTGTTGGGATTGTGGTCTTCATGATTGGAAAAGTGAGGCAACTACTCGACAGCAGAGAGAAGGCCAAGTAACAGATAATAGCTACTACATTGCAGTTCTGTAGTGTTTCTCATCTAAATCTGTTTGGTCACTGTCTTTAAGGATTCACAATCAACCATTCTGGAAACAGCCTATAACCTGTGATTGTTATTATGGTTTGTCTTTGTTGTGATGCATTGACCTACTGAAGCGGTGGGTAGTAATGGGTAGTGTAATGCAGGATAAGTGCAATTGAGAGCTGTATTTTTGGTACTAAGAAAAGCAGAAACTTTATTCTTAACTACATAATCTCAAATGTTGACTTAATAGTTCATTGTTGTTCTGTCTATTTTTAAAGGATATTGTTGCCATATAGCTCAGTTAATTTTGAGTCACTGAGTATTAGACTGTTGATTTACTGAGTTAGACTATTTAGCGTAAGTGATCCTACTATTAGCATAATGCCTATTATCAGCCATTTCTGTTGCTGTTCCACTTAAAATGAGGCTGTAGCTGGTGAAAAAGAAGTTATTTCTGTGAAAATAAACTAATTTTAGCCCCTGTAAGCCTTTGGTTTAAGTAAGTGAACTTATAACTTTTATTTTAAACTGATTTCGCATCGAAATGTCTCTCACCACCCGGCTGATAATAGACTTGCTTATGCTAATTATTTTGTTAACATGTCTTATGCGTCACAACAATCTATAATGAGGGAGATTAGATATTAAAGAGATTTTTAATGCAGAATATTTATAGACTCTTATGCTTTATGTTGCTGAGTTCACTGTTGAAGTATGGTTTGGAACATATACCAGTGTTTCTCTGAGGGTGTGTCTGTGTAATGCACTTTATTACTACTTTTATACATGACCATTTTGTCATTTGAAGGTCTAACCTTCAGTCTGAGATTATTGTTTGTAATATGGTTATTGTTTGTTAGCTTGTTATTACTGTCTGTAAGTGCCTGGAGAGATATGGTGTTTTTTTATATTGCCATCTAATGATTGATCCAGCAATCTTTGTATTTTGTCCCACATACCAGTATTCATGTACAGTCAACAACACAGTACTGTGGATTGTATCAATAAGGCTTGTCTCTGCATTGACTGTGTTGATGCTTCTGTATATTCACAACTCCAGTCTCTTATACATTCCAAATGTCCATTCAAAATGGAGTAAAAGAAAGATGGGGATGTTAAATCAGAGCAATATGTCTCCTTTGTTGGATGGCCTCTGCAATCTTTCACCCCCTCCTTCAACCGTGTTGTTTTCCTCAGCTCTGTGACGCAGGCTTTGGTTGGCATGTGTTCTCATTGGCTGTTGAATAATGATCACCATGGTGATACCAAATTAAACATGAGTTCTGCCACTCAGGTTGGGTAAAAGTGAGGGGAAATGGATGACCAGTCTTTTCCATATGGCAAAGAGCTCTCTCTATTTCTCTCTCTCTCGGGCTCTCTATCTCTCTCTTTCTAATTAAATGCAAAATGTTACATCACGGTTTATTCAGCTCACAGAGTAAGTGTTAGCTCTCGATTTGTCACAGAGCCTTAGTTCAAACCCAGTCAAGAACAAACTATTGCCTCAGCATGTAGATCACTTTGGTACTGCCTTGTGAAACTGCCACAGCAGCTTCCTCAAATCAAACACAAGACTGCTGAAAGTAACCTGTGGGGAGTTTTACACTGCCCCCATGTGGAGATGTATGAAAATACATTAAATAAATATTTGTTCAAGATTAATTTGTTTCTCTTTTCTTGCCATTTTTAATCAGGCTGATATTAGTTTGCTTCAACAGATAACACATAGTTTTCCACTGACACAGTCTGCAGTACTATATCTTGGAAATGTAGTCTTGAGATTGTTTCAGCATGCTTCTCAACCTGGGAAAAATATTCCCAAATATTATATAAATGTGCAGTTCTTTAACAGTGCATCTGTTTGATAAGATATAAAATGTTAGGTCAGAGTGTTTGTTAGAACTGTGAGACGACACGTAAGCCAATTCTCAAAGGTGCTACTAATGTACCGGTCGAGATAACGAGGCCTACTTCGCATTGTGAAAGCAAAGAATTTACTCCGTAATGTCAACAGGGGCCCTGAAGAAAAAAAGGTCTCTTTTGTTGGTCTTGCAGACGTTAACTCTCTCCCTCCCACAAGAGTCCCTCAGAAATAAAGTCAGTCCTTGACATGAACGCATAGTTGATAAACTTACTTAAACTTAAAGATTGTTTTCTATTTCCACAATCACGTACAAAGTCGAGTGTTGCAACACTTTTACAGTATACTAACCTTATCATGAAATGTGCTTTGCAGCTCAGACTTTCCATGGGGAAGTGGAAGCGGCCCCTTTAAAACACGCAACGAATAGCGGGTTAAGCTGTAGAGGGGGGAAGAGACGACTGTACGGCGAGAGAGCAGGGCACTGAGACACACACACACACAAAGGCATATTAGAGTTGTGATCATGGGCATCAAATTGTATTACACCACTGTAACGGCTTCAAGGGAGGTAAGACCAAACAAATCTCTTACCTTTAAATGTGTGTACCTTACATTAGAAACCATGCAATTGTTACAGCGAGCGAAATGGTTTAAAAGGCAATGTGGGATTACGCACAACGACACACCCAATGGCTTGAGAATAGGCTGGGTAATATCTCAGTGGGTCGTTACAGTAAGTAGCAATTTTGTAGCTAAAGCTGTGTCGTGCATCAGCATCAACCATTCATTCATTTATGACGTTTAGAGCTGTTCTTGCTTACAGCTGAGCCAAGCGCAGGAAATGCAAACTCACTAAGCCAAGAGGACGGAAGTCATATAGTCCCGCATTTTGGGTTTTACGCCTCTTATTTCTCTAGAACAATGCCAGGGAAATTAGCTATCAGCGACAGAATCCCCTGCTTGTCTGTTTAGCCGTTATCAGCGGATGGCAGAGCATCATGCCCAGTTATCTAAATAAGCTAACCTACTGTGTTAAATACCGATGCCCGCCAAGCGCACATGCTGTGTAATCGTAGCTAACGTTACCTGGACCCACGATAAGGTTGTATTTAAAACAGTTTATTGATACTGAGCAGGTTTGAATGTGTTGGTCTCGTATTAGTATCGATAGCTTTGACAGTGCTACTCTGTACCAGTTTAATGTAGGATGCGTTGCAAGTGAAGTGAGAAATAACATTTCAGGCAAACATCTGTTACAAATAAGTCAGGAATGTGAGCGAGACGACAATGATTTTGATCTCTGCGGAACAGACAAGCTCATCATTGTGGACTCTAAGATATAACCCATAATGCAAACATTCCACAGTAGTCTTGTGATTGCATTGGGTAGGCTGAGTTGAAAATAAACCATCCCCAAATTCATTGTTTTACGTACTTAAATTGTAGCTGTATGTTGCCATTGTGATCGAATGATTCACACAATGCATGTGATGTTGACACAGAATTTGGTCTGGGCTTCGCCTCAGGCGTGGCCCTTACGCAAACATGCCCTCCAACTTCCTCTATCTCTGTGCTGTCAGATAGCCTACCATGCAGCAATTAGTCATCAGCTTTGTCGTTTTTACGAAGAGCTGCCCATAAGCTGTAAAACACGCGCTTCTCAGTACAGGATTTTTGGCAGCATTAGGCCTATTGTGAGCAAGTTATTGCTGCTCCAGCACAGAATTTTGATAAATTTAACTTCCTAGTCAGGGGCGTTGTTGACAGACATGACTTCTGCACTGCACATAATGTGCTCTGCGACGCCACCTGCTTGTATTTACCTACTGTGATTTTATCATGCCTTATTTGCTTACAATTGTAGCAACTTTTTGACGCAGTGAACCATCTGCATTAGAGTTCTTTCTTTGTATGTGGTGCAGGTGCCGTCCCCAGCCAATTCCCTGTCATAGGCCACACACATACACAGAGTTGTCAGTCCTGGCTTCAGCAATGAAAAACCTTTTGACATATTTGGTCCACATGGGTTAGGTGCAAGGGCAGAAGGATTATTTGACACCTGCACACACAGTTGCTTGAAGTGCAGCTAGTAGCCCTCTCCAGCCAATTCTCTCTCTGTCTCTGTCTGTCTGTCTGTCTGTCTGTCTCTCTCTCTCTCTCTCTCTCTCTCACACACACACACACACACACACACACACACACACACACTTGCTTGTAATGTAATTATGTACCATCTCAAGTGGGCCCTGTGACGTGCAGTGTGTCCTCTCCACAGGTGAAGTCCCAGCAGGCAGAGGTCATGCGAATCCTTGAGAGCAAGAGCATCCAGTTTGAGTTGATCGACATCTCTGTGGGAGGGTCTGTACGAGATGAGATGAGGTCCAAATCAGGAAACCCCACTGCCGTACCTCCCCAGATATTCAACGAGGACCAGTACTGTGGGGTAAAACATACTTTCACACGATATGATCATCACACAATTGCTGCACTGGTGGAATAAAGTTTGACTCTCAAATTTGAGCTAGGCTAGCCTTCTACTTTCAAACTAGTGTGGGATTATTACCTAACAATATCTGTATATCCATCGTTCCACCAAACTGATATTGTAAAATTGTGATGTGTGTTTTCATTACCTAGTAGCTGATTTTGGGAAATGTTTTTTTCTGATTATTTTTGTGGGTCCTTTTGTTTGGTAGAACTACGAGATGTTTGCAGAAGCAGTGGAGGCGGACACAGTGGAACAGTTTCTGAAAATGGCGTGAGAGCTGCATTCCGTAGCATTTGACCCTACTCCCACCCCCCCTCGGGCCCGTCTCAGCCCCTCTGCCCCGCTGGCAGAGCCCCGGCACCCCCCCCCCCCCCCTCCACCACACTCCCCTTCATCTCAATGCCATGATACATGCCAAATACCAACCAACCAATCAGAAAGCACACATTTGCAATCCCAACATGCAACACAATCGGTTAAAGTCACCGAACCACTTTTGGAATGGTTGTTCGTATGTTTTGTAAACTTAAGTGTTTGTTTGTTTGTTTTTTCTCTTCAATTTCCCCCATTTTGTGGTGTATTTTCCTATCTGGTACTTCTGCTGCTGACGTGTATGATGTGTATATGTCACTAATTCGTCTTAATGTCATTGGGATCAATTGGATGGTGCGATATGTGGGTAATTAGGTCAACTAATCTGGGTTGTCATCACACCATCAACTCAGATTAACCATCAAAAGGAATTGTAATTTGTGATCTTGAATTCTAATGGACCAAACTAAAAACAAATATGAAGGATACTTAATCATCACTGTAGTCCAATCTTAAGTAAGTATTGTTTTTTGATGGCCTTCAGATTCCCATGTTATATCACCAGGAAATATATTTAAAAAATGATTACCACCAAATCAGTATGCCAAGATTATCTCGAATCAGTCTTAAACATTTGACACACCAGGATCGACTGAAGTCAGCACAACAATATTCAGAGCAGACAAAATTCTTTACAAGAGTGCATGGTTATATATTACTGTGCTCTATCTGTGATTAAAAATGCCTATTTTCCAAAGCTGCAGTTACAGACAAGCTTCAAAGCACAGGTACCATATAGTGTTCACTGTTAAAGCTAGGTGCCAATCTAATATGACAAGAATAACGCTGTCCATCTGGGTAAATCCTCTCTGCAGGATCCAGATTCTGACTTCTTATCTCTGTCAGTAACTTTCCAGAAAGTCTCACACATGTAGATCAAGATGACTAGATGATGATAAACTTTCCTGGAAAGAAACATGCTTTCATGATTGGTTGGATTCTGTTCTACATACCACCAATATAACTTCAAAAACATCTCATCATGTACTAGAATGCAGTGAATATGACTATGCACTGAAGGTCTTGCTCAGCAGTTTCGCCACTATTGACATGCTTTGCATTCTGGGATGTTGAACCAGACCAGGTTGAACCTGTATTAGACTTTGGACCACAGGGACACAAAAACCTAGCCTTACCTGGACCTCTGCACATGGGAAACTTGGAGGCCTTGCTTGTGAATAGGTGAAGAGTCTGGTGTCTCCCAAACTCGTATTTGCTTTGTGTCTGTTGTGTTCAAATAATTCTTTGAGCAGATTTAGATGTTTTTTTGAAGCTAGGTATTCTAAAATGCACTCATAATCTAAAGGCTTGTGTACTAGATATATGTACGTGAAGATGTAAGGAAGAAAATGCCAGACGACAAAGACAGTTGGTCCATTTTGTTAGCTTCTGAAAGACTAACTGTGTCTCAGTATTTCAGTCTTGTACCATCAGCCATCTAATGTCTTAATGTCTCTGAGCTTCTGCTTGGCTTTTGGACCAATGCCCCTTTTTTTGGCCAAAAACAAAAGAAAACGTGGAAAGAAATGCTGTTGTCTTCCAAGAAGATGGTGAAAAGGTGATACAATGAGTCAAATAAAATGGAAAAAAGTGTACTGAGTGCAGTGTGTTGAGTTTCTTTTATTTCTGAAAAATGGTGGGAGAGAGAGGTGCAAGCCAATGTTGTGGCTGAAGGTGGTTTATATTTGATTTCCAGCTGTTGGTGAAATTACACCCCTACCATTCATGCTTCTAAAACAGTGTGTTGATTGGCCAGAAGAAACAGTGTGCATCAGGAAAAGCCACTATGTGTATTTTCCCTTAACCAGTACTGTAGAAAGTGTGAGTATTTTTGAACGCACATACTGAAGGATAAATCACAAATTTCGATTAAAGATTATACAGATTATAATCATAGACTTCATCTTGAAATAAATGCTCTGTGATGGTATTTGGCACCTGTCCTGTCACCCATCTGAGCACCCTGCAAGTTCTTGTGAAATGTGTCGGGTTCTGTGTAATGCTGCTGATATCACACTCTGGAAGGCTCTGATTAATTCATACTATGCCTCTAAATGGCATGTGTAGTTGGTGCGGCACTTACTTTGATAATTTATAACGCTTTTTAAAATAGATGCTAAACCTAATAGAAAATTATTGTCATAAGGAAAATCCAGACAGTTTGTAAAAGGGTGGTTTGGAGGACACAGACCATTTGTTTGAGTAAAACTGTGCCTCATTTCATTCACACGCAGCGACTATTTTAAGTTCTTTGAGCTGGTTGGAAGATATTACAGAAGACCAAACACATGTCAACATCATATACCCATATCTAAACTAAAAAAAACAGATGTCTTCTGCTTTTATCATAGAATACAAAGTGCACTTGTCACTTCCTATTTAAACTAAGGGAAGTTAACAGAGTTGCTTCTGCTTTCTGTCAATAATACACCTTCATACTGAAAAAAAAAAACAGTACCCACTAACCAGTACACATGGATCTGTGGTCTACTCCAACTCCAGTCTCAGGCTGGGGGTAGCTGGTTGCTACACTGCAGCACTTGGGCGATAGATGTCTTGACTTGATGGCAGAGACTGATAAGGATGGAGAAACACTGCTCCTTTGTTACTTGACCCTGCTTTTCCTCCCTCTTCAAGATTTAAATCAGCATGCTTCTATAACCTCTCTCCCACATCCATAATTTAGCACATGCTATACAGTATGTATTATATCCATGGGTAGATATTTGTTTGAGATTAAAAATATTATTATTTCAATCAGATTTTAGTAATAGTGTACAACTTTTTTATACCACTGCTTAATGCTAATAAAGATTCTAATTCCGATTCACCAACATGTACCACTGAACCAGACTGTGAACCACAGAAGATAGACAGTGAACCCATAAACCCATATTGATATGCAAATACACAATCACTGTGGGATTTCCTGCTCTGTGGACCCATCAGCTCTGTTACTATAACCCTTTCCTGTGAGGTTAACTTTGCATATTCACGTTAGATTTGCTATCTTTTCACAGTAGGTCAATCTTTATGGACTGTAGAGGGAAATTACGGACTTTACATAGTACTTATAGGAATTACATAGTATGAAATAAATTGGCTACAGTGTGGAATAATGTGGCTACAGTCATACATTGTTCTGACAGTTGAAAGCTTTTCAAAAGGTGTTTAGATTGTAGTTGATAAATTACCTGCCAACTGTCACTATAAACATTTTTTATTTAGGCCTATTTATATTATTGCATGATGTTGCTAGTCATGTATTCTGTGGTGAAGTAGATTCATTTCTGACTACTTGCCTTTGCAAGTTATATGTTTATATATTTTATTATATTTTGTTTAAAATGTGGTGTTTTAGTATTTAATAGTTTTGACATTGTACATTTTGGAAAAGAAATGTCTGACAAGAATAATAAATATAAACATATTGTATTTTTTTCCGACGAATTTCTTATAAATGTTTACAAACCTCAAGAGCAGAGCACAGGCCTTGAGCTACACTAGTTTTGTCTGTCTGGGTCACTTACCCACCCTGATATTCTGTAGACATCGCAGTACAGAGGGAGGCACCGTGCTCAGCAGGCCTGCAGTAAATGTCAGTGCACATAAAGCACAGTCAAGCATCGTTAGACTCTGATTACTTGTGTGTAATTGGAATGTAATGTAATCTGCTCAAATGATTGGTGTTTATAGCAGTATTGACACATGACCAGACCACAGTGGTTTATAATTTATCACCTCTTCCCGCAGGTGTTTCTTTACTGCTACATACACACGTGGGGGGTGTTTCAGTATGTATACAGTGTTTTCTTTCCCAGAAAATAATATTGTGACTTTTAAAAATGACAGAAATTATATAGGTTATTACCTATATCTTACAATATTTTTTGATATTGGCAAGAAACTTGATTTTTTTTTGTAGAATTAAAAGTCGATGCAGCTTGCGACCAAATCTCACACAGCACATGAGACATAAGAGACATGATAACACACAAGGCCGATTGAAGGCCCATATAATAAGGATATCACAGATTATTAAAAAATCATTACATGGTTGGCTTTAATTATACACAAATGATTAGCAGCATACATAAAAATAATCGTGTTTTTAAGTAATGCACAGTCTGCGGTCTGTACTTTTTCCCATCCCAAGGTGTGATGACTTTGTCCAGTTATAGTGTTTTGACATAACTGATGAAAATGTTATATATTCCTATTGCCCTATACACTATGTGATTCAAATGTAGTATTATTTCCTACCAGAGGGTGTCAGTAAAGCACTATTTAGCAGTTAAGGCATGCATCACTATTTGCTTCTATAGGGCAACAGCAGTGTTATCCTCAGCATCCTGGAGCTGCATAAGCACATTTTGATGGCAGTAAAATGCAAATTAAATAAACGTTAACAATGCATTTTAAAGGTAGTCCCATGCTTAATCACTTAGCCCTGGGGGATATGTTAAGTACTATACCTACACTTGGCTGACGCCCTCATGATTCTTTACCATGTGATGAACATGAGTAGCCTGGGCCAACCCATAATGCCTGTGACGCTACATTGAATTGAGAACTTCCTGTCCATGGGAGGTTTGCCAGACCAAGCTCCATCTACGAGCTTGGTGCGGCAGCCAGGCTAGAACGTGAGTGCTGATAGCAGGAAATCCATGAGGCACAGTTAGGAGTATGTTAATCATTTATATTGGCCTCAGCTTGAGTCTCCAAGTGTCACTCAGCTACAAAGAAAATAGTTTCTGAATAATCTGACCAAAATATTAATATTTTTTCATTGATCTTCTAAATAATGTGTATTGGTTACATCCAGTCCGATAGGCCTTTGTGTGGGAAGATGTCACCTGAGATTTTCAGCAAATTTGGGTACAATTTTCCTCCCCTCCCACTTTAGTCATAGTGCCCTGTACCAATGTTAGGCCATTAGAATCATCCTAACTCCACACCCTGGGCATTGTCCCTGTATGCATGTGTCCCTGTAATTTTGGGCAAGTGACAATTTTGTTTGCATGGAAACAGATCTTGGGGCCCCACTACAGAGCCTCTGTTCATTCCTTTGGCCTAATGACCTCCGATCCAAACATGTCTGAGGATTACTGATATGATTATCACAAAGTGCAAAATGTGTCTAGTCTAGTAGTTTTCAGCACATCCCATGTAATGTTCTTTCTTTGAGAACTCATCATGAGAAATAGGATGTGGTATCTGTGTTCAGAGTGTACTTGTGGTTAAGTCCATGTGAATTCTGGTTATAAAAATTACCCACTGAACTCTTGCAAAGCTGTCTTCAGACTTCTGTCTCCTACAACTCATCTCAGCATCACATTATGTTTATTTGAAGTTGCCTCATGGGGAGCACTGTGTAGCCCATCAGGGACAGGAAGCCTAATAAAATTGGGAACAGATGGATTTTTTAAATGTATAGTTTACATAAATGAATGAAATATTTATATCTTTTTTAAAATTATTTTTTTAAAGCACATCGGTGAAAGGTTTAGTTGTCCTTACCTCCCATGTTAGCAAAATATTAATGCATGATGAATCAGCTGAGCATGGCGCGATGACGTCGCACAGGCTGACAGTTTTGTGGGCTGTGCTTCGAGCGGAAAAGACAGAGCTACAAAGCGGATGTGCTGAACCCGGTGTATCTTCTCAACACAAGTAAGAATGTCCTACTTTTAGTAAACACAGGCTAGCCACGTTATTACTGTATATTGTCGAATCTTACGTAACACATATGAATAGCTACTACATTGGGCATTGGACAAAGGACAGTTGTTAGTAAACTACGATTTGAAGAATCTCTATTATGGCTAGCTAACACTAGCAAAGCTAACGCTAAATAACCAGTATTGTCCGCTATGAAGGTAGTTAGACGTAGATAGCTGTCTTGTCTGGTTATCTTATTTGAAATAACTTAGCCAACAGGCTAGCCAGAAAACCTACCCATTCAGGATAACTTACCACATAGCCTAAACAATCTCGTTTTGTGTTTGCTAACATCGTAGAGCAAGGAATACATGAATTTACCACAAGTTTGGTTGTTATGCTGAAGGTTTAGCTCATGCTAGCTAGGGCATTGAAACGTATCAGACTTGGTTCCAATGTAAGTCGTATGTCTCCACGATTGTATTAAATAATACATTCTAACAAGTGAAAACCAGGATCGGTTATCGTTTTTGTTGGCCAGAAACATTTTTATGAAGATACTGTCGCCTCGTTTACGACAGCTATGCTAGCTGACAGCAGCTGACTAGTCAAATGGAGCTGACAGAAACATCAATATTTGTAAATGTAGATACAAGGCTAATCTGCCATCAAGACTCACCTTTATGTAACGTTACCTTCAACTAGATGGCATGTGGTGTTAATATCTGTATGAATTTACCTAAATTATTGTCACGAATAGCTTGTCATGATCTCTGTTCTGGAATTTGACATTATCTTGCGAACTTTTTACGAACAGGCTAATAGCCTCAAACGGTTCAGGTAATGTCATTGCGTAACGTCATATCATCTTGCTTTACAATCTGTAATCTGCTAACCAAAACAATCAGATATGATAACATTGCATCAAACTCTGTCTAACTATTAACGGAGAACATAAAGGGTGTAGGGAATACGCGGCGGTAAAACGTAGCCAACCAGTCGTAGAGCCACAATCTTACGAACTAATGGACAGTTAATGTCATGATTAAAGGTTATCTAATTAACCAAGGGTTACGGCCATGTGACAGGACAATTTCTAATCCCTTCGCTGGCTGACACACAGACACTGATCAGACATACATCTAACCGTTACTCTACACTTTATCAGTTCATCCTCTCAAGCTGCTCTCAGATTTTTTGGAAAAGGTCCGGGTAGGGTGTGTTTCCACTTGACCATTTCCGTGTCCCCCCCTGGAGTCAGCAGTCAGCTCGGCACAGGTTGCCTTAGTAGTCGGTTGGGTAATCGCTCAAGATTTAAGTGGATGCATCATGCATGAGTCAGCCATGGCCAAATCTAAAGATGACTTGTTCTTTTTTCCCTCCTCAGACATGTTGGTCTAATGTAAGATTATCTAGTTAATGAACATGTTCCCATAGCATGGTGTGGTATATTAAGCTTAACATCTTAAAGCACACTATATGGTCAAGCTGTCACTCTCACGTAGCCTATCCATTCATGAACCAAGGGTGTGGTGGTTTCCTACCAAAGGATTGTGGATGTGGAAGTTGAGCCAGTGATTTGCAGTGTAAGCATTTTGTTAAGTCCTGTAACCACATCAAAAAGTGAAACATAGAATCAACTTTAAATAATATAAAGTCAAAAATGTGCATGCCAGGACATGTTATGAACCTGCACAGCATTGTTGTTAAACCAGAGTAAACAGATGCATGCAGAAAATTGCCTTAATGTTTTGCCTCTATGCAGCACTTTTTACAGTGCAACTGTTTTACAGTATGTTTCTCTCTCTCCCCCCCTCCCCCTCTCCTCCCCTCCTCTCTCAAACTGTTTCAGTTTTAGGAGTTTTAGTGACCTGCCTGCTCCCTGCCCAGTTTTCCTCCTTGACTGTCTTCAACCGTGGGGTTGAAGCACACACCTCTTACAGCACAATGTCCTACGCAAAAGCTGACAGCTATCGCAGCCCTCCCCGAGACTTTAACAGCCTCATCCAGACATGCAGCTCCAACATCCAGAAAATCACACAAAACAGTAAGTGATGGAAAGCTGTCTGTAAATAAATTAGCCGTCTGTAAGTGTAAGTAAGTTTTTGCTGCTCTTATTAGCAGCTTAATTTGTGTCCAACAAATTCAGTTATACACTTAAACAATTCAGCGATAAGTCCAAACCCCAACCTGAGAGGGGCTAGTCTGTTTTACTGTACTCTGCTCAGTGGTACCACATAGCCTGGTAAACCAGCCTCTCGTACTTCACTTGATTTTGTACAGAGGGCCTGGCTGTGGTTTCATTGACATGGTTGTCTCAGGCAGCATCTTGGCTGACCAATCAGCGAGCAGAAGGAGTGTTTGTGAGCGATGACGTTGACTTTGTGTGGTACATTTGAATTGTAGTGCGTAGGCAGACTTCTATCAAGGCTAATTGCATATGTCATGACCAGATCTTAGCGACTGGGTAAAGGCAGATCCAGTCGTTTTAAATTTCAGCAGAGTCTAGACGTGCAGGAAGAAATTGTTTGCTGATTGGTCAGGCAAGATGCTGCCTAAGATGACCATGTCAACGAAACCACAGCCAGGCCCCCTGTACAAAATTAAGTATGAGCTGGTTTACCTGAGAGAGGCTATGTTGTACTGCACTCTGCTTGCTGGTGTTTTCACAGCCACACTTGGCTAAAGTACAGAAGTACATCATTTGTAAAAATCCTAATTGACAATTAAAAATGTCTAGCATATTGCTTGCTTTACTGAAGTCATAGCTGTTGAGACAAATTAGGTGTTGCAAACCATAATGCTGATGTCTTTCATGTCTTTGTCTGATATGTGTATGATGTGTGTATGCGGGTGTGTATGATGTCATGTCTTTCATGGTTTCATATCATAGTTGACAAGATTTAGTTCTTATAGGCACCATGATGCATTGACTCACTGTTAACACTGCTGCTCTATATATTAATGTGATTTTTGCTCTTGTATTACAGCGGCCCAAATCAAAAACATGGTAAACCAGCTGGGCACGAGGCAAGACAACAGTGAACTTCAGGATAAGCTGTAAGTACTGCCTGTAAACTCATAGTTTAAATACTTTCAGAGCATAATATTGTTGCTTTTAAAGGTCAAATTGTTATTCTAATCCTTTGCTCTCATACACAAATCGCAGAACTGTGCAAATCAACTATTTCAATTCTAAAATGTTTTTTTTTTTCATAGCTTTGATATAGGACATATCCGATTTGCTTGATTTTGTTCTTGTGCTAACATGCTTTATTATTACTTAATGTGCTAAAATCATATAATGGACTTTCAGCCAACAGATGCAACACTACACAAACCAGCTTGCGAAAGAGACCAACAAACATCTTAAAGACCTGGGCTTACTTCCTCCACCCACGTACCCTTCTGAACAGGTTAATAATTCTCTCACACCTATACACTTTTCAATATGAAAATGCATCTTGTTGCGTACTTCAACTTTGATGCATTTAATTTGATTCAGCCAGCATTTAAATAACATAATGCTTTCATGGAACTTGATTGCCATCAAAGTTTCAGTGTGCAACAACACTTTATTTATTTTGAGCACGTTTATGTCTTAAATCCATGAAAGTCACCTTGTCCTCGTTTCAGAAAGATGTCACTTAGAGGCTCCTCTTCAGCTGTAACAGTAGTGACATTATAAGATGCAGTAGAATACAAAAAAAAACAGATTGCTTGTGTTTGCTCCCCTGCAGAGACAACAGAAGATTCAGAAAGACCGGCTGATGAACGACTTCTCGGCGGCCCTGAACAACTTCCAGGCCGTGCAGCGCCGCGCTGCCGATAAGGAGAAGGAGACAGTGGCCAGAGCAAGGGCCGGCTCACGCCTCTCGGTACGCTAGCCAACATCCACTCATAAATAACTAATAACAACATGGGCTCCCTGTTGGGTTATAAAGAGACGTACAGTGCTGCAGGCTAAAGGGCAGTCCTCATTACGGCCTTGCTCATACAGCAAAACAATACCATACACTCTCAGAAAAGAAGGTACAGAATTATACTCTAACTTGTTACACCAGTACCCTCAAAGGCACATAATTGTACCACTATTTTGCAACTAGTTTGTACCCAAATAATAGGACAGAAGGAGTACAAATCTGTATCTTACGGTACAGTCAGCATTAATGTACTCCCAAAGGCTAATATTTGGACCTTAAGGTGTTGATGTGTACCTATTGAGCTCTGGAAAAGGTACAAACTAGTTGTAAAATAGTGGTTAAAAGGTACAAATATGTACCTTTGAGGGTACTGCCGGTGTGACAAGTAAAAGTACAATTCTGTACCTTCTGTTCTTAGAGTGTACCAAGATTATTAGGACATGTACAGTGTATTCGACTCACTGTGCACTTATATTTTCATTAACAGACATGTTTTAATATAGAATACAGGAGGAGAACATGAATGAACATGATGATATTGAAAGTGACATCTGCTAGCATTAACACAAGCTTTCATTCCTCTTTTTTGTTTCTGAACACTGCTGTCATTTGCTCACTTAATATAGACTGCATGAATGCTGTTATTGGTGCTAAGACAAGTGCATAGTAACACCCTGAACACCCTGTGTTAGTTAGGGGGAAAATATACCGCTAAAGCATAACCAAGCTGTACTCTGTCATTTTCAGGAAAAGCATCTGCTAAATGTTTAACTTCAAGCTGTTAGATGTGAGGTGGTCACAACCAGTAAATGCCCTATACTATGTGCATATAGTATGAAATAAGTCAGTTGGTCATAACGATAACAAATCCTGCATGCTACTACGTACATTAGAAATGAAGAAAGCTTTGAATGGTGGACATATGGACTTTTTAATGTTATCATGTTGTTTTATATTATTTGTCTGTGTGTGCTTGACCATATTTTCACCTAGGCTGAAGATGGTGGCCATGACGAGCAGCTTGTTTCCTTCGATAAGTAAGCACACCTTCAAATGCTCTCCATCAGCACCCACTATTATCCTTGTTGTTTTAGCCATATAATTCCCCTGTCCTACCCTACCCTTTCCCTAGCCAGCACACCTACTCTGGTGCTTATCCTGAATCCCCAGCAGAGGTGAAGTCTCAAACAAAAAACCCTTCTGGCTTCAGAAAGTAAAAGTCCTACCATGTCGTGGTTCTGCCTGTACACCAGAAACGGCTAAATAGTTCATCAACCTGACTGAAGAGTTTTGCTAATTTGATTTTGATTGGGTGGTTTAGTGAATGGCTAAAACAAATGCATGGTAGTTGTTTTACTCTCTGGAGCTTTGGTTTCCCACCTCTGCTGGCCAGCCCACTATATCCCGCCCGGTGGGTTACCGCTCTAGCCCCTTCCAGGAACACTGGAGATCTTATTGCTCACCATCTTGGCTTGTAGTCATCCTCCCCAGCTGCTGTGTGTATGTCTGCGTAGTCTTCGCGTCTCCAGAGAGGAGCGCAGGACAAACACTTGTGCCGTCTGCCAGCATGTAATCCAGGCTAGAGCACAGGCCAAAGCCACTAAATCTTTTGAGAAAGCTGAACAGTTTAAGAATGTGCTCACTTTTCTATCTGTGTCACACTTTGACTCCCCTGGGGCTACATGAGCTAGCACTGTAGGCACACAGACAGTTTGACTTTTCACACCACAGTGTGAGAACCAGCAAGTACTGCATGTTGAACTCCAGCTATGAGGATGTACAAAATAGCACATGAGCACAGTATGATAATCTGATACTCCTACTATTTATCTATTTACACGTTTTTTTATATCAATTCCTCCTATGTAAGACTTTCCTGCACTTGTAGGTATTTATAGTTATTGTAGGTGAAGGTCATACTCTCCTCTGACCTGTGTACAGGGCCCTTTGGGGACAAATGAAGTGTTTTGATTTGAATTGAATTGCTTGTTAATGTGTCCGAGCAGTATCATCATTGTGCTTCAAACCCACAGTCACGATGATTGGGGCCAGACCACCACACAGACAGAGGAGGCGGCCATTACAGAGGAAGACCTGGAGCTCATTAAGGAGAGAGAGACCAACATCCGACAGCTGGAGGTGTGCATACTTACACACTCTCACACACATACACATACACGCACACCCACACACTCAAAGAGTCACAGATGTACACATATTCACACACGCACAACAACACAAACACACATACACATCCCGTACATTTACACACAAAGAGTCACAGATAAACATATTCACCTACCCATCTCCAAACACACACACACACACATTCCTTGTACAAATAAACTGCTAAAACAGCTCTCTGGATTATTCTCATGTGTGATGTTCTTGCCTCTGTGCTTTTCCAGTCAGACATCATGGATGTCAACCAGATTTTTAAGGACCTCGCTGTGATGATTCATGACCAGGGGGAAATGATCGGTAAACAAACACCACACTCACAGTTCTGCATTCTCCGCTTGAGTTTGTAGCTTGTACAACAGGGCATCCTGGATTAACCTGGTTTGTATGGATAAATACTGCATTGTCTTTAACTCTGATATGGTTTCTGAAGACCATGGAAATGTGCGCTTGAGTGTGTCTGTGTGTGTATAACAGACAGTGTAGAAGAGAACTTGAAAAAGGTATTGTATGGACAAATACCACAGTGTCTGTTGACCATTTTAATGTGTGTGTATGTGTATGTGTGTGTGTGTCACAGACAGCATAGAGGCGAACGTTGAGAATGCAGAAGTCCATGTGGAGCGCGGAGCAGAACAGCTGCAGAGGGCAGCATACTACCAGGTACCACCAGCAGCCTGCAGCTGATTTCACTTTTCATTTTAGCATTTCATTATTATCAAACATATGTCCAGTCAAATGAATTCACTGAGAATGCCCACCACTACGTAAGGACATGAGCGCCATAACCAGAGTGGTTTAGGCCAGATGATTCAACTGTTTTTTTTTTTTTTCAAGCTTGTACAAACCCTTTAGTTTACTTTTTTTTAATTTATTCTTTTTGTTTTGTTTTGTTTTGTTGTTGTTTTTTTTGTTTGTTTGAGAAATACATCTGAACTTGCACAAGAATTGAGTGGGCCATTACAAATGTTTGAGAAACCTCAAGCTTGCAGAAGGAAAGTGTGAACAGGGAACCATGCAGTCAGTTCCAACTCTTCATTCTGCATTTGCTTTTCTAGTGAAGTCAAAATTATTTCTATAGCACATTAACACAAAAGGATTGACGATAAGTGCTTTTTTTAGTATGACTCAGCACAATATCTTGCCTTTAAATTTCACTCAGTGTTCTTAGCATTGGTATCTTTTTGTTACATTCTACATCGTAGTAGTACACAAAATGAAATGTCTGCTTTCTTGATGCCCTGTACTACAAGATGTCAGTTTTTTTTTGAGCAGTTGTAAATAGTCTTGAAAAAATGTAGTAATTCTTTTGTCTCTGCTCTCTCTCTTCAGCAAAAGTCACGTAAGAAGATCTGCATCCTGGCCATGGTGTTGTCCATAGTGGTGGTCATCCTGGGCATCATCATCTGGAAAGCAGCCGCCAACTGAAGAGGTTCAACTCTGTCTGCCTTTTCGCCACATTTCTCTTCCTCTGTACAAAAAAAACAAAACAAAACAAAAGCACCAACACACTCATTTCTGTATTTAAGTGACCCCCTTCCTGTCAGCCTCGGCATATTTCCCCAAAAGCGCCTCCAAGCGCTACATCCATTATAAAGTGAGAGAGAGAGAGAGATTGATGATTGAGAGTGTAAATTCGATATACTTTCTCTTTATCTTGATTGGTGTAGTGCGATAAGTCTTTTGTGAAACGGAGGCCTGTTTGATACAGTAAGACGAATCGCCATAGGCGCTCAAAACCCTTGCAGGCTTGGAGTTGGGCTCAGAGCAGGCTTGAAGGACTGTCCTCTTTTGTTTATTAAGCTGAAGCTAGCTTTTCAGTACTTCTATTTATATTAACGTGAAGGAGCGAAGCTGTGTGATGGAGCCTTGGAGTGGAAGTGTCTTATAAAACGATGAACTGGTATAACATTTTGATTCTTGTCTGCTATTTACTGCACTCTAACACTAACACTGTCGTAACCACACAGGCTAATTACTGTTTATATTGCTATTTAATGTCAGTGTTGTAAAAAAAAAAAAAGGGTTGGGAGTTGCATATTCCACAGGGAAGATTGCACATCCCGCACAAATACTTGTAAATTCCACTTTCGCGGGAAGCTGTAGATTTACTTTCTTTTTTCCTTTTTTTTTTTTTTTTTTAAAGGTTTATGTTCCTGTTTCTAAAAAAAAATAAACAAAATTGCCACACACCAGAAATTTAGTTCTGCTAAAAATTATGTTTTAACAAATATGTGTACAGAAAGCAGACAAGAGATTTGCATTGCAGTGATTATGGAGGGTTTACTGTGGCTATACATGTTAGTATTTATTAACTTTTGTCCCATGCGTAAAAATGTTAAATGAATTTGGACTGAGTTACTGTATACCAGTGTTGTATATTATGGTGACTGCTTAATATATGGTAGTAATTTCTGCAAAATGTCAAACTTGCGTCACAAACGGATTGTTGTAAGGAATGTTATGGATTTGTACATAACCAAAATGGGGAAATGTTCCTGATAGAAAATGGACCTACACTTTTAAAAAACAAGCAAAAGTGATTGTCTACTTGTTTGTTTGTTTTTTTATTATTTCTATTACTTCTAGAATATAAGTAAAAGTGTCTTAAGAACAATTTTTGTGAACTTATTTTCTTCATTTTTTTTGCCATAAAAACAAACCTTACCTCACTCCGTCCAGCAGGGGGCAGTGTCCTTCAGCTCTTCAGGGTTCCCGTGTGAGCTGTGACCTTATGTGTGGAGCTGGTTAGAAACATACCTTCAGCATCAGTTGTTGTCACATTTTTTTGTCGGGATGTCGGATTCTTGAAGCCTCCATCCACCAGGTTCTGACATTTGACTGCCTTATTAAGGGTTTCTAGCAGGTTTACTGTGAAGGACCATGTAATATGTTATGTAGGTGCAGACAATAGTTTGAATTCCACTGTAATTTAAATCTAAATTACACAAACAACTAATCCAGGGTTAATATATTGCTATTTACCTGAATGCCTGTAAATTTCAGATATATGGGATAAAAATATGACTATGAATATCACTGGCAAATGATGCCGTTTGTACAACGATGAGCTTGATATGTACAGTTTCATAAAGCGGTCCTGTCCCTTTCCTACAAAAGAAATCTAGACAAGTAAGAGGAGATCATGATGAATGTTAATGTGTTGTACTCAAGCAGTAAGGCCACAAGTGGGATTCCTGTCCAAATAAATTCACTCAATATTGCACCTGTTGATCACATTATGGTGGACGTCCAAGAAGCAACTGTCTGCTGTAATTCTGTACGGCTTGTCTCTAGTTTTCCCCTGTGGGCTTAATCTGCCAAGTAGCATTTCTGTCCATTCTCTTGTCACAAGAGCACTTCTGAGCAATCACCGCAGAGATTTCCAGTTCTTCTAAGTGCTGAACTGGTGGAAGTGAGATCGCAACAGAAAAGACAAGACATACCGTGTGTTGTACCACAGAGTTGTCCTTCTGAAATATTTGGCCCCATACCCATCTTCAGGGCCACAGACATACCAGTGAGTTATGAGAGAGACAAGAGGTAACCCAGCGTTTGCAATATGCTATGTTGCAGTCTCTTGCATCATAGGGCGGGAGGACTGAAAAACTGATGAGGTCTCCAATCTTGTACGTGCTCGTTAGCCTAAAAAAATTGTGCGAAGTAGGCAAACAACATTGGGAACATGGGAAGGAAGGCGGGGTTGAGTGGCAGCAGCGGTCTTTATCTGTGAAACCAAACCAGCGATGGAGTTTTGGCCTGTAGCTCCACACTGCAGTCTGGGAGAGGCTTGAACATGCGTCCAAGTTGAATTTTGCTGGAATGACTGGGATATCCCAGAGCACACAGTGGAAAAATGGGGGAAGTGGGGGAGAAAAAAAGAAGGGGCATATCTGTTCCAGCTTATCCGGATCTCTGGGCTTTCAAGAAAACCACACCTGTGTCGATCATAGAGGTTCACGCTTCTTATACAGCAGTCAAGACGCTGGTTGTGCAGAAAGGCACTGCGATGCTTGCACATTTCTTTTCACTGCATGGTATAATATGGCTCCTACATGCACCCTGTCTCATATATGCATGTATAAGGTGTTAGCTTCTCATTTTGCATGTACCATCTGAAGTCAATTCAGCGAGCGTCGACGTTTTGCAGACATGTCTGCGAGTTTGACAAGGGTGACCTACTTTCGATCTATCACGGCTAGCCCCGTTTAACCTCTGTACATTTTGTACAGTTTAGAGGCTTTGGGGGCCCCGGGTCTCACGGCATCCTGTGAGCGTTTGGCCCCCCCCACCCCCCTCCCCGCTAAAGTCAGCCGACGGGACGGACAGCTCGGAGCACGAACGGCACTAGGCTCTCTCTCTAATTACGCCGGATATCGCGTTACCCCCTTTCTCATGAGGAAGGCGCTTAATGGTCGCGGGGAAACAACCGAGGCGGTGCCGCTGAGGGCCTGTGGTCTTGCTGCATTATGTCACATCCTGGTCTGTTACCCATTTGGGCCTCTTTGAAGGTGTGAGGCCTTCCCACCTCAGTCCCCCCTTTTCAGCTATAAAGAGAACGTGTTAACCACTGAGCATTTGTCATGTCAGATGGAGTCTTTGAGAGAAAAGATGAACCAAGTCCAAGTTTTTGTGGAAGTCTTGATTAATTAAGTGGCCCTTATTAGACACTTGGAGAGGTAAAAGGCATAAATCATGCCCCCCCCCAACCCCGCCATGTGTCTTGACCAATTGTTTGCATGTTTTCTAGGATATCATATCCGGGATTGTGGAAGGTGTCACCAACCTTGCATGTGTCTGTTTGCGTCAGGTGGTTTTGATCTTAGTGTTCAAGTCTCACTCCTCCTCAGTCATTACTGGGGCCAACACACTCGACAGTCTCACCTTATCCATCACGCTTGTCACATTCCTCCTAATCATGGCTAAGGCTTGGATGTGGCATCTTACCCCCGCCACATTTACAGTTATGTAAGACAACCACAAAAAGAATTTGCGTAACTGTGGTTTGTCGAGAGGTGTTATTATTACACCTCAACTGAAAATCCCACTTTTCTACGCACCCTATTTTTTACCTGATCCTTACAGCTGTCACAGAATGGGACTTCTTTGCTTGTGTGCCTTTGCATCATTTGATGAGAGGATTCAAGGATAAGAAGAAACGACAGAGAGAGAGAGAGGAAGACAGAGACAGAGAAGAGGTAAAAGAGAGAGGAAAGTATGAAGAAGTCTCCAACCACCCTTCCAGTCCTGTACAGGAGCTCACATGTCTTGGCTGTGGATCACCCACGTTTTTTGGTATTCGTTTGGTGTCTCTTTCACTTTGTCATGCAAACAGTTGACTAACCACAGAGAATCGACTTGACCAGAGAGACTCCTCCACTCTCCCCATAGCTGCAGGAGAGGGACAAGGGAGGTTTTTGAAGAACATTTTTTTTTTGTTGGTAGTGGTGGAGGGAGTGCATGGGCTTTGAATTAAATCCAGCTGCCACCGCCCTCCCACATCAGCTATAAAGAAATGTCTAAGTAAAACATTACATACACATCAATGTTAAAGCGTGAGAGCGGTAATACACAACCTGTCAGCTTTGTTTTCAAAAGATTTTTTGATGGATCTGTTAGACATCAAGTCATTCATATTAAAACAGCCTCGCACATGACCCAGGCCCCTGTGGCGATCTGTGTTTTGAGTTTAAGCACACATTTTGGTTTTTAAAAAGTTTAATAACTTTGCATTAAATATCTTTTACGATAGGTATACCGCACAGGCAGGGCTTTTGAAAATATTTGGTTTTCCTCGCTAAAAAATGAAAGTAGAACCCTGACACAAGAACCACTGAGAGTTGCACCTTTGTGTAATAAAAGCTTGCAAGAACTTACACAGACATTTTCTAATCTGAATATGACCTTTTTGGGACATGCATGACATTAGTGTCACGTGTCACTTGTAAGCTGAACATGAATGAGGTTAGTGCCTTTCTATGACTGAATGAGCGTGTGGGACCTTCGCGTGGGTGTCTCAATCCCTGTTGACATAAATAATGGCTTAAGCATTTGGAAAAGTTGCTGCCCTCATTCTGACTATCCTTGATTTTATGGTTGCATGGAAGGTTCTGGCAGCATATTTTATGTATATCAGTTGTTCTTGTGTATCAAGACACTTGGCCTGTGGAATTCTCTGCTGTCATGCAGGCTTGGTGAGCTGGTGTGGATCAGGCAGCGTGTGTGTGTGTGTGTGTGTGTGTGTGTGTGTGTGTGTGTGTGTGTGTGTGTGTGTGTGTGTGTGTGTGTGTGTGTGTGTGTGTGTGTGTGTGTGTGTGTGTGTGTGTGTGTGTGTGTGTGTGTGTGTGTGTGTGTGTGTGTGTGTGTGTGTGTGTGTGTGTGTGCAAACATGAGCTTGTCTTTATGTGCAGTCCTTCAGCCTTGCAGTCACTGGACATCTCAGTTAACCTTATTTTTTGTTATAATAATATTGGTAGTGTGCTCAATGGTCCCTCCTGTCAGTGTGCCCGTAGAATCCTCCTAACTTTTCTTTCTCTGGCAGGACCCCTGCTTGTTTCTATGTGCCTCGTCATAAGCACGACAGCTGAGGAGAAAAAAATTGAGCACACCTTACAAAAAAACACTGGGGTGTACACTATGCTGACGCATGTAAAGACTGTATATGTCTGCGTATTGCCATGTTCTTTCTGCAGGAAAGCCATGACCCTCATGCCATGGAGGGGTGCGACGGGCACAACGTTTGCTCCTCGCGAAAAAGAAACACCGAAGGAAAATAAATAAAAGGGTGTTCCCATTGGGATGGTGTTTACATTCCATTGGCTTGTGTCATATTTTCCATGAGGTTCACCCAGGGATAATTGGCGGGTGCAATGGGTTACAGATGTTGGGTCATGGCTGGTGTGTCAGGGGACCCCTGGGTGCCCATGTTGGTGCACGGACTGGGCGGCACAAAGGAATCAAACCGCAGAAGACGTGACGACTAGCCCAACTGCATGAACATGCCTCAAGGTGACCAAAGGGGTATATTCCAGAAAGCAGGTTTATTCACCAACCTGGGTATGTTCACTGAGAGAAAGCGCTAAGTTTACCAATAGAAGAGAGACCTGTGTATTTGTTTTGCTTGGAGAATAAAGCCATAAGACCCTCCTACTTGGCAGTTTATCATTTACTTTGAGTTAACTTAACTGGGTTAGTCGCTTAGCAACTTACTTGGAAATCCCCCCCTGTTGCCTTATGCAGCTGTTCCATGTATGTTTTATTGACATTTATTGCTTTTCCCCAAGGCGACAATAAAGCAAGAGCAGTCAATCTTTCCTAATCAGAAATCAACATTCTGTCAGACAACAGGGACAATGTCTGAAGGTCTTCTCTGCACTGCTTCAACCAACTCCAGCAAACATCTACTGTATAATCCTATCATTGGCTCTTTGGTGTAGAATGTTTGGAGAAAAAAACAGTTGTTGTCAGTACAGTAACATGTTAAACACTAATTTATACAATAATGAAGAAATATGTGACATTATGGTTCCCAGATTTATTTTTTTTGTCTTCAAGATTGAGTGATTTGCATGTTATGGTGATGACATGACAGAAGGGCATCATGGGAGCTTTGTAAGTGGGGTGATGTGTGAGGACAAAGCGAGAACACACTTTCAAGACCGTTGCTGGCTCTTGGTAGGACTCAGCAATGCAGTGGGATCTCTGACTTGGGCAAAAGGACACACGGCTTCTTGTGCATGAAGCTCTTGTCATCAGTTCCCACCCAAAACTCTCGGGAGGAATTTAAACGAGTTGAAGAAATATATCAACCACTCCCTCCTCCCTGTCCCTCTATCTCCCTCCCCCACCCCCCTTCTGTCTTTCATTCTCTGGCTAATGTTCGACAATCATCTCTCCATCTTTTCATTGCCAGAGTTATGGTTGATTTATTTGTGGGTGTGAAGACGAGAAGCCGGTGCATTTATTTATGGATCCGTCTGTATTGCTAACTCACATGACGTAATATGGTGTGTGTGTGAAATGTGGCTTTTAATCATCTATTCAGCATGCTGTGTCCCACCCCTTGCATGAAACACTGAGAGATGATCTCCAAGGCCTCCTCTGCTTCAAGCTCTGCTGCTGCTTACGGGGCTGATGTGTGTTAACAGCCAGCCTATAAATTACAGAAAGTATTGTTTTTCCCAAGCAATATAGCATTGAGGTGACTTCATGCAGGAATGTTGAAGGACAATTTTGCCTTTGAGGGTTTGCACGACACGCTTTGCTTGGCTTTTTAAACACCCCCTTAGACCTATAACCGAACAGAATGAGGCCATGCAGATAGATGGGGGCCCTCTGGATACTGGGGACAAGGCACATGCAAACAGCCCCCCCCCCCCCCTCTCAATGTGTGTGTTGTTGTGTGGGGTAGCCAGGGAAGCTTGTTGCCCTGTCAATGTTTCCAGCGTCAAAGAGGGAAAGAGAGAGAGAGAGAGATCAACTGTACCCAGCTTAAGCGGCAGCCGTGTGTCTCACCGACTCCTCCTGTTTGTTTCCATCAGTCTGTGTCTCCCACACAACACGGCTCCAGCTCCCCTATTGGCAGGACCACCTGTCCGTCCATTGGGTACTTTTTCGCTGATATGTGTGCAACACCCGGAGAGCTTATATAAAGCACATCTTAGTAAAACAATGTAAACCACCACCATTCTGCAAGCAATATTTTAATAAAGTTTTGGTCAATGGACCTTCTTCAGGCTATTTCACAGGTACAATCACCTTTTAAAAGCTTGGTTGACTAGATGGGTAGAACAAGCACATCTACACTTTTTTGCCCCAAACAAATTATCCCATCAACTTCTAGGACAATTTGGCGATTCCTATCTTTAATATAAAAAAAAATAAACAATTAAAAATGCTAAGGGTTGTAGTGGTTGGTGACTTTAGGCCTCAATATCTCCTGTCTCCTGTTTATGTGCATGTCAATTAACCCACTTAATGTGCCATTTGAAATGGAAAAGTTCAAGTTATCAAGCAATATTGTTTTGCAGCTAGCAAGAGTACATAAATACAATCAAGCTCATCAGACAGTGGACATAGACATGAAAACATTAACAACAATAAAAATCATGATAAAATTATAAAAAAAGAAAACTTAAATTAAATTGAAAAACAGTGCTGCTTGAAACATTTGTTCATTATGTACCGGTACTTGTATTATTTGTTTTCCAGACAAGTAGACAAGGAAGTACTGATTTCAGTAAAACAGGAATGTGTGAGTCATACCACCACAGAATTACAGAACAATGTTCATCAAAATCATTATTCTTAGTTTGATCAAAAAAAGGAAATGTTTTGGACCCATGTTGCTTCTGGAACATCATCTCTCACAGTGACCTTCCTGAAATTCCTAACATGTGGCTGCTGCCAAGTTTCCGTTATTATTGTTAGCGCTACATGCCCTTATCATCCCTGACTGAATACTGCCATCACTACTGAGGTGGAAGCAATAAATAAAAAAAAGAGACCCATCACCATGTCTATCACCTCATATGATTCAATGATTTATGCTACGCTAACAGCTAAAGCTGTACCACCAGATAAGAATGTTTAAAAAAAAAACTGTAAAACCCCACTGTTTAACTCAAAGGGAGTGGAGTGTTACTTTAACTGGACTGACTCTTGAAAAAGGGACAAAAGCCCAGTTACTGCCTAATATCATTCAGATAAATTATCAACATTGCCTAACATCGCTACCTTATTTGCATGTTAAGGTTTTCTCAATATTTTACAAAGTTGTGTCAAAATTGCCATGCAAACCTATCCATGAGGGAGTAGAACTGTGAGGTCAGAGCTTAGCTCAAAGCCTTCAGTTGATAATACATTGGGCAATTTGTTATGTTACCAACAGATGTTTGGTTGGGCACTTCATCACTGATATTAGGCAAGGCATTTTTATCAAGAGAACTTAAATGAGAAGCAGCTAACCTTCCATGATAATGTCACCAGAAAAATTAGGAGCCAGACATGTTGTTGCCTGGTAACATTGCTCAAAAAGTTGGACCATGTCACCTTCTGTCCATCATCCCTTCCTTATCCGTCGCTTGGTTATCACTCTTTCCGTTTATTTCCACCTTGTTCATGTTTCTCATCATAGCACAAGCATCATGATATCGTCAGTGCATTTGGAGGACACCATGTCTACCCTAAATTTCTACCCATTGCTTTGGAAATTGCTTTGGCATGACATTTGTTCATGGAGAACTTCTGGGCTAATTCAAGAGCTGTAATCCCATCAGATATGTAGTGTGAAGACCTGCTGGACTCAACATCTTGTGTGACAACACACTTGTTGATGTTCCACAGCATTAGTGAGAGACAGAGAGAGAGAGAGGGAGGGAGATGGAGAGATAGAGAGAGGTGGAAGAACAGATCAACTGCACCCAGTTTAGGGCCACTGTCTCCTGGTGGTTTCTCTTGTTTTGTTTCCATCTCCCTCTCAGTCTCCCGTGACACCAGCCCAGTGTGCCCCCATTCTGTCCCCTCCGAACGGCCGCTGTACTGCCCTCTCACATTCCCACACCACCCCCTGGAAAGAAATGTGCGGCTGCTGTTTTTATTTTTTGTTTATTTATTTATTTATATTTCGGGTCGTTTGGAAATAACATTTGGCGGGGGTCTGTAGGGAAAACCCACCAAACCCATTTTGCTCTCCCATCACTTTTGCCAACTCTGTTCCAAACATACACACACACCCACACAAACACACACACAGACACACACACAGACACACACACACCTCCCAACCAAACCCCACTTCAAGCCTCTGTATGCCTGGCTTGGTCAGCCGAGCTCTTTTTTCAGCTTTGCCTTTTTCCATGCCGGATCAACACAGATCCCCCCACCCCTCCTCACACACACATTTCTCGTCCTACACACACACACACACACACACACACACACACATAACATGATCCAGATGCCAGGGTTCCCCCAAGAGGAAAGAGGTCTTTGTTAGCCGCCACGGAATATTATCCATCCCTCTGTGCCTGCAGGAGCTGATGGGAAAAGAAGCATGACAGGGAAGTGGCTGTGTGTGTGTGCATGTTGGTGTGTGTGTGTGACTATGGGGTTGTGTGTAGACATGTTGGTGTGTAAGTGTGGGTTTCTCTGTGTTTGTGTGTGTGTGTGTGTGTGATGTTTCCAGCACTCCAGTCTATCTCATTAATCTTGTCCTTCCTCTTCCCTCTCAGGTGCTCGACAGGGCGATGGATAGTGTCTGTCTTATGTAATCGCTTACAGCATCAGTAGTGCAACCCCTGAACCACCAGCCCCACTAATGGCCGCCGTTGGGTCCTACAGTATAGCTCCTGCGGCCTACAACCGCCACACACTGTTGTTGTCTCTTGCTCCATACTGTACTCATTTGCAGTGAAAACAGGCATGTCTGCACACACACACACACACAGACACACACACACACACACACACACACACACACACATAAAGGCACAAGGGGGAATGCCGTAATGTGAGTGTGTTTTCCCAACCTGCAAAGTAATTCGCCAGCAAAAGTGCAGCACGCAACGCAAGTCAAGGGATCACACACACACACACACACATACACACACACATACACGCACACCATGGATTCTCCCATTGGTGCTTATGTGTGTTAACTTCAACAGACGGCTCCCCAGCCAACACTATGTCTCCTGGTCCATCACAGTAGTGGAGATAGATGCACTAACTGTGCAAGCTGTCAAGTTGTGAGCTCAAGATCATCGGTGTGGGGGGGGGGGGGGGGGGACAAAACCAGGCAGAAGGCCAAGGAGTGGAAGGAAGACTGGCTGGGGAAGAGTGCAAGCTGGAGCTTGTTTATCGTACATAAATCCACTGGGAATAGCTTGCTGCTGAGGGGGTCATTGGCCCCACATCTTTAGGGGCCAAAACTAGGCCATGGGCCAGAGTGGAAGACCAGTTGGGACGGTGTGTGTGTGTGTGTGTGTGTGTGTTGCAGGGGAGTTGGGGATTAGGGCAAGCTGGAGCTTGTATGTTGGACAGAAACAGACACTTGGGACACACTATCACTGGGGGGGTCATTGACTCCAGATCTTCAGGGGATAAAATTAGGCCATAGGCCAGACCAGAGAGTAAGCAAAGTGTGTGTGTGTGTGTGTGTGTGAGAGAGAGAGAGAGAGAGAGAGAGAGAGAGAGGTAAAGAGAGAGAGAGATGGTTTGGCCAGTGGGTAGGCTGTAGGCCAAGTTTGTGTTAGTGAGCAAATGGGCCTCCCCTGTTTGTCATCAGTCTTGACTGTGGAGTGTGGGGAGCATGGTTCTTTTCCTCTGCTCCTGCAGTGACTGATGGGACACAGTGAGAAAGACTCAAGGTCACACATCAGCTGCACTTTAAGACTCAAGGTGGCATTTGCTGCCCTTGTGCTTTATCACATGCTCACAAAGGTGGTGTCTATGACCTAGTGAAACCAGGGGCGCCACTAAGCAAGTGGGGGTGAGGGTGGGGGGTGTGGTAGATCAGGATGATTATCAGGAGGCCCACAGCTTCACAGGGGCCCACAGAGAGGACTATCTATGATATGGTTGAGGTCGGGGCCAAAATTATTTTCTCTCAGGAGGCCCACAATTTCTAGCAACACCCCTGAGTGAAACTATACATTTCATATTTGATATTTACCTTTTTTTTCTGTGGAGAGATGATTTTAGGCCCAAGGTATTCAATGATACAGAAGTGGGATTTAAGAAACTAAGAAAATCATCATTCTGTGTTTTCTTTTTCACAATACTAGATGTTGCCAGCCGGTGCAGTTGGAGGCATGTACCTGTCAGTGGTTTTAAGATGTCAGCCTAGAAAGATACCAGTTTGAAAGACATTTCAAACATTTATTTTTTATGTCAGTTTTGCCAGAATCAAGACCAGTCAGTTTGATGTAAATCATTATATCGAATGCACTACAAAGGACTTAAGGAGTTAAGCTAAATTAAGTTTCTAGGAGTTAAGCTAAATTCACTTCTTTGCCTCCGTGAAGCCTAGGTCCCTTGAGCTGGCGCGCGCACACACACACACACACACACACACACACACACACACACACACACACACACACACACACACAAGCCCCTAATGGCATGTGGTGAATTCTATACGGGGGCTCCCTGGATCTCCTTCACACGTGAGAGGAGTGTGTTATGGTGCCTGTTACCACAGCACTGCGTCTCCTCCCCAGTGACACCACACACACACACACACACACACACACACACACACACACACACCGGGGCCACACTGTGTCGCATGTGGATGCGCTTAACATTCCCCCATCCACCATCTCCTCCTCCTCCTCCTT
>CM059283.1:23844096-23854096 GCA_030347295.1 Setipinna tenuifilis | reverse complement strand
TCTCTCCACCTTCCCTCACTCTACTCCTCATCCACCATCTACCTCTCTCTCTCTCTCTCTCTCTCTCTCTTACCTCCTCCATCTTTCACCTCCTCCATGCTAGTAATTCCTTCCAGACCGCCAGGGCTGAGTGTTGGGGGCCAGTGGCCCTAGGAGGGCCGCTCCTTTCTGGGTATGCATGAGGGACGTTGGAGGATGGTCTGGGCCTGCTTACTGGGTCTGAGGACCAGGCAGCTATGGGGAGGAGGAGGAGGTAAGGGAGGTAAGGGTGGGGTAAGGGTGGGGTAAGGAATGTGATATGCCACCCTAGGCCTCTAGTAGGTACTTCTGGGGTTTCTGTTAGACGTGTCTAAAAGACTAGCTCCTGTTCTTAAGACCTGTCAATTTGTCAGACACACACATGCACACACGTGCCCATACCCATGCATGTACACACACAGGCTCTCTGTCTGTCTCTCTATCTCTCTCTCTCTCTGTCTCTCTCTCCTGTCTTTCTCTCTTTCTTTCTCTCTCTCAATCAATCTCTTTCGGTCTTTCACACACACACACACACACACACACACACACACACACACACACTTTCTCTGTTCACACACAGACATATCAACAAATCATATTCTATCTCATTCTCTTTTATTGTTTTTTTTGTGCACTAAATTCGTTCCCTTGTTTTTTTTTACTTTCCCTCTTCATCTCACTCTCACATGCTCCATCTCTGTAACTCCCTTCCCCTTTCTTTCATCCTGCCTCTCCTTCTTCCTCCCTCTCTGACTTTCCCACTTTATTTCTCTCTCCCTCTATCATTCAAGTTCTCACACTGTTTTACTGTTTTCCCTCTCTCTCTGCAGCAGCACCATGGCCTCTTACTGTAGAATTGTTGTATTCCCTCTCGCTCCCTCTCTCATGTGCACCCCCCTCTCTATCTATCTATCTATCTATCTATCTATCTATCTATCTATCTATCTATCCATCCATCCATCCATCCATCCATCCATCCATCCATCCATCCATCCATCCATCCATCCATCCATCCATCCATCTATCTATCTATCTATCTATCTATCTATCTATCTATCTATCTATCTATCTATCTATCTATCTATCTATCTATCTGTCTGTCTGTCTGTCTGTCTGTCTGTCTGTCTGTCTGTCTATCTATCTATCTATCTATCTGTTTTCCCTCTCTCTCTGCCTCTCTGACCTCTTACTGTACTGTACTTACTGTAATTGTTGTATTCCCTCTCCCTCCCTCTCTCATGTGCACCCCCCCCTCTCTATCTATCTATCTATCTATCTATCTATCTATCTATCTATCTATCTGTCTATCTGTCTATCTGTCTGTCTATCTGTCTGTCTGTCTGTCTGTCTGTCTATATATCTATATATTTATCACACACACGCTTACATTGTCTTCTATCTCATTCTCTTTTCTTTTGGCTTTCTCTCTCTAACCCCCTCCTTTCCTCTTTTTTGGTCCACCAGGGCTGACTGAGTGGGAGACCCACCTCTGACTGAGGGAGCCCCCCTGCCTGAGCAGCCTGGCTGGTGCCAGCCCAATTTCCGCTTGCCCGCCTCGCCCATCCCCTGCCCAGGGGGGCCACCTTGGCTCCTGCCAACTCTCAGCAGTCAAAACAGCATTACCCCTTCCCCCTCTCTACCTCTCAACGCTGTTCCATGACAACCTCCCACCACCATTACCACAGAGAATGTTGCAGAGAACACGTCAATATCCATTCAGACGTCTAGTCTAGTTGGAGGTCTCCAGCTCACCTGCTTAGTCTCTCTCTCTCTCTCTCTCTCTCTCTCTCTCTCTCTCTCTCTCTCTCTCTCTCTCTCTCTCTATTTATCTATCTCTCTCTCTCTTTTAACAGAGATACATTTCCAACACCAACTGTCTCATCACTCATGCCACCTGAAAGCTGCTCCCTGACACTGAAAAGACTACTGATCCTAAAACACGTGTTTCTAAGTCAAATGTATCTGATTTACCTAACAGTGATTGCTACCTTAAAGGAAGAAATCTGGTGTGAATCAATCTGTAGCCCCTGTCGATTGAGCTCACTGACTGCTGTCGGTAGGAAAGTAATGGAGAAAAATTTGATGGAACATAGACAGAATAATGGACCGGCAGATAACAGAAACTAAATGGGGCATAGAACCTCACTTTCAGTTTCATTGCCCTTCAGAACCCCATAGCCTGCTGATCCTACCACACCACCGTCAGTGTAAGCAGCATCTCCTCAGCCTTTCCATCCTGTGGCCAGTGTTAGCCAATGGGCCATGCAGTCCACCATTCAGAAATAACAGAGGCCTTCCACTCTCAGCAGGAGTCCCTAAACAAAGACACCACTGGACAAGTCAGTGTGTGCAAGATGGTGTGGTGCTGCAGTGTATTAAATTCACACTAGCAGAGACAGATGGATTGTAGCTCCATTCGTTGAGGTATGTTTTTAGGGATTAAATCCCTAAAAAAAAACATGGTGGATGTACTAGCCAAGTTCTTCTTTTGTTCATGTTTTTGTGATCTGTGTTGCTCTGTGGAGGTGCGTCTCCCTTTCCCCTTGTGCGTATGTATGACGCAAGCATATGCCTGACTGACAGCAGAAAGCTGACTTGGCTTGACTTGGTCACAGACAGGTCCATAGCTCAGTGCAGGGGGTCATGGGAAGAAAAGGTCACACAGGATGGTTTACAGGAGTGTTTCCTAAACATTTTAACCACCCCATGTACCCCCTGAGACACACTATGTCCTAGAGTTAGAAGTGCCCCCTGCACTACAGACAGCTTTCAAATTCAAGCTTTCTATGGATATTCTTGCACAAATATTGTTACATAAACAAAATGTCAACATGTTATATGGTTAATAATAATAATAACGTGACAATTGGTTTGTATTGAGGACGCATACAGTTATTACTTAAATTTGACAATGCTGTTAAAACGCATTAATAGATTAGTAGAAAAATACCTCTGAAGCTCTGATTGAAATACCACTGAGTACTCTCTAAGTGGGAGGTGATTCTAGACTCCATTGGAGACCCAAGCAAATACCCTAGCCTGGTAAACCAGTCCCTCGTACTGTGCTTAATTTCAATTTGTACAGAGGGTCTGGCTGAGGTTCCATTGACACGGTTTTCTCAGGCAGAATCTTGCCTAACTAATCAGTAAACAGAGGTAGTGTTTGTGACCGAAGACATTGACCTTGTGTGCTACATTTGAATTGTAGTGTGCAGGAAGCTTATAGCCAGGCTAATTGCATGTGTCAAGACCAGACGTTAGTGATAGGGTAATAGTTTTAAACTTCTACAACTCCCGGAAGAAAACATTTCTCAATACAGCACAGCCAGACCCTCTGTAAAAAAAAAAAAATGAAATGAAGTGCGAGGGGCTGGTTTACCAGGCTACAAAAAAACCCACCACTGTCATTTAAAAAACTCTATTGGCATCAGTGTAGTTTGAAGGTTGTCAGCCCTCCAAGGCCTCCTGTAGTGACTCTGTGGGCCCCGAGCTGTTGCCTGTGTTGCCTGTTGGCCTCTGTCCTTGTGTCTCTGCATGCTGTCCTCTGCTTGGTTGGCTGTGGGGAGGGAGGGCTTCTGGTAATTGCTGGTGGCAGAAGAGTTTTGTGGTGTACACAGTGTCCTTGCCTCAACCGGCAACCGCTGTACACACACACACACACACACATACACACGTTGTCCATCTTTCTCTCTCTCTCTCTTTCACACACATATAGACATTCTCTGTCTCTCTCACACACAAATACCTACATTCTCACTCTCCCTCTCTCGTACACACAGATACACATTCTCTTGCTTTATTCTCCATCTCTCTCTCTCTCTTTCTGCCCCCCCCCCCCTCTCTCTCACACACACAGGGAGTAATGGAGCCAATGTGGAAAACCATGTCTGCTGCAGTGCTTTGCATTCCTGCGGTTTGACTGGTACTTCCTGCCGTGAACGAGAAGCTCCATTGCCGTTAAAGAACATTCCACACCGCTTGTACCCATTTTTTTCGTTCATTTTTTTTCTTCTCCCCCGCACCCCCCTTCCCCATTTTTTATTAGTTCAGTTTGTCTTTGCCGTTGGAGTCACAAAATAAAGTAAAGAAGAGTCAGAAACAAAACAAAACCAAACCAAACAAAAAGCCTGAAGCCCAGGATGTTGTGTTTACAGGACGTTACGGATGTGGGCTTTGTTGGAGGCAGAGTCATTGATGAGCCTCAGATGCTCAACTGTGGTGGTGTCCACCATCGCTGTCTATCGCATGGGTTCATGTGAGGTGTCACAAGCACCTTAGGGGGGAAGGGCAGGGGTCACTGCACAACTCTTACACGAGACTCACACAGACATTCCTGAGGCCTGTCATTCTTATTTATTTATTAATTAATCTATTAATTTATGGTTAATACAGTTTATTTGCACGTTAATACATAGTTAACTTTAAGCTTAAAATGTAAATGTACAAGAGTTAGCAAAAAAGCTCATTTTCATCTCTAGTCCCCTGTCAGGTGGCTACTGGCTTACATGTGCACAACACTAATTGGCCTTTAATTACCATTTAGCGCTAAATGCCCACTGGAAATATATGCCTTTATATACTGACTGGCACTATAGGACTATGCATACCAGTCAGCATCTTCTTATCTTAACACTTATGACTGTACAGTCATATTTTAATAAAATGTTAAAAAGTTTTCAGTTGATTATTCAATGCTTTTTTGCTTTATACTTCAATGTAATATTTTAAAACACATCTTCTGCTACTCATGTATCTGTTTGACGAACAGACATTCACCACTCTTTAAGAACTTACTTTCATACTACAATATCTTTAGTACATGACTTCTCATAAAGCATGACATCGGTATTGACATGTTGGTATGAGGTTTTATGTAGTATTATTGTGATAAAACAGACTATGATATACTATGTACCCATGCATATAGCATAGAATGTCTTCCCCTAAAACCCATCTGGCTCTGATTTGTACCACAATCAGCCTCGATCCATCCCAGAATACTCTGTTGTCAAGGCTACATGTGGGAACTAGAGAGAACAAAAGCCAAGGCTGCAGAGTCAGCTGTGCAGAACTGCGTGGCGGTGTGTGGTGCGTCACTGTTGTGCTGTGCTGTGTTTAGTGCAGCGTAATTGCATGTAATGTTTATGATGCACCTGCGTCACAGTCATACGCTTGTGCATGCATGTGTGCGTGCGTTGCGTGTGTGTCTGCGTGTGCATGTGTGCATGTGTCAGGCAGTCTTGTTATTTCTCCACCTGTGATTTTTCCAAACAGACACACACTTCTGTGTTCCATTTATACAGCTGCATGTTTTTCCCGCTCATTCACTCTCTTTCTCTCTCTCTCTCTCTCTCTCTCTCTCTCTCTCTCTCTCTCTCTCTCTCCTTTGTCTCTCTCTCTTTCTCTGGTTCATTTCTAAATGTGACTACCAGCTGTGCAGTGCATCATGCTGGACTGAATTTTGATAGAACCTCAAGAGTTTTGGCCACTTGGCCAGGTCGGCTAAATATAGCAAAAATGTGGTTTTGTGAGTCAATAACAGACAATCAACAGCCATAAAGGGGTGAAAGACATTTAGAAGTTGGCCGGCTGACATAACTTTGATTTTAATTGTTTTTTTTTTCCCCTCCTCCTTTGGTGTTTAATGCAATTGCTACCAGCTGTTTTATGATATGGTCTTCATTAAGCGGTGTGCTTTAAAGGCTCCACATAAGGAGAAGCCATCTGACTGTTTGCACAGATGTTTGCCTCTGCAATAAAGCTGTTAAGGCGGGCAGGTCGCTTGATTGCCTTTCGTAACCAGCCACTTTATCCATGCCAACACAAACAGGTACACATACCCCTGCCCCCTACTTCACACAAATACACACACACGCACGCACGCACACACACACACACACACACACACACACACACACACATACACATACACACACACACACACACATACACATACACATACACATATACACAAACATTCACACTCTTACTCAAACATACACACACGTACACATGCATGCAGACATACAGACATGCACATGCATGCACACACACATACAGACACACACAGACACTGACACATGGACACAGATACAACAGAGACAGACAGACAGACAGACAGACAGACAGACAGACACACACACACACACACACACACACACACACACACACACACTCACATGCACAGAAGCATGCACCTATTTGGCCTAAGCACCTATCCAGTCCACTTTCCTTTTAAGGTTTTTGCAGTTCAAAATAGCTGATCTCCATGGAGTCATTCAATCCTTTCTTCTCCTCCTTCTCCTCCTACTCTTTCTTCTTTTATGAACAAGTCAATGACAAAGTACAGAGAGTGGTATGAGGAAACAGGACAGGAGCAGCAGGGCAGGAGGAAGGGAAGGAGGAGGGGAGAGGAAGGAGGGAGGGGGGGGTGAACTGGAGAGGAAAAATCGCCTGTTTCCAGTAAAATGGCTCCTGATCACCAGTAAGAGCCCCACCTGCCCGCGCATGTTATTCTAGGCTGTGTGTGTGTGTGTGTGTGTGTGTGTGTGTGTGTGTGTGTGTGTGTGTGTGTGTGTGTGTGTGCAGGTCGGGTTGACCTGGTCCATCTGGAGGTGCAGGTCGATGGAGCGTGGACGACCTGGCTCTCACCCCCCCTTTCTCTCTCTTCCTCTCTCTCTTCCTCTCTCTCTCTCTCTTCCTCTCTCGCTTCTCTCTCATCCTCTCTTTCTCTCTCTCCCTCTTTCTCTCTTTCTCTCTCCGGTCCGATATGCTTATCTTAATGGGCCCGAGTGGCCCTTCTCTCCGAATTTTACACACCAGCACACCAAACGATGGGGCCTCACAGACTTGCAATGGAGTGGAAGAGACAGACAGACAGAGAGAGAGAGAGAGAGAGAAAGGAAGTGTGTGAGTGTGAGAAAAAGAGAGAGGAAAAGATGGGAGTGGAAGGAAGAGACAGTCGGAGGTTGTAGAAGGTATGAAAGAGAAAGTGTGAGAATAAGAGGAGGAGATGAGAGAGGGGGAAAAAAGCATACAAATGGACAAAGAGGATATGACCTGGACAAGGAGAGAGAGGGAGGGAGGGAGAGAGACAGAAATAGCAGTTATGAAGAGAGAGAAAGAAATGGACAAAGAGGGTATAGAGACAGAGAAAAAGAGAAAGAAAGGAGAGAGGAGAGAAGGAGAGAAAATAAGAGAGAGAGGGAGAGAGTGAAAGAGAGTGAGAGGGAGGGAGAGAGAGATACAGACAGAGAGAGAGAGAGAGAAAGAGAAAGGGGGATGAAAGAGAAGAAGGCTGGGCTAGCGGTTATGCAGTGCTGATGTTGGTCATGAGACCCAGAATGCCGCTATCCCCCTGGTGTTTCTGCTGCCTACTGTGTGATCCGCACACACACACACACACACACACACACACACACACACACACACACATACACAGACACAGACTTCGGCCTCATCAGCTGCATGTCTCCCAAAGCCTCTTTCAGGACTTTTACACAGAGAGCACATCCGGTGTGTGTGTGTGTGTGTGTGTGTGTGTGTCCCTGCATGTACAATCACTCTGACATCATGTAGCAAATGGACCTGTGTGAAATCTTCACACTAGCATCTTTGTCTTCCTATTCCATTCAGCTTAATTCAATGGGGCTTCGTTGGCATGACAAAATACACTCTGTACTGCCAAAGCACTTTAGTTGTACAGGTGTTTGGTAGTGTGTAGACATTAGTGTGTGAAAGTAAAAGTAAGTAAAAAAGGCAAAGACAGAATGTGATGAATTGAGTGGGTGTGTGTGTGTGTGTGTGTGTGTGTGTGTGTGTGTGTGTGAGAGAGAGAGAGAGAGTGAGAATCTGTCTGTGTATGTGTCTATCTAAGTGTGTGCAAGTATGTATCTATTTATGTGTGTGTGTGTGTGTGTGTGCTCGTGTATTTCTCTCCATATGTCTATTTCTATAAGACCCCCCTCTCACTGTAACACACCGTAGTTTCCTCTTTTGTTTCTCTTGATTGTTCCAGCACCGATGCTGCTGAGGTGAGAGCAGCTTAAAGTCAAGGGTGTCAGTTGACGTGCATCAGTGTGTGTGTGTGTGTGTGTGTGTGTGTGTGTGTGTGTGTTTGTGTTTGAGACTCACCGATGCTGAGAGCAGCTTTAATGGGGGTGTCAGTAGATGTACCCCCGCCCCCCCCCCCCCAAGAGGCTCACAGCTGAGCTTCCGCTTCGCCCCAGGAGGGCACCACCGCGCTCTGACCGGTCATGTAATCCTCCCTTCCTCCCTACACCTCATGGGGTCATCTAATCCCCTCTTACTACACCCCATGGGCCTGCAGTGGTGGTCAGCATCACATGGCTCAACACACGAGGCCCTGTGAACACCGGTAGCTTCCACATTACTGTAAATTAAGTAACACCTAACAGTTTCGTCTGACTTTTCCCCTTAAAAATTTTGACCCGACAGCTTCCTGCTGGTAAACACTATTTAGTTTCTTATTTTATAACCGTCTTATGGAGTTTAGTAGAGGCTGGCATCACATCCTTCTACAGAGAAGGGATTTTAAAGATGTAATTTTACTTTTGACATTATTTGTTTTGTTTTGAAACTGAAAATGATATGTTTTAATGGTGAAGTAATCAATCTTACGTTGCTGATTGATATTTTAAACAAACACCAATCTTTTTTAATTGTTAGTAGCTATAACAAGTGGCAGACATCACTGTTCACCAATCATGAATTGGCACTAAGTGGCACCACCATTTCTATTAATTAATGACCTTTAACTTGCAGCCGAATGTCAGGTTCAATGGGCTGCTTTCAGCATTTAGAAGTCTTCACAAAGGGCTGGAAGGATTCCCTTTAGTGGAAATTTGGGTCATCAACTTTGAAAGAGGCTCGTTTTTTTTCCTCATTACATTTTGGCAACCTCAGGCTATTAGTTACATTCTACCTGGAATGCCCAGTAGCCCTAGCTGACCACCAGGAAAAAATGTAGACCATCATAATAACCACTTTAGTACTTTCTCTTAATAGACTCCTACACAGACCAAACCCATGGACCCACCCTAACAAAAAAGGGTCATATAGGAATCCTATAAGATCTCTATGGTATGTATAATAGTTGTATAATACCTCTATGGTGTTCCATTAGTAGTAGTGCTACCATCCCTGTAAAATACTTCTATGATTATTTTCCATAGTATTCCTGTAGTACAATCATTTATTGCTATAGTAAAATGTCACAAAATCTATAACATTGTATAATTCCATAATATTTCCATAGTATTTCTGTGATATTTCTATAATAAAATGTCCCGAAATATGATAACATTATTGTAATACTCTATAGTGCTTTGTCCTAAGGGCAATGCTTAGAAATTAAAGAGAGAAATTTGAGAGTGGAGCGCAACATGGAAAATCAGTGCAGGCCTTAGAGAGGGAGGCTCCCCACACCCCACACCCGCACACTGACAGCGCTTAGAGCTGCTTTGCTTCGCTTTGCCTTGCCAGCCTTCCAGATCTGATGGCCATTAAGCTCTGAATCAGGATCCTGGCCAAACGACTCTTATTTATGCCCTTTCACTCAGCCTCTGTGCTCCCTACTACACACCCATGTGTTAAAACACACCCTAGTGTGTGTGTGTGTGTGTGTTTGTGTGTGTGTGTGTGTGTGTGTGTGTGTGTGTGTGTGTATGTGTGTGTGTAATGTCATATAGAGATGATGAAGAGGCCAATAAATAACACAAGACGAAAACACACACTGTAGGGTGTCACGCAGATGGAGACAAATGTGCGGGAAACACACCCACACACACACACATACACACACAGATACACACACACACACACACACACACACACACACACACACACACACACACACACACAAATACGGACACGGACAGACATACACACATACAAACATACACACACACACAAAACCACACACACACACACACACACATACACACACACACACACACACACA
>CM059283.1:23821596-23836596 GCA_030347295.1 Setipinna tenuifilis | reverse complement strand
CCCGTCCACGTTAGACACAAACACAGAGTCAAAGCCCACTCATAGCCTTACTTCTTTGATGTGGGAGGCCAAGCAGTGTGTGGGTGTGTGTGTGTGTGTGTAGTGGGGGGGGGCGGAGGTGTGGGAGTTGGCTGAAAGTCTCCATGTTCTATCTCCATGCTGAATAAGGAGAGCAAGGGGGCTTTCTGCCAGACAAATGTTCCTGAAAAACAGTCACAAAATAACAAATGGGGATACTGTTGGAGATTACTGTGCTAAAATAAAGTCTGGAAGACTGGGTCCAACGTCATAGACTGTGTAGACTGTGTGTGTGTATGTGAGAATCTGTTTGTTTGTGTATGTGTCTGTCAGAGTGTTTGCAAGTATGTACCTGTGTGTGTGTGTGTGTGTGTGTGTGTGTGGGTGTGTGTGTGTGGGTGTGTGTGAGAGAAAGAGGGAGAGAGAGAGAGAGAGAGAAAGCCTATTATATCACTTCAGCAGAAAGCTGATTCACTGGACATTTTTCTCTTTTTTTCCATCATACACAACCTGTGTTGTGCATACTAGCTAAGGCTTGAAGTTACAGCCCCTATAGGCTTCAGGGCCTGTTAGTATAATATTGATGTATATTCCGTCAGCAGGTTCAAAGGGTCAGAAAGTACCTGGGAGCCACCAGTTGATCCTCCCCAGATGAACCTTCCCTGCTATGGCATACCAGGATGGATTTAGAAGGCACAAGAGACAGTCTGTTTTAGTTTACCGAGTTGGAGGGTAGCTTGAGGTCACTAGATGGAAAGGAAGTGACCAGACTTGAGCTGGGACATAGAAGATGTTGACTGGTGAGGAAAACACGTGTGACTGTGAGTAAATACTCTACATAAAATTCAAAGACCTGAGCCTTGCTAGGCCCTCTGAATGAGGCAGCCACGTTGTCATCCATAAAGTCCTGGTGGACTGGCAGAGCAATTTTTTCCTGGGAAGCCAAAATGGTGGGCTTAGACCCAGCAATGCTCTCAACACAGTTGAGTTTAAATGTCAACAGGACTGCTCAACGAGGACTGCTCCTTTAAGCAGAAAACTTGATAGGATCATTAACCATCATGAGACTTCTCTTTCAACTCCCAGATAGAGTTTTAGCGTTGTTAATCTCTGCTCTCCACACCTTCTGCAATCCCTGGCCTTTTAGTGAGGTGAGGTCAACAAGGAGGAAATACAAGTCAGCTGATGAAGCTAGCGGCAAAGTTAGCCTGCTCAGTGGAGCAGGGAAACGGCACAGCCCTGAAGGGTGGTGAGGTTACCAGAAACACACAGACTCACTTCCCGTTTATCAGAGATCCTGGACATGAGTTGAAGTTTTGATTGGGGCCCTCACACATAGACAGTGATACGAGGAGATGAGAGGGAAAGTTAGTCAGACAGAAGGGAGCTAAGGGCTGACATAGCGCATAATTAGCGGCTAATGTGTTTCAGGCATTGGGTTATGAAAGCCACATCTGAGAAGAACTCTGTTTTCCCAGCGTTCTGCAGTAAATCAACCACCGAAGGGTGTGTGTGTGTCTGTGTGTGTGTCTGTGTGTCTGTGTGTTTGTGTGTGTGAAAGTACTCCATTTCAATGTGTTGAGAGAACTGATAGTGTTTACCACTCGTCTTCTTGGCATTGCCGTTGCACGGCATATGAATTAAAAGAAGCCTCTGCCAGAATCATCACGCTTCCAGGTCCAACGGTTCCTGTGACAGCCCCAGTCTGGTACCGCACTCATTAGTGAGGCAAGATGCAGCTGAAATCCAAATGATCTCTCTCCAGAGCCCAATCACACATGTTGACTCACCCCTCAGCTGGAGACTGATCCGTATCTTCAGCCCAGAGACTCAGGAAGAACTTCACCAGAGTGAAGAGAGTGAAATATCTCTTGCACTTGTGCAATGCCAGTTGTACGGCTTTCGTGCTTAATTGGTCAGATTGTGTTGCTTTGTAGTCACCGGTTTTATGTCGCTGTTAATGATTTTGTGCTGATACATGGACAGATGTTTAACTTTGCATTACTTAGATCTTTTAAGAGGAGGATGAGTTATACAACTAATGCATTACCTCAATAAAATAGCTTGCATTGTTCTCAGAATATTGGAATTCCTTCCTTGAAAAGTGATGACTCCTCATCTGATTGGCTTCCAAAAGGAGAAAAGGAAAAAAGACAAACAACTTCCATTCTGTCTCTGTACCGAATTATCCACACACAGAAGAACAAAAGACTCAAAGTCTGTCTTCTTCTGGCCTTTAATTCCAACAAGTTATATTATTTAAATGGTGGAGTCAAAAGACATTCCTGGAATTTCAGAAACCATGAAATAGTTCTTGATGTTTGTTACACCATAATATTCAGCCTCTTCTATTAGCAAAGAGTCACACCTTTAGGTGGGATGTTTTTTTTTCAATACCACCATTAAACATTATGGGTCCTGTGATGAAAGAATATAAAACATTTTAGGCTCAGTGAGTATTAAAAATCAAATCAGCACCACCCAGCATCACCCCCACCCTCACCCATCCTCACCCATCCTCACCCATGTACTCTTGGTCCATACTAAAAGTCCCCCCCCATTAATTCCCCCCCCCACACCTGTGGCACACTTCAGCAGTTATGCAGGTGTCTCCTAGTGGTCACTTGCTGCTACTACATAAACTACATGAATGTCAGAACCGTTTTTTTTCAACAAGGGGGGGAAATGCGCTAATTTAAAATCAAATGTGCAGACAGTATAAACACTGACTGCACCAACAGCATTTTCACCTCATTAACTTCAAAAGTCACCCAGAACGCGTCCCGGCAGCAGCCCCCATGCGTGTGGAAAAAGAGTGCCGGAGGTGGTGGCGGTTGGGCAGGCTTGTGGGTAGGAAGGTGGCAGTGCGAGAGCGGATGCCAGGGTACACTGCAAACCTTTGCTCCCTCTTCCCGTTCGCCGGCGTCTGCTGCAGCTGTGAGTGTTTGTTATTCTCTGTAATGGGTACACAAGGGCTGAGTGCCCTATGGAAGGAATGCGTTGCCTTTCCTTGCTTTGCCACTCTAACTTAAGGGGCAGCCATTTTACATTCAAATCTACGGTACAAACACGAGGAAGTTTCATCATTCTGGAGACTTCTTCAAGCATCTGACACTAGGCTGGAGAAGGAAAGTAGGAAAGTGGAAAGTAGGAAAAGTGACTGACTGAGGTACAACTTGCTTCCCATTAAATTTCATGTCGCTTTTAGTTAGCCTAAAACATATACCTTTGCAAGTGTTGAACTGCAAGTCCCATCATTTCTGAGAACCTACCATGTCAAAAACAACTTTAGTTGCACACAGATATTTTCCCCAAGGGAAACACTCCCCCCTAGTCCTGCTCATCCAGCCAACAGTCAGTTGGTCATCTATGGGGTCGATGTATTAGTTCATGTCAGTTCATGGGGTGCATAGGGTGGAGCAACCAACATAACAACATGTAGTTTCTGAGACTTAAATCACATCATTTCTGCCCAGCATTGACATGGGAAGGAAGAAAGGACTACGCTGGGCCTCTGAGAATGGGAAGAGGCTGCTGCTGCTGTACTTATATATAAGCTGGCCTGTATCTGGTCTGGTTTTGGGCCAGGTCCGGCTCAGGCCTGTGAATTAGGTCCAGCTCCCGTTCTAGGCAGCTGCTTTAAATTCGCACATTGCATCCATCAACCCAAAGCCCCCATGCCGAAGAGTGCCAAAGCTGGGAGGGGTCTTTCCCTGTTTCTGTCACATATACACATACACACACGCACACACACACACAAACACACACACACACACACACACACACACACACACACACACACACACACACACACACACACATACACACACGTAGCTAACAGGCAGTCATGGCTATTCCCTCCGATTTGCAGGCTGAGAAATTTATGGCCCTCCTTAGTAACGGCTCTGTTTTGGGCTTATGTACATGTCTCAGGGCCCAGTCCAGCCCGCACGTTGCCAAGGCAAAAAAAAAAAAAAAACTACGACTCTCCGCTCCCCCCAGCTCAGCTCAGCTCAACTCAGCTCAGTCTGCAGCAAAGCAGAAAGAGGAGAGAGGCAAGAAAGAGGAGCTTGCACTGCCATTACACTAAGCCACCTCTGGGCAGCTCCCAACAGGGAAAGCCCCAATAGAAATACAGGAGAACATGGAGAAAAATGCACGCAATGCACAAGGTGCAAAGTGCTTTTGGAGCTTGGAGTTTGAACAGGGCCATTGCTATTATCATTATTCAATTACTTCTATGAAACATCACATATTTAACTGTGCATTAACTAACAAGGAATACTCTCACCTCAACACCCGTGCATCCTTCGTGTGTAACAAGAACAGCAATGGAATGGAAACCACTACAAGAACAACAAAGGAAGCTTGCAAACATACATAAGTACAGGCAACAAAGTGATTGTGGTTAAACTTTTACTAAACAGACGTCTTGACCAATGCTAAGAAATACTGTCTATGGCCTAATGTACTACTGCATTAGCAGGCAGCTGCACTGGAATATAGTGGGGATACATTTTTTATGTAACCATTTTGTTCATATCACAACACATACAGCCGTAGTTAGTGCTAAGGGTGTGTGTGTGTGTAAATCTGTGTGTTTTAGCGTGGCACAAGGGCAAACACACAGGCTCTCTCAGGCAGTGCAGGGTCCAGCAACTCTCCCAGAATTTCACAGTGCTGGCATGCTCCAGGAAATAGCTGCAGACAGAGAGCAGAAAAAACAACATTAGACCTTTTTCTCTTTTTTCATCCTTGCAAAGCATGTTTCCTCTCCTGCACCAGCTAGTGGAGGAGGTGAGGAGAGGAGAGGAGAGGAGAGGAGGAATGGAAGTGGGTGAGATAAAGGGGAAAAAGAGGGAGGTAAGAAAGATGTAGATGATGAGAGGAGAAGAAAAAAGATGAAAGGAGAGGTGTCGAGAGGAAAGGAGGAGAGAGGAGGGATTGGCAGCTCTTGGCATTTCCTGGTCTTGGTTGTGTGCACTATTGCCTTTAAGAATGTACGGGATTGCCTGTAATGGTCTGCTTTGAGATTCTACCTGTCTCAGATGGTCAGGTCCAATTAGGAGCTACATCCGTTTGCTGGTTTTTCACACCCGCTTTTTCCCACACATGCTGGGCTACTTTGGAACACAGTTTTATAACATGCTGTCACAGCAACGCAGTTGTATAATGTACTTATGGAGAGGGCAATAGGTTCTCTCTCCTACTTCAACTCTTCACTATATCCCTTACACGCGTGTGCGCAGACACACATACACACACACACACACACATACACACACAAACAGAATGTTCTAGATTCTTTGTAGCTGCCAGAAGGCTCGCCTTTAAGTCTATAGGTGTGTTGTCAGAGGACTGAGAGGTTTAAGGCACTTCTAGAGGAGAAATGTGTTTGACATGGAAAGGCTAATGTTTGACCCAATGTACTAAGGGTCACTGCAAACTGCTCCACACAAACAAGTGGGGATCCAGATATAAGTTAAATTTGTTGAACCTTGCAAATATGTTCTTAAAGCACTTTTAAAGCACTGAATAATTATTTTTCACTTACGTCAGATCCCTTAACACTGTTTGCACTGTGTAAGCTGTTTCTTAATTGTAGGTAACTTGGTAATGTAAACGTATCCAGTCTATTATAAGTTAAATCAATGTACTGCTGGTACAGAATCTACAGTAAGTTATCCCTGCCAGACAATGGCTACTAACACAGAAGGCTGCCTTGGGAGTGGGCTGGGGTCTACTGCTTCTGCAGGCTATACCGCTCAGTTGTCAGGGAAAGCCATCTGGATTTCGAATATTTCTCTCCCCTTTGGGTCGCGTGGCATAACTTTCTCTTCTCGGGCTACACCCCGCGTGCAAGAGTATATAAGCAGCGCGAATGCCTCAGAGCGCGACAGTGCAGCCTCAAGCTCTGCAGCGAGTGAGACCCTCGAGCCCCGCACCTGCGCGACAGCCCATCCAGACGAAAACAAACCTGTGGACCCGAGTCGCTGTTTGTGTGACTCTTCGAAAATGCGTGGGGAAACTATTATCAAAGTCTGTCTGCTGATCGTTATTGCCTATTCGGTAAGTTTCATAGTTATTGCAATAAGCAAAGGCAACTTTTGAGTTAATCAGTATTTATTTGCTTTGTGTTTACAAGATTTCTAAACTGAACTAAATTTTGAAATAACAATGTGCATGGACATGAACAATGGACATGAGCACGGATAGTAAAATAAGACTCTAGTGCAGTATTGTTTTCCTTGTTGTTTTGTTGTGATGACATATCATAGAAAGGTGTAACACACATGTTGTAGTACAGCAAAATATAAAATATTCTGTTTGGTTTGTCTGCAGCCTCGACTTGTTACTGAGGTAGTAACTTGTTACTAGTTACTTGAAGGGGGGACTAATTTGGAGCCTAACCTTCAAAGTCCGTTCTGATGAAAAGCTGTAGACATAGTTTTGTTATTGAAAACAAAAGTTTCGTGTTAAAATGTTAATGACATAAGCTAGACTTCTCTTGATTCGCAGACATAATGTACGTTCGCTTCAAGCCTGCATGTATAGCATGGTAGGAGGATAGTATGGTAATTTTCTCAAGTAATATCGGAAAACGTGGGGATGTTCAATACATAACAAACCCTTAGGCTGCTCTGTCGGCATGCAGCGCACTTCAATGTTTACATGTTGGAGAGGTCTGCTGCAGGAACCGTGCGTAGCCTACTTACAAAGCGCCACGCCGTGGATGCCTGCGGTAATGCAAACTCATCTCTTAATAGGCTCACGGTAATGTGTAGTCGTAATAGAATAAAAGAAAAGAGGTGTTTGAACAACGAAACCCGTAGGCACTCATTCTTTGTCTTTGATTTCAAAGCATTAATGTTGTTTTTTCCTCCTTCTTAGGCTCTTGCCGAGGACTGTTCTCAGCCCTGTGACTGCCCAGCTGAACCTCCTGTGTGCTCTTACGGCACCAGCCTGGTTTTGGATGGCTGTGGCTGCTGTAAAGTCTGTGCCCGACAGGCAGGGGAGCCCTGCTCACTCCTGGACCCCTGTGACCACCACAAGGAGCTCTACTGCGACTATGCCCTCCAAAGCATCTCTGAAACCGGCATCTGCATGCGTGAGTGCCTCCAAAGAAGACTACATTACCCACAATTACTAACCATGGGAGACAGCTGCCTTATGTAGGAAATAACTTTACTGCGTTCATAAGCAGGACTGTGTTCAATAAAATACAAGGCACAGGAGGGAGTCGACTAGAGTAATGGCTCATGAAAATATTTCACCTTGAGTACCGTCCAACATTCCAGCTGCTGCGCAGCTTGTGTAATAGGAGAGCCATTATTTTACTAGGGTTACTTATTGGCATCATTTAGTTAAATGAAAGCAGGTTTTGCCGAGCAAGTACACACCCAGCAGGGTTATAGGGAGAAGGGGCCAAGATTGAAGACACCCATCATCCATAAAGTTTCTGTCATTTCTTTTTTTCTCTTTCTTTGTCTTACATCTCTGCTCCTTTTGTAGGCCTTAACTCCTTTTCCTTTACATTCCTCTCCTCTCCTCTCTTTCCTCTCTTCTCCTTTGCTTTTTCTCTCCTCCCTCCTCCTCTATTCTCCTCTTTTCTCCCCTCTTCTCTCTACTCCCCTCCTTTCCCTTCCTTTACATTCTTTCCCTTTACTTTTCTGCACTCCCTTTATTTTTATTTTTCCTCTCCTTCTTTTTCCATCCACCCATTTAACATACCTTTTCTTGCCTTCACAGCTCAGGAGGGCCAGACGTGTGACCTGGGCGGGGTGATCTACCGCAGCGGAGAGACCTTTCAGCCCAGCTGCAAGCACCACTGCGTCTGCATGAACGGCGAGATCGGCTGCGTGCCCACCTGCGCCAGCGACATGCGGCTGCCTTCGCCCGACTGCCCCTACCCCCGACGCATCCAGATCCCCGGGCAGTGCTGCGAGGAGTGGGTCTGCGACGAGACGCCCCAGGAGGACACCTTTGAGTCGGCCATGGCAGGTGAGGGGGGTTTCCCCTGTCCACACGGCTCCATATTCCATATTACTGGACCTTTTTGCTTACTTGGTGAAAAAAACAAACATCTTTTTTGCCCCCATGTTTTTAGTGTGCAATTGCTTCTTCTATGTTCCACTTACCACACAAAAATCTTACATGCTTTATATATCAATTGATGTATATATTTGGTTCTTTATAGCAATAATTCGCATTCTATTAAGATTGTTTATTTTTGCCATTTTATACAGGTGTAGATCATTAAAAATATGAATATGAATAGCGTAAATAGTCGTATTTGGTAGTCCTATTACTATTTGATAGTATCATACCAAGAAGTTGCATTGTGACATTTCTCAATTGTGGAAATAGAACAACACAAACTAAAAACCTTAAAAAACTGAAGCTCTTGTTAATGACATATGATAGGTCAAAGAATTACTTCCTAACTACAGGTAGCATATAGAATATATGTTACTAAGAATGCTGAGTGATCCCATCTCCATTTCTCTTTTCCAGTCTTTAGGGAGGTGTCTGCCCATGGTCCTAAGCCGGAGAGCCCACGGGACAACTGCATCGTCCAGACCACGGCATGGAGCGAGTGCTCGGCCACCTGTGGCATGGGCATCTCCTCACGCGTCACCAACGATAACGAGCGGTGTCAACTAGAGCGCCAGACCCGCGTCTGCATGATCCGCCCCTGCCAGGCCGACCAGGAGAAGAGCATCAAGGTAGGCACCAGAGGCAGCACTGAGGGGTGTGTGTGTGTGTGTGTGTTGGGTGTTGGGAGTTGGGGGGTTGGTGGGTTAGGGAGGATCATGGAATTGTATTCCAGCGCAGTTGCTTACATAAAGCAGATTGCTTCAATCAAAAAACCTCTCAGAGGAGGCAAACAATCATCAACAAAAACTGGGGGGGTATTCCAGCTGGGTATGTCAATACAGAGCAAGTGGTAAACATCTTAGTAGAGTAGTCTTATGACTTTATTCTCCTAGTAAAACAAATACATGGGGCTCTGCTATTATATCTGTGTAGGTTTACCACTTATGTTGAGTTGAATTAACTCATCTGGGTCCGTCAGTATACCACTTACATGGAATACATTGTTGAAACACATGTTTAGACATGGTGGGCAAATGTGAACCTACCTTGATAATGGCTGTATGTTTTTAATATGTAATCTGATACTTTGATCCAATGATTTGGAAACCAGCTGATCTTAATGAGCACACAAATCAGCACGGTCAGGTAGCTCAACTAATTAGTGAAATCACCTGTGTTCAGTGCACAGGCAGAAGGCATACATGGTAGGGTTTTCCACTTTCTGAAACTGGGATTGACAACTCTGCATTTATCTGTCTCAAAAATGATCAGGCACAGGCTTGTTGATGCACAGCACAGTTGCACAGCATTGAACATCTGTCGAACATAGAATTCCCTACATCTAACAAACCGCATGGCTGTGTGTGTGTGTGTGTGTGTTTCTCCACAGAAGGGAAAGAAGTGTATCCGGACCCCGCGTAGCGCCCGTGGGATGCGCTTTGAGCTGTCGGGCTGCCGGAGCGCGCGCGTGTTCCGGCCCAAGTTCTGCGGTACCTGCACGGACGGCCGCTGCTGCACGCCACACACCACCGTCACGGCCGAGGTGGAGTTCCGCTGCCCTGAGGGCGACAGCTTCCACCGCAAGATGATGTTCATCAAGACGTGCATGTGCCACCGCGACTGCCCGCGCGAGAACGACATCTTCCTGGCGTCACACGTCCGGCACATGGCCGGCGACTATGACAATGATATGTGAGATGGCGGAGACAAATTCGCTGCCGTTTGACACAACATTGCTGATATGCACACACTCATACACAAATACACACACACACACACACACAGTCCTAAATGCAGGTTTCTAACACATCCACACATCCACACAAAATACATTGGCAGCTCTTCTGGGAATCCATCTTTTTCGACCCAACCCAGTTTAGGAGTACAGGACAAACAGCATTGTGTGTTAGAGTGACAGAATGACAATGTGTGAAGTGACAGCTTTTTAACAGTTATTATTGTTTTGGAGTTCTTGTCGCATTTTGTGGTTTTGTTTTTTTATGTGCAGCTCTGAGGTCGCCTGTACAAATGTTGTTAAGTCGACCTTTCGCACTGAGGAGAGTGGACACAAGGTGTGTGTGTTTTTTGTGAGTGTGTGGGTGTGTATGTGTGTGTGTGCCTGTGTGCGTGTGTGTGTTTCTTGATAATCCATTTGCAGTATTAAAACACGGGTTTCTGGTACCTAGGACCAGGAGCTAACACAAAAATGTTGACAAAAATGCTTTTAGCAAATGCCTACCTATTTCTCCCAGTTATTAGTGTTATTTAATTTGCTATTTTTATTATTATTATATTGTTTCTCCACCACTGTTACTGAGGAGTCCTCATTGTCTGAGGATGACTATGGCTGATTGACAACAGACCCCATTCATCTCAAGATTTCCTTCTGGGGTCTCATGAAAGACATTAAAGACATTAAATAAAGTGTTTTTGTTTTAAAGGACCTGAGGTGACAGTCAGAAATGTAAAATTGACCTGTGACCCTCAGTAATGGACCCTGTAAAGGTCAAGAAAGGTACCTCCAAAGTCCTCCAAATTCCATGTGGAAGGAAATATTTCAAAATCCCAGTACAATTACAAAGTAGCTCGGCTGAAAAAAAAAAGTGTAGCAGTTATTTAAAAAAAATGAAAACAAAAATACAACAGTAAAATTGACAAAAAATACCATGTGTAAATACTGTAAGAAGACTGTGTACAGTTTTGTACTAATTTATGTACATGTTAATGCACCATTGTAGTTGGTTGTATTGATTCTGTGTTTACTGTGTGTTCACTGTAACCGCCCGACAAGTGATACAAGTCAGTTCCTGTCTGTTGCACTTTTTGTTTTCCAATAAAGAAAATATATATTTTTATACATATATCTGGCTGTACTGTCCTTGCTTTATCATCACTATGTGTCTGTAGAGACAGTTTAAAGGGGTGTGGTCAGCACTTCCCTGGAACATCACTGGTGTTCTAGAACTGATTGTGCCGAATTGCTGTGTTCTGACAAGACTCAGCTGTATATGAGAGGCGCACAACGTCATCCAAGTGACACAAATATCCCCTCTGTTCCCAGGTAGAAAGATACTGGGTTGATAATTATTATTAATAGTTATACTGTTGTGTTAGTGCTACACAACGCAGGCCACTGTTGGGGTCATATGAGTTGTTTCCAAATTTTAGTGTCCCTATAAGAGACATTGCACCTATATATATATATGATGTGGTTATAGTTATAGCCATAGTTATATACTGTGTTTATATCATTTATAGTTTTATAATGTGAAAAAGAAAAGAAATTGGAATGAATAAAATTAAATACAGAGTAGGCAATGCTGGATTAGCTAATTAGAGACTTTTAAAATGTATACATCAGAAGTCCTATTACTCCCTCCTTGCAAGCTGGGTATGTACAGTATGAATGATGTAAATCATACAGTAGGTATCCAGGGAGGCAGGTAGGCAATCTAATGTTTTCAAGCATTCTGAGAGAAATGAGTGGACTGGATTTTTGCATTCTGGAGACTGCCATGAATGATGTACTGTTGTTGTTGATTTCTGAGACAATGTAATACCCTCATCAGGACACAGAGACAATTTCCAGACATATGACAAAAATACCTCAAAAATGCATCTTGTACCAAACCTTTAAATGTGTGTTTATTTGATACAGACCCTTCTGCTGCTGCAGTTGTTGAGGCTACACTGCTTTTGCTGTCGCTACTGCTGCTGAGCATGGCATCCGTGGCTGTGGCTCATCCTTTGTTATAAGAGGACTGTTCTTCTATGCAGGCAGCCAGCCAGCCAGGGAACCAGCCAGCCAGATGTGGGGAGCTAATCTTCTCTTCATGGTGGGTGTAGCTCTGCTGCTCATGGGCCTATCTGAGGCAGCGAATGATCACTGGCTGAGGGGGTTACCCTGGGAAGCCCCCATTCCTTTATTTGCCTCAACCCACCCTCACTCCCCTCCCAGCCCCCCTTCCCTCCCTCCCTCCCTCCCTCCCTCCCTTCCTCTATTGCTGCTTCTTTTTATTCTGGCCCCCACAGAGTACTGGACTGGATCCTGGAATGGATCTTAGCTTTTTCCTTCTTCTGTCTTTATTTCCCCACAGCATTGTTGATTACCATTCGTAATGACAGAGACCATGACTTTCAACGCTTGTCGCATAGATGGTGTTTCAAAAATGCTTTTAGGAGACCAGTTATTATGTTATTGTTGTGTTATAGTGTGTACCCCTGTACAGCGTCAGATCACGAGCAGATACACCAGATCATTTACCCACGTCTCTCTCGCTCTCCTCTTCACATAGAGATGGGATTACTTTATTATATGGTAGCAAATAACGATGGTCAGGGTATGCTGATTCTGTGCACTCAACGGTGGCATGCATCTAATCAAATATGTGTACAGTGTTTTTACTCCACTTTACTTTGCATACCCGAGCTCCAAAAAGCACTTAGTGGCCATTCTCTGATTCCATAGTCGATACCATGGTGGAGGATATTTCACTTCAAGAATTAAAGGGCAGGAAGCTATTATTTTTTTCTACCATGTGCATTCTTTCATGTGCCTTTCAGAGTGGGAGGCTGAAGCCCTTTTGGCTTGTATTTGCGTGGGCTAAAGGTTGGTATGGAAGGCCAACAAGAAAAATCTGACTATGGTACCTGGTTGGTTATTATGTGACAAAATGGAAGGTTTAAATGTATGAGTGCTGTCAGTTCAGATACTGTTTTTTTTTACCTCAGTTAACCCCACAGCAAATATGACTGTAGACAGAAATAGTGACATCAAAACACTTTTATTGGTCAACTTTTTTCTATCGTTATCACTAAACATGCTACATGTTTTGATGTTAAAAATATTCACTTTGGATATTTTCGCAGTTGTTAATTGCAGTATCAGAAGCTAAGCTTTAATCAGATTGTGTGCTGAACAAATGATAATGCATTCCCTTGATGGTTTTTGTCTCATCTGTGTGTTTAAAGCTAAGCTTGTGTGCATGACCTACTTGTCCTGGTGTTCCTGTAATCAATTATACTGCTATTGCTCTGCGTAAGAGATGCAGGAATGTGTACCTGGCAATGGACTCATGTGTGGATGGAATCATAGGCTGTCAATGGGTGTCTTAACTTTTTACTAATCACAAAGATGTGCAATCATGCACATGGAATGTCAAACACAGTGAAGCACACACACACACACACACACGCACACACACACACACACACACACACCCACAAGACTGAGAGAAAGGGAGAGGGGGACACAGAGAGAGTGAGGGAGAGAGAGAGAGAGCGAGAGAGAGAGAGAGAGAGAGAGTACACATGCACAGCCTAGGCTATACACTTTCAGGCACACACCACCAATAACTCCAATAACACCAATAACTTAATAGAATCTGTAGCATTTTTATATTAAAAGATAAAGAATGTAGTATTATGGACCCCTTCTGTAACGCCAAAAAAACGTGTTTTGTAATGTAATTAACATTTCAAGTTTTCAAGTATTTCAAGTATTCTTATGTAAGTGTACCTTACTGAAAGAATGCGATAATACCCCAGAGCGACTGAGCACCTTATGAAGAGCTTTTAAAAAAAGTTAATATAGCAAAACTTTGCGTAGTCTAGTCTAGTTACAATTTCCAGGATAGATATTCTGGAGAGATTTTTAGGGTAATACAAAAACATGACGCTGTCTGACGTACATAAGGTGATGCTCGTCACACCGAGGGGTTGTTGTCTACACAGACAGATGCAATAGGCGTCCCTGGAGCGAAAAGATATAGCCTACACCTGGTAATCAAATGGGAGAAGGGTTCTTCCCGTTTTGTGTCAATCAGTCAGACACCTGTGATCACTCTGGTCCAATCGGATGTTGCGGAAGGCGGGACTCCTTGCCTTGCGCTTTGCTGGAACGTCACCACTCTTTTCTGTCAAGAGTGACGTTTTTTTTCTACTGAGTAAGCCAACGCTGGTGGGAACCGCAAAATTACAGTAGCGAAGCCCCCCACTGCACAAAGCGGATAAAATACCCCAAACTGAAGGCAAACAAACTGGTGACAACGCACTGCCATTCTCTCAGGTAAAACCAGCCAGCTTAAACACTTTCTGGTATAATTTACGAGGTGTTACAGGAGTCGGGTTTATTGACTATAAATCAGTTTTCTGTCTTAGTTGAAAGAAATTATGAGGAGGGTTAAATAGCGGTAAAACACCATATACTATTGTTGTCTTAACAACGAGCCTGTCCAGAATCATGACGTTCTTTGCCAAAGCTGGATTGTTTTTACATGGATTTATATATTGCGGCGCAATTTCCGTCATTTGGGTTCATTCTGTTTCTGCACTATATTTTGTTAGTGGAACGGTTTAGTTATTTCAGGTGCGCCAGGGTATAAAATTAGAAAAAGCTAAATAAAGCCTTTTGAAGAAGATTGCAGGTGGATTAAGCGCAGAAGTAGCCGCTGGGATGAGAGCGCACCCTTTGACTCCCGTCGCGTTATGTTCGCCTTGTGATGACAGTTGTCATCATTTAGAATGGGGCATAGCTGTTGTAAATTTCATTTTCACTGTCTGTAGACTGTGGGCGATTAAAATGCTGTTTCACACCAGCACGAAATCTAAAAAAGCTATTTGATTATATTTAGTGTCTTTCAAAACTAGTAATATTTATTATGTCAGAGAATATAATGATATGGAATTATTCGTGTTCACAGAACGCTTCTTACGACTGTACGAATGATTTTATTGTTTCATTGCTTGGGCTTTCCCCGCGGAGCTAGCACGATGTAGCTGTGTATACCATTATTTCTGGTTGCTGCATGGATACAGCAGGAGCACCGAGAAAGAGTCTCATCCCCCGTTCCGTTTCTGCGGATACTAGCAGCCCCGCCTCACGAA
>CM059283.1:23804096-23816596 GCA_030347295.1 Setipinna tenuifilis | reverse complement strand
GTGTGTGTGTGTGTGTACACTCAAAAGCGTATGTTCTTTAGGCGACTTTTCCCTCCAAGAAAAGGACTAGATACAGTAGCAGGTTACAGTGCATTTTTCCATTGCTGTCCATTGATTTTATAATGCTACAGACCGTTGGACGGTAACAGTTGTTGAGCCAGGAGGGAACATTAGGCGGCCTCTTAAAACAAATGTAGTGAAACTGCTGATGTAGGTCCTTCTGTCTGCTGTTCTGTTCCCACAACATGGCCTAGTTTACCTCACCTCACCTGGCTGGACTGTCTCTGAGAGCTTGTTTTAGGGCTGTATAATTAGAACAGTGTTCTTTTTTGTCTGACAAAACAAGGACACGTTTTTTTCTGGTCCTACAAAGTTTTATTTACTGTCTGCTTTTTAAAAAAGGCTTCGGCCTAAAGCTAGCTCCATTTTAGAATTCTCACGGTTCTTTTACACCATTACACCATTTCCTGCTATCACAAAAATATCATTCTTAGGTGAAAGGAGAGAGGGTTGACACAGTTAGTATTTCCGAATCTTTTGTGAATGTGAGACATCACCTATTACAGTGCTCTGAAACCTAAACCTGTGACTGATGAAAAAATAAGGTCTGTAGCCAGGGGCTTCCCTGTGTTTGTTTATGTGTAGATGGTGAGTGTCTGAGCTTAGAGCCCCTATGGTATGGACCTGGGTCAGGGGTTATCTGAAACACAAAAGACACAGGCAGGTTTGCCCTGTCTGTTCTGACAGCTGTGAAACACAGATAACAAGCATTCATGTGGTGCTACTAGGAAGGAAAAATATCAGAAATAGGACAAAGCTATGGATGACAAGAGCTGCAGTGTTGCCAGAAGTGCTTCTCCCACCTTCAGAAAGTAAACATTCTGCTACATATATGATAACACCATTTTCTCAAACAGCTGGTCCTAAAAAGAACACCAATAATCTAACAGGTGTCAGCTAATTAGTGAAATCACCTGTGTTAAGTGCACGTGCAAGAAGCAACACAAAGCAGGGTTTTTACGGAATCACCACCTCACCATCAACATCAATCATATGAAACAGAAAGAAATGTTCATATCAATGTACTATATTTCTTAATGCAAGACCCCCTAAAAAGGTCTCAGATATGTTGCCTAATGGACATGACTGATGAACCAATGCCGTAAATATGTGTCTTTGGTGGTACACTTTGAAATACCATTTTGATGTGATGTTTGACACATTTTTATTCAAACAATTTATAAAAGTGGCTGTAAGTGTACAGCAAGCCAACCTCCCACAGGAAATACATCATTCAAAACGTTGTGTGCTTGTACTGCATAGCTAGTTAAATAATAACACAAACTTAATAACATATTTTACTTCACTTATTTTTCAGAGGTAAACAGTTTATGCGCAGAACAACTATAACAAATAAATTGTTTTTAATAGGCCTACTCTGGTATTACACGCCACATTTTAACCGGTTCAAGTGACGACGTACAGTGTCTTCTATGTGTTTTTATAAATTATATAATAATCTCTCCAGTAGTCATTTTCGTTGTAGTAGTGTTGATTGTAATTATTTGTACGACCAGCAGGTGGCAATAGAGGGTTGGTCAGAGCAAATAGATGCACAGGTGGTCGCTGGTTTGGGTGATGGATAAACAACGGGAAACAACAGTCAGAGACACAGAACAAGCACCAAGATAAACCTGATCGTCTGTAGAGCTAGACGTAGAAAGGGCACGTAACAATCAGATTTCGTCAAAACGCAAAAAACTCGGGAAATGATAGAGGGTTAGTCTACGATATTAAGCCCAAGCTTCTCCTTTCGTCCCTTTTCTAAACTGCCTCTAGAAACGAAAATTTTCCTCTCAGTGGAATACAGGATGACGTGGGAAGATTAGGTGGGGGTAGCCAACATTACAGTAGCCTATCTCTTGGGTCGATTCCGTGATAACAGGCGGGCAACATTTTAATTAAAAGGGAGTGATTGTTCAGCTCCTGTGAGAACCGTATATCCGCTCAGCCTTTGTGAAATACCCGAGGTTTAATAAATGAGCTATTCAATCGCGGCTCATACATTTCAGTAAGCACGAGATGCGCCACAACATGCGAATGAGAAACCGGGCCATGTTCAGGAACAACCCAAATAAATATATCCACTAGAATCATGAATTGTTAACCCTATAACGCCGACGGTACCATGTTTAATACACAACATTCGGAGACCTCTCCCCGCCTACATAAAACAAAATAATCACTCAGTTCACCCGTTGTATGTAATTTTCCACATGTCCGCAAATGACGGAAACTTCCACAAGGGGGCAGCGATGGGTAACAAACGCACCGTGCGTCGTTTCAAAATGGCTGCGCCCTAGGGAAATTTTCTCTGTGCGCTGGGCAGGGAAATCATAAGTTTTGAGAAGGTTGGTTTACAAATTTCCGAAATATTCTTGGTATACTTTAATCGGAACACTTACTTTGTGTTATTAATCAAGGATGTGTTCAGATTTTTGCACGATGTTGCAGATGCACGTTGTGCAATACGGACGAGACATGGGTGACAGGACTAATTTCCGCACAATGGCCCATGTAGGCAAACCCAGACCTTTTGATTGGATCATTACTCTCAGCTGTTGTCAGAGCCAGTTTAGAGAACCCAATTTACCGGTAGTCCTGCTTCAGTTGCACATGTCCATACAATCAGGCTCATGTGCAAACACATATGGCACATTTAAATACACTTGCATGCCTCCCTAGTCACACACACACACACACACACACACACACTAGGCTACATTCATAGGTGCTAGAATATACATTGGAGCATAAATGTATGTGGACACATTAATAATAAAAATATATTTGTCATGCTTGGCATCACATTTGTACTACTTCACAAATCACACCCCTCCCCCCTCTACCCTGCCCTCTCTGCCTGCTGTGTAGGGGTTTATCTAAGGGCACACTGTGTCTATCTAGACTGGCCTACTGACATAGCAGTGCGTTAGCAGCCACAACACTGTCTGGTCCAACACCCACATGCACATGCACATGCACACGGACATGTACACACACACACACACACACACACACACACACACACACACACACACACACACACACACACACCTGTGCCCACCTACTGACCTCACTCATTAATCATCATCATCATCATAAAATTTTAATAACAACTGCTTTTTGCATGCATAGTCAAAGGCTAAAACAGCGTACACGAGTGTGATTGTTTGAAGTAGCATGTTGTCCACCAGATGGAGACCCGATGACCCTATGATTTTGCCAAGTGTTGCCAGCTCCATTCACTGGGTTCACAGTAGTCTGGAATGGTTCCATTGAATTCCATTTGAAAACTGGGTGTAGCTGATAGGTGCCAATGCAATCTTATTTATACTAAAGGTAATTTGATAAACTGGTAGCAGAAAGCAAAGGCTGTCATCAACAGATGTACACAGAGATGTTAAGTGAAAGAGAGGTTCCTTTTCAGGAGGTAGACAATTAAGCCAATGTTTTTCCTGTATAAAGGCAAGGCTTAGTTCAGGTAGATACACAACGAAGTTTTAATTGATTTGGGGGATTATTTGGAGGTCATGTTTCTGTCCATTACATAATCTTAAAATAATATACTATATATATTACACATTTATGTTCACATACCTGATCTCACAATTCATTAATAGTATTAGTTTTCACTTTACGCAGTGAACTAACTACAGGGATAATGTGGTTTTAGGGACCTACAGTATGTCCTACTGCAAGAGGTCCTTACATACTGCCTGTAGCCAAAAGATTAAAAAAACTTAAAAAAACACTTAATTAGAATAGAATTAATTTCGTCAATGGGATTTTGTGAGGTAACCAATTAACCGATTTTCACCATAAAAGAATCACCTTGAGGCAGTGCCAATACCGGCATACTGTCAGAATTTCAGAATGATACATTCGTAATTTTTTGTAGTTATTTTGCTAACAGACAGACAGACAGACAGATAAAAGCATAACCTCCTTGGTGAAGGTAAAAAGAATAAGAGTTGTGTTGGCAGAGATTTCATGGTAAAAGTGAGAGTCGTAAGGCTGGCCAGGCAAGCAAAGCTACCAAAGCAGATTTCTAATGTCAAAGTAGATGGCATTTTGTGCCACTAAAGAGGCTGTGCATCTCTTTGTAAGCCCTACACAACATAGACAGGAGCCTTACGAAGGCACCACTATCACAGGCAAAAGGAATACACGGCCGGGTTTCTACTCTCTGAATCAGGAATCTCCACCTCTGCCTGGTCATATTTCAGCAGGGCTTGCTGAGTGGAGGTTTGTCCCAAAGAGATTGTATCTACTGAGTGGCTCCGGACCACAGGCTCAGCACAAATACAGCTGACCTACAGTCTGGCAAGGCTGGGCTACTTGCTGCCTATGTCTTCCCCTGCTGCCTGGAGAGAAATGCGAGACATACAGTGGAACTTGCTAAGGTAGAGGATATAAGGAAGCATAAGGAAAACAATAGGAGCCCCCCCACTCCTTTGGGCTCCAGACAGGAGGTTAGTCGGGCAGATGTGTTGACTCTGCAGGATAATGGGATGTAGACTACTACTGTGTGGGCATGTCCTTAGAGGTTTAAAGGGGTTCTTTGATTCCTGAGGCTTGGCTAATAGGAACCTTAACAATGGGATGGCCGCACACACACAGATGACACAGGCACAGACAGATACCCAGACACACACGCGCACACACGCACGCACACACACACGCACTCTCTCATATACACACAATGATGCTCACACATAATGCCCCCATCATTCCTCACCATGTCAAACAAATACATACAGAACATTATTCTTTCAGTTGCATTAAAATGTATTCATACACACACTCACACACACACACACACACACACACACACACACACACACACACACACACACACACACAAAACACACACACGAGTGGCAGCTGTGGAGCAGTTCATGGTCAGGGAGCTGGCTGCAGGGGGGAGTAGAGCATGGGGAGGGTGGGGTGTGTGTGGGGGGGGTGCTCTCCCGGGGAGAAGCAGGAAGGAGCAGGGGGCTAATTAGTGCTTAGAAGACTGGAGGACGACTCTCAATTAAACCAAAAAACAAGAACAAAGTGGAACTAACAGTTTTTTTTTTTTTTTGGAGAGGGGAGGCTAGAGTGGGAGGTTAGATTACACAACAAAATCATGCCCTTGTGTTGGGAGATGATCACGACTGCCAAAAAAAACCCCTTCACAGTTGTTTTTATAGCCTGTTTAGAAAAGGGCCCTATATAGATGAATTGGAAGTTTAACTTTACATCAACTTTTGTTCTTGAGTGTCCGCTCATCTAGTAACTATTTGGATTGCATAGAAAGGGTTGAAGGAAAGGCTAAAGGCGATGAAGGGGACAAAAAAAGAAACAAAAACAAAAAAATAGAGAACCAAAAGGAACAAAATAACTGAAAAGTGGAAAATTTGTTAACAATACATTGTGAGGAACGGGGGATGGGAGGGTGTTAGCTTCAGGGGGATGGGTGGTGGTGGTGGTGTGTGGGGTAGCAGCATCTGTCTTCTTCTCAAAATATTTGTTTTGTAAGCAACCTATACAGAGGTCTCCTTGATCTCAAGAAAAGATAATAGTAAGAGACACTGTCTACCAGACAATAGACTTTCTATTTCGCTGCAGACGGTTCAGCTAATTGTGAGACACACGTCAGTGGGTCCTTATTAATGAGGTGTGTGGGGGGGGGGGGGGGGAGGGGGGGGAGAGGCAGCATCAGGATGGAGTCATTTGACCAGGGTGAATAATGAACAGTGGGGCAGAGAGGCAGGCAATTAGGGGGCAGATGCCCAGCTGGTGCCCTAGAGTCACAGATGTCAGCGTAGACACAGCAGGGACAAGGGAGAAGCTTCTGGACAGGCTGGTTGTGGTGAAACTAGAAGGGAGGGAAGAAAGAAAAAACAGGAGGTGGAGGAGGGGTGGTGTTTGTGTGTTGTGTATATGTCTGTGCATGTGTGTGAGGTTGTCTGTATATGTAACAGAGGGAGAGAGACAGAGTAAGAGAGAGAGAGAGGGAGAGAGAGAGAGAGAGAGGGAGAGAGAGAGAGATGGAGAGTGGGGGGTAGCCTAGTAGTTGCCCCCCTTACTCCCCCCACTCTCACGGGACACTGCCTGCTCGTGCTGTCATCTCACCACTCCAGACGGTCTGGGCCTGCACCTGCTTACATTAGAGCGGAGGGGCGTGGCCGCGGAGAGTGTGCAGAGCACACAAGGGAATGTGGAAGAGGGAAGGGAGAGAGTGGAGGGGTGTTGTTCTGTGTTTCCGAGGAAAGTCGTCGCACCATTGTTGTAACACGTTTTATAACGGTGAGATAATCTTTTGTTCCAGGGCATCATTGTGAGAACAGTCTGATTGGCTGAACTAACGCTAACTTTGGTCAAATAATTCGATTAGCCTGTCACGCAACATAAATTCTACTCCATCTTTGATCTAGGTTGAAATCGAACTGGCGCGATGCTCATCAAACAGTGATCATTTTCATCTGCCAGAATGGGAAGGATTTCCACAGGATTTTCGAGAACTCTCTGAGTGACGCCACATCGAATAAGCTACACGTCGACTCGCCTCCGCCCCCCCTCGAACCCCCTAAAAGATGCTTTCATAATTTATAATCATGAATGCTGGTGTAGGGTGGGGCAGAAGACCCAGAGTGGACCCATCCCTTTAGACACACGCCAAAGGCACTTAGAATCAGCAATTAAATGTGGTGCCTTTTCAGATTTAAATAAGAGCTCTGGTGCTGCCGTTTCTACATGTCACCGTGTGCACACACAGCTAAATGGTGCGTTGATTAAGGAAAATGTGGTGCGCTCCGGATACAAACTAGCCAAATAAAAATGTCCAGGCCATGTAGTACATTGTAACGATTCAGAGCGGTAACAGTGGTACAGACTGCTTAAGTACTATGTCAATAACAAAACTACAAAATTGTTACAGTGTGCTCAAGCACATTTCGAAGTATCCTTGGTTACGATGCTGCAGCCCTGGCTCTAGGCATCGAGCCTGTCCATTGTGATTGGATTATTCCTGCTCTTGCACGTCGCCCATTGGTCACTTCTATAAATACACTTACCTCATTGCATACGTAGCCCCCCCTTTTACTAGAGTCTCAATACCAGTTTGAAAAAAATATAGGATAACAACACACATGGGTTTGCTACTCCATACATCTTGTGAAAGAAAGGAATTGTGAACGTAACTCATTTTTACTACTTCGGAGTATTTATTCTGGTTGATGAAATAAAGCGAAAGGTAAGTGTAAAGCTCAAACCGAGTACCACAGTAGCGGATTATGCATTGTGATGCGATGCTCGCGAGGAAGGGAATCTGTTGACAATTTTTTTTCACATTCGGCGCCATTTTCAGACAGACCGCTTGCGCACCTGCCAGTCGCTTTAGACGCCGAATGGCTCGAATTTTCGAATTTGGATGACCGACTCTCAAAAATACCAAATTTGTATTAAAAGTTATCGCTGTACTTAGTATAGTCAGTCTCATGTTTTTGTTTCTCAGTGTCGCCGTCGCCGGTGGTCTCAATGTGCGTGCTCATCTGAACATTCTGGAGTTGCCGATGGTTCTGTCGTTGTTTGAGCCGAGTCCACAGCTAAAAGCAGTGATTTCACGCAGAAGTTAACGATAGTTCGCTTGCTTGATTTCTGCATTGCTTATGTGTTCAGAATCCTGCTGATATTTTACCAAAGGACACAAAATATTTTTTTAGTTGGTGGTTGTATCTGTGTCTTAGAAATCACTGGTCCCATTATGGCAATCGGAACTGACCCTGTTTTCGTCGCTTCTCAGATCCTGTTTCTGCACTTTCCTGTAGGCTGTCCACAAAATCTGATCATGAGAATATGCATGAATTGTGTACATATAGGTGTGTAGTCTGTTAAAAAAAAACTGACTTCGTTGCCTTCGAAATGTTGGTTTTTGGTCATTGATACCCTACTGCTTGGGTATTTAATTGTCTACGTTCTACAAATTCCACAAATAATATGGCTGAACCATTTGTGCCACAGTAGTATACTAGTAGAAAATTAAAATGAAGACAGATCTGATGGCGACACAATTAAATAGATCCAGGCTATGCTGGGGACTCTGTGTTAGTTCTGTCTATTTGTGTGCTTTCTTGGAAGAAGCCAAGTAGAGAGAGTTTATGTATAGTAGATGAATGAGAGGATGCATAAATGGAATGAGTTCATTGCTATTGTTCTGGTCATGCAGTGAGCATTCATGTGGGCTCCCTGAAGCGAGGAAGAGAGTGTGTGTGTGTGTGTGTGTGTGTGTGTGTGTGTGTGTGTGTGTGTGTGTGCAAGAGAGAAAGTGAGACATAGTGCACTTTAGGAGCCCTGTGCAGGGACTGGTCTCTGTGCATTAACCTTGCACTGGTAGGCATGCACGCATACACACTCCCCACATGCATGCATACACACACACACACACACACACACACACACACACGCATACACACACCCCACACATGCACACACAGACATCCCCCACATATGTACACACTCTCTGCTCTACTAACACATAATTTGGTCACCCTTAAAAAGGACTACCCACAATTCTTTGTGTGCACAGGGACAGCAAAGGTATTTGAACAGAAAAAGGGGCCATGCACACTGCACGTGGAGGTTGAGTGTGCCCTATATCTTGAACAGTCAGAAGGCAGAATGAGTAGATAGGTCTGTCTGTATGAGTGTGTGTCTGTGCTGATGTAAATAATTAAGTCAATGTGTGTGATGGATGCTGTTGGGTGCGCTGGCGCTCTTGTATGAACAAATAGATGTGTCTGAATGTTTGTGTGTGTGTGGTATGTGTACTTATATTAACACAGTGTGTGTGTGTGTGTAAGAGAGAGAGAGGGAGAGAGAGAGAGAGAGACGGTCTCTGAGGCAGCATTGTTTAGATCATGAGCACAGCCTAAACAGGTGCAGTTGAATTACACGACTGATTCACCTTTGTCCTTCTAATGCTTCCTGTTCTCACTCACACTTATGTTTGTTTATGAGCTCATCTCAAACTTGTCCCAATTTCTCTTTGCTCTCCTTTTACTAACATGCTCTCTCTCTCTGTTTCTCTCTCTCTCTCTCTCTCTCTCCCTCTCTCGCTCTTAACTTATTACATGTCTGCTGAAGGCTCCCACATCTCTCCTTTTTTGTAACACGCTGTTCATTCACCTGTTGCATTTTCTACTTTTAATTTATACACTCGGATTTTAGTTTCTCTGTGTGTCTATCTATCTATCTATCTATCTATCTATCTATCTATCTATCTATCTATCTATCTATCTATCTATCTATCTATCTATCTACCTGTCTGTCTATCTATCTATCTATCTATCTATCTATCTATCTATCTACCTGTCTGTCTATCTATCTATCTATCTATCTATCTATCTATCTATCTATCTATCTATCTATCTATCTATCTGTCTATCTTCTACACACACTCTATGCCTACCTACATACACACATGTGCATATAGACTCTCTCCGTCTTGCCGTCGTTCTGCTGTCTCCATGGTGATCAGGTGTGTCATTGATTGGCTGAGCCCCTGACTGTCTGGGCCCCATATGTGTCCCCCAGCTGGTAGCTGCCCTCCTACCTGCCAATTTGCTGCTCCCACCGCACCTGCTGCCCGCTCCCCACCACCACCACCACTGACACCACCCCCAATACCATCCCCTCATCACCCCCAACACTATATTGACACCACCCTCAGCCTATCCCAGCTCAGGGGACCTTCCCCCAAACACCCACACTAGCTACCTGCCACTCTACTGTTCCCACTGCACCTGCTACCCATTCACCATCCCCTCACCACAGCCAACACCACCCTAACACCATCCCCTAACACCACCCCACCATGCCCTACACCACCCTTGGCCTCCGCCAGCCCAGAGGACGTGCCCCCCCCCCACTGGCTGGCCCACTACCTGCCACTCATCCACTTAGACTACACCTGCTCGCCTCCCATAACTGAGCAGACACGCACCTTCTCCTACACAGACTGTTGGCTAAATGCTATGATTTTTGTGTGTGGTTGTTTGTGTGTGTGTTTGTGTGTGTGTGTCTATGTGTGTTGAGGCTTGCATTCTGAACGTTTTTTTTTACTGCTGCTACATGAGGCATTTAGTGTGTAAACAAGGATTGGTCAGATTTGTGTAGGATAGGTCATTTGTCTTGTTCCTGTTCCAAACTGTGTGAGTGTGGTGTGCAGTTCTTTTACTAACATGCTATAACTGGCTATAAATAACATCACATTAGCAGAGACCACTCTCTGAAATTTGTCAACCTTGGTGACTTTTAAAATATCTCTCTTCTTTTGAACTAGACAGGCTTTCAGGATGTTGTTTGGAATGCGTGTGGTGGTTGATGTATGAGGCATTTTCTTTGCAGACAGAGAAACTCACTGACCCACTCATTCCCCAATCCAGCAGCCAGAAATAAGGTCTCCGCACACACTGGCGTCAGCACTACAGCAACACACTTTTAAACTGGACAGTTTTATTTTATTTGTCCTCGCACACTGTCCCTAGAGCAAATGTTACAATTTCCAATGATTCAATCACAGTTATGATAAATAATGGATTTTACCTGAGCCAAATCGTAATTGACCCAACATCGGCAGCAGAGTTCCCTGCTGGTTTGCGGGGTTGTGTTGAAGACAGCATAAACTACTAAACTACTAGTATGTGTGTCACTTTGCTTTCAGTATTCTAGATTAAAGCCGCTGTTGAGGCCTTAAGTATCTCTGCTTCACTATGCTGTCTGGGCAGTATGCATTCATACAGCATTGCTTCATTTATTCCAGCAGTGATAAACATTACATTACATTACACTTAGCAGACACTTTTATGACACAAATCAAACTACAGATATGTAGAGGAGAACCACAGAGTAAACAAGAGTGTAGCAAAGTAACAAAGTACAGGACAGTGCTGGTAAGTGGAGTTTAGTGTTGTTAGAATGGGAAGTGCTCCTGGAAAAAAATCACGGTCTTCAAGTGCTTCTTGAAGATAGAGAGGGATGACCCCTACTCTTGTGACACCCGGGAGCTTGTTCCACCATTGTGGGAGAACAATAGAAAACAGTTTTGACTAAAAACAGCACTAAAGATAGTCTAACACGCACTCTAACTGTGGCCAGGTGCAAATAAGAAGCTAGGCTGGATGGTAACTTTGCTTCGATTGGATGTAGTTCCACACAATTGCAGATCAGTTCCACGTTTGTGTTGGATGTGTTTGCCATTACATGCATTCATTGAGCATGCTCAGATAGGCGTTTGGTCTTTCCACCTTCGCAGGAGTCGTAAGAAAGCAGAGCCTAAAATTAGAACAAAACAGTAGACATTGCACATTATGGGGGGTGTTAGGAGCTAGTGTTTGGCACATTATGGAGGGGTAGAAGCTAGTGTTTGCACTTGCGCTCCGTGTCTGACTCATAGATGTGGGCAGGACCTCTGTGAGTCACCTCTTCTGCAATCGGAGAAGAAGAGGGGGAAAAATGGAGCGAAGGAAGCTGAGAAATGGGGAGAGACAGATGGGGAAAATGATGGGAAAGAGATGGGGAGAGAGGCAGAGAGAGAGAGATGATGGATGAGAGATGAGAGGGGTGCTTCTCATTTTGATTCCTCTGTTGTCCTCTCTATCTCCTCTGCTCTCATGCCCTGGATCTTGTTTGAGGCCTCATGTCATCAAAGACGTTTAATTTGTCTAATTGCTTTGAGAAGGCCAGAGGAATGAGGACAGAGGAGAGAGGAACAAGGTCTAATGAACAAGGCATCAGAGGTGCATCTTTTGTGGAAGTTGTTTTTCGTGAGGTACAGTAGGTGCTCTGTGGTGACGAGGATGACAATCTCTAATAAAAAAAAAACACTACCCGCATACAAAGTTCAACGTTTTAAGACCGTGCTTGTGCAATCAAAGGGTTTCTCATTTCTAATGTGTGAAAGTACTCCTTTTTTGCTTCCTTCACAAGAGGAGGGGATAGAAACAAGGGGGGGGGGGGGGTAGAAGTCAGGAAGGAAGGATGGACATTAAAAACTAAGAAGCACCCCCGAGAAAGAATAGTAATTACGGAGCTGCATGAAGAGAGAAGAGGTGTCAGATTTGGAAGGGAGGGGAGGCAGAAAGAGTGTCTAAAGACAAAAAGAGAGAGGAAGTTGGAAGGTGGAAGAAAGAAGATGACCCAGGAAGAAAAATAAGTAGGTTACGAGGTGAGAGGACAAGGGGAGAGAGACAGATAGATGGGAAAAAAGAGTGTCGGGTTTAAGGGTGAGGGACAGGATGAGAGGACAGAGACAAGGAGGATGATGATGAAAGTAAACAGAGAGAGGAATGAAAATAAGGGGGGGAGAGAGGATGAGGGATATGAACAAGTGATTGATAAAGAGATATAGAGTGAGTGAGGGACTGATTGATGTCTGACCTTCCTCCTCTGTC
>CM059283.1:23791596-23799096 GCA_030347295.1 Setipinna tenuifilis | reverse complement strand
AACAAAGTGTGTGTGTGTGTGTGTGTGTGTGTGTGTGTGTGTGTGTGTGTGTGTGTGTGTGTGTCTGTACAGTGTATTTACATGCACAGAGGTGTGTGTGTGTGTGTGTGTGTGTGTGTGTGTGTGTGTGTGTGTGTGTGCGCAGAGGAATGTTCTAAAAAGTTTGTGTGTAGGGGGGCATTTGCTGCATAATGGGATTATGGTTTGACATTGAGTTTTGGCACAAAAATTTGTTTATGAATTTGTTCCTGTGGTCTGTCATCGTTTTTGAAGTCAATCTTCTTAGGAATGATGCAGTGATGACTCTGTGTGTGTGTGTGTGTGTGTGCGTGTGTGTGTGCTTGGTGTGTGAGCTGTGGTGTCATAGGATGGTGGTGCGTGTGTGTGGCTGGTCAATCTGTAATGGGATAGCGATGAGCAGTGTGTGTGTGTATGTGTGTGTGTGTGTGTGTGTGTGTATGTGTGTGTGTGTGTGTGTGTGTGTGTGGGAGGGGGAGGGTAGGTCGGGCTAAGAGTGGATTAGTGACAGTAGATTCACAGGAGGGTCCAGTCAACGAGTGCAAACAAAGAGGAGAGAGAAACAGCCAGTCAGATAAACATTGTGTGTATGTGTAAGAGAGAAGAACAGTCGTGTGTGTGTGTGTGTGTGTGTGTGTGTGTGTGTGTATGTGTGTGTGAGCAGTCAGTAAACTCACAAGTGTGTGGAAAACGAACAGTCAGTGAGACCAAGTGTGTGTGTGTGGGTGGGTGAGTGGAGATGTTTGTGTGAGAGAGAGAAAGAGAGAGAAAGAAAGGAACAGTAAGTGTGATCAAATATATATGTGTGTGTGTGTGTGTGTGTGTGTGTGTGTGTGTGTGTGTGTGTGTGTGTGTGACAGAGAGAGAGAGAGAGAGACAGAGACAGAGACAGAGAGAGAATCAGAGAGAGAAAGAGAAAGAGAGACCTAACTAACCCAATGCCCCACTCACCATGTACTCCCCATGACTGATGCTGGCTGCTGTCAGGTGTCTTCTGCTCTGACCCTTAAACTCCTCCCTTTCTCTTCCTGTCTGTCACATCCCTCTCTCTCTCTGCTCCCCCGTTCCCACTCTCTATCCCATGCTCCCCTCTACTATGATTTACATACATCTTAATAAATTATAATATTGTGGAAAGTTCTATTTAAAAATTGAAACTCATACTTAGACCAAGTTAAATATTCCAAGCCTTGTTTGTTTGTTTGTTTTGGGTTTAATTTACAGCTTACAGATAATGCAAAACCCATAGTACAGTATCTCAAAAAGTACAAGTACAATATTACACCACACCAAGAGAAAAAGGAATGTTGATACAGAATTGTCAGTCTGTACTAAAAAAATATGTTCAAGTCCTTTTGCATGAGTCACAGCATTGATGTGGCGTGGCATGGAGATGATCAGCCTGTGTCACGGCTTTCTTTCTTTCTTTCTTTCTTTCTTTCTTTCTTTCTTTCCATCCATCTATCTATCTATCTATCTATCTATCTATCTATCTATCTATCTATCTATCTATCTATCTATCTATCTATCTATGTTTCTTTCTTTCTTTCTTGGGAAGAAATACAGAAGGCATCAGCAAGACAGCTGCTGGGGGTGGTGCTCGTGATGGTGTGTGTGTGTGTGTGTGTGTGAGTGTGAGCTACGGGCATGAGTGAAGGGTGAAGTGGGCATCAGTGTTAGTGATGGGAGCTGACAGCTCCCATATTTGCCCCCGCGGAGAGATGACATTAGCCGGCTGACATCATCCGTCACCGCGCCAGCCGGCAGGAGATGTCATCATCGCCACGGCCGTCGTCATCTCGCCCGCCCGCCCGCCTCTCTCGGGCATCCTGGGGTGTCGCCCTGACATTTACAGAGCGGGCTGGAGAAATGTATAGCTCCAGAGAGACAGACAGGGGGGAGAGGGAAGAGGCAGCCATGCAGAAGTCCAGGGAGAAAGGAAGGGGTGGCGAATGGAGAGAGAGTGAGAGAGAGACAGACAGAGAGAGAGAGGAGAGAGGGAGAGAGACAGCAAGAGAGAGAGAAATAAAATATTGTACCTACTTTCTTGCCAATGAAGCCATTTGAATTTAATTTAATTGAGAGAGAGACGGGGGGGTTTAATTCCACCTTCGTTGACTTGTTTTTGCCTTTGATTTTTAAGCAGAACTTTTTTTATGTTTTTATCTAAAGAGGGATAGGGTAGTGAGAAGAGAGAAAATGAGAGAGAGAGAGACAGACAGAGACAGACAGAAAGTGAGAGAGAGAGATATACCAGCAAGTGAGAGAGGCGGCTGGGATGTATAGTTTGTCCTTGTGTCATTGCATGTGTGATCCTCTTAGGTGGGTTTACATCCACCAATGGCGTTTAACCTTCATGTGCGTGTCAATGTCAGGGCGTGGCCTGGATTTTACTGATACTTCCTCTTTCTCGTGCCACCTCTGTGTGTGTGTAAATGTGTGTGTGTGTGTGTCTGTGTGTGTGAGAGAGAGAGAGAGCGAGAGTGAGAGTGAGAGTGAGAGTGAGTGTGTGTGTGTGTGTGTGTGTGTGTGTGTGTGTGTGCGTGTGTGATATGGCGGGTTAAACCAGACAACGGTTCATTATTTTTTTATGGCTCCAGACATGAATTGAGCACAACCACACCCTGCAATTTAATTATCGACTGTAAGTTGTGTGCGTGTGTGTGTGTGTGTGTGTGTGTGTGTGTGTGTGTGTGTATGTTCTTATATACAGTCTCTGGTGCATGCGCGAGCATGGTATGTGTATGTTGTGTGTAGAGATGCAGCGGTTTACATCCAGGTTTTTGGGTCACGGTAACAGTTTGGTTTGATTTATCGTCTTACATGTAGTAGGTTTTAGGGACGGCAACACTGCAAGGACAAACCAAACGAAACCCATACAGTGGGAGCTTTCCTGGTCAAGCAAATGAACTGATAAACCATGTTTACACACACACATGCACACACACGCACACACATGCACACACACACACACACACACACACACAAACACACACATACACACACCAGACAGATTGAAGTAGCATGAAGTCCCTTGGGTAACTAGGCCCTACTGGCTGGAATCATTTCTCATAGAGGCTCATTACTGAGTTGGTCAACTGTAACAGGCAGACAGAAAACACACACAGACACACAGACACACACACACACACACAGACACAAGCTCGGTGGTTGTTAATAAGGGGCTCATCTAAGGAAGCAGCCTGTTTAATTGCATCAAACACCAATGTTTGTCAAGCTGTGTGTGTGTGTGTGTGTGTGTGTGTGTGTGTGTGTGTGTGTGGTTGTCATGTCTGAAAATAGATCAAGTTTTTTTTTTCTGCAGTAGATAGAGATGGTCATATGTTGGCTTATGTTTGAGTAGCTTATGCTCTAAACTGGTGGTGACATGAATCTATATGGTACACAGTCCTTGTATTGTACTTTCTCTCTCTCTCTCTCTCTCTCTCTCTCTCTCTCTCTCTCTCTCTCTCTCTCTCGCCTCTCTCTCCTTTTTTAGTCCTTCTGTTCATGTATAGAAGGGCAGTGTGAACATACAACATTAAAGGACAAAGTTACACAAAGGGCTGTGTGTTTGTGGGTGTCCTTGCTGTGATCTCACAAGGGGAAAAGTGAAACTTTTTTTTGCCAACGTTAATCCATGCTACTCAGCACACACACATGCCACACACACACAGACACAGACACGCACACAGACATGCACACACACACACACACACACACACACACACGTTGTTGGACATGAGCGGGCCCCAGTAAATCTGGTGTTGTTGCCGTGGCAACCCAGTGCAGTGTAGGGAGAGGACCAGTGTCAGGGAGTAGAACTGGAGGTGTAAAAACGTATGCACGCACACACACACACACACACACACACACACACACACACACACACACACACACACACACTGTCTCTCTCTGTCTCTGTCTCTTTCTCTCTTGCTCTCCCTCTCTCCCTCTCTCTCTCTGTCTCTCTCTCTCTTCCTCTCACCAAAGACCAGTCTCCGGTGAAGCATGAGGGCAGCCCAGGCCAAAGTGTCTGTGAGCCCTGTTGTGTGTGTAGATTTGGTGTGTGTTTTCATTTTGGAGGTGTGTTGTGTGTGCTTAAGTGTGTGTGTGTGTGTGTGTGTGTGTGTGTGTGTGTATTTAATTATGCAGAGCCAGCAGTGGGTCTGCATTTAGCCATACGCTCCTGCTGAGACCTCCTATGTGCATTGGGAACACACACACGCGCACACACACACACACACACACACACACACACATCCGCTTCAGTTTATAAATTATTGATCATATTGATCAATCTGCACCTCCAACTTTTTCAAGAGAGGTTCATTTCTTACTTGGTTCAATAACTCTCTCTCTCTCTCTCTCTCTCTCTCTCTCTCTCTCTCTCTCACACTCACTCTCTCTTTCTTTCTTTGTCTTTCTCTCAGTCTCTGTGCATCTCTGTATTCATTTATTATTTATACTAAAGAAGTGTGTGGGGTTGCCATTAGTGTGGATGGTGTGACTGTAGCCCTATCAGTGCTTGCCATTAGAGACAAACCGTGTAGGCCTACCGCAGGACTGTTTATTATCGTACATCACCATATCTACACCCACTACATGTCACAAATGCAGTTTAATTTTATTCTTTAAAGATGACCGTGCAGTTTTGTGGTCATTTTCGCAGTTGGGTAATCATTTTTTGTGGACCTCAAATCTCGTCATATAACTCTTTTAATATTACTGTATGTCATGTCAGCTTAATTATAGGCATTGTTTTTTTGCTCTTTACTTGTTATTTTCCCATGTTTAGTTATGATTCAGTATTACAAAAGTGTTTATTATTAAATTCTTTAAACTTTACATTTAAAAAGTAAGTGAATAAAATATTTCCTCGTTCTCCTCAGTGGCGGCCATGACGACAGACGAGGCTGAGAGCCAGCAGAAGAAGGCCAACCAGCAGCAGCAGGCGCAGCAGTCCCAGCAGCGGCCCCCCCAGCAGCAGCCGCCGCCTCCGGACGACCCCCCCGCGGCACAGCAGCAGCAGCAGCAGCAGGACGCCGCCATCCCTGCTGTGACCTCCGACCCCCAGGACGGCCCCGCCCCCGCCTCTGGCCCCGCCCCCGTGTCCGCCGCACCGGGCTCCCCTGCGGCTCCGCCCCCCTCCGCGGGCGTGCAGGAGGAGGAGGTGCAGCTGCGGCCTCGTCAGCGTACGTCCGCGGGCCGCGGCCTCTCGCGCCTCTTCTCCAACTTCCTGAAGCGCCGCTCGCAGTGCTCGGACGGAGAAGGGGGCCGAGGCGGAGCGCGCCCGCGAGCGGGACGCCCGGCAGGACGAGCCCAAGGCGCCCATCGCCGACCCGGAGCCCGAGCTGCGTGCCGAGGGGGAGGGCGAGGGGGAGGGCGACGCCGCCCTGGACCTGCACTCGCTCAGCAGCGCCGAGAACCAGGTCAGAACCCCGGGGCAAGCACCAAACACTCCACCACACACCACACCACAACACAACACACCACAACATCAGTTGCTACTCTCACCTTTACACTCGTAAACACTGTGACCTGAATTTAAATGACAGACAAAGTAGCACAGTTAGCCAGTGGGAAAAGTGTTTTTTTTTTTTGCATGACCTAAAGTTATGGCTGTGGCATGTAACAGCCTTGAGCTGATCCAGTGACATATGCAGTTCAGATCTTGCTCTGAGTGTAAACAGAAACTGAACTGATGTGAGTAAACAGAACTGATGTGAGTAGTCAACTTTCCTTTAGCTTTATTCGCTTTATGCCATGTGACTAGGAAACTTGGTGTTAGCTCTGAATTAGCAGGCTAGTGTGACAGTGATAAAATCACAAGGAAAAAAAAACACTAGAGCTCAAGTAGCAAACGCTAACTTCCATCTCTCTGCTTACATGGCTAAAACATGGGTGGTGTTTGGTGCACTTTGTAAAGGGTTAGAGGTTAGCTGATGCTAATCCTCTTGTTACGTAATGTAACTTAACATGTAGCCCGAGAGCACTGCTAGGGGCGTGGCTCTGCATGGCATTGCGGAGGGCAATTTGATTAAATTTAATTCACTTAAATTTAATTTAGTTTTTTTTTCTTTGTCCCAGGAAGGGCAATTTGTGTACAGTGGAAATATACACCATGTAGAAAAAAAACATGGGATGGGAGATAGGAGAGGAGGGGAGGGGAGGGTAGGAGGTGGGATGATTGGCTGTGTTTTGTTTAAGCCAGATGGGACATTAATTAACGCAAAGAGGGTTGGACCCAAGAGATATGGCAGAGTGGTGGTCACTCTCTTCCCTACACCTCCATTCAGATCCATTCACATGTTGCACTCCATAATTATTTTTCATTGCTAGCGTCCTTGTTAGTGAGCTTACAGCTGACCCAGTGTCTGCTTCCTCCTGGGCTGCTGAGGAGGAGACGGGGAGGGATGTGCTGTGGCTGCTTCATTACACGCCTGTCCTACATTTTGGGCCTATTTCAGGAGAGCCAGGGTGTGTGTGTGTGTGTGTGTAGGCTCCAGCACTGGCTAATGCCTTGAGAGAGAAAGTGACAGAGAGAGAGAGAGAGACAGAGAAAGAGAGAGAGACAGAGAAAGAGAGAGAGAGCAAGCTTGTCGAGAGAGAGAGAGAGTAGCGGACATGAATAATTGAAGCGGAGCACTGGATGTCTAGGAGGAGGAACTGAGTGGTTACTATAATAACCGCCGTCAGCAAATACTGCATGGAAAAGCACATCAAGAGTAGAAGGAAAAGTCGGTGCGAGAGCCGGGATTAGGCTGTACTAAGACAGTGTAGATCTCAGTTGTATTTCACCTGTACGAAAGTCATGATGGCAATTATCTGGATCTGGAGTAGTGCTTCTATTCTTATTTATTTATTAAGTATCTGTTAGATCAGACAGGACTCAAATCTTTATTGCCATTATACAAAAGTACAACGAAATTGTGTGCAGTCCATTTCCCATTTTGTTTAAAGCCTCCTTCTGTAAATGACATTTTCATTACACATCGGGTCACATTTCACATCATCAGTAATTGGACCTCTGATTGCTAGCTGTTTGCAGCTTGTCCCAACTTGAACTTCCAGAACCTTCTGGTCTGTCTAAGGGTCTTATGAGCCTGAAACATTGTCCCATCCTCGTTATGTTAGGACAGTCTGGCACAGACATCCTCACAATTCTGCCCTCTCATGCCAAACTAGTAATGAACAGCCTAACTACACCATGTTGCCATGCAAGGGCAAAGGACTGTAACTTCTGTAACTGTAACTTTGGGGCAAAAATGATTTATTATCAGTTTTATGATGTGGCCAAATGTTGTGAGTCAATTTTGTTGTTTTTTTTTGGAAAGAACAGGATGTTGTCTTTGCCACTGTACTAAAAAATCATGCAAGCAGAGGATTTTTGAAGTCATTTTTCTCAGTTTCACACTCTGGGGAGTGTAGAGTTCGCCTTTGTGTAGGACAGTATGGCCCTGGCTACTTCTGAAGGGGCAG
>CM059283.1:23709096-23781596 GCA_030347295.1 Setipinna tenuifilis | reverse complement strand
CGTGTGTGTGTATGTGTGTGTGTTTATGATTGTGTTTGTACATAGTGCCCTTCATAATGTTTGGGACAAAGGCACATTTTTCTTCAAGTTCCCCCTCTGCTTCTCAGTGTTAAAATTCAAGCTGTTTAGACGTCATTGAAGTGCACATTTCCAAACTCTTGAGTGATTTGCAAACTTTTTAGTTTCCCCATGAAGAAACTACAGCACTTCTTATATGTAGCATTCATTTCCGGGCACCATAAGGTTTGGGAGGTTACATTTTTATTTTACTGTTCCTGTTGCATCAATTAGGTACAGTGTGTAACGGTGTAAGTACTATTATACACTATTATATGTTGTTACATGTACATTCCCTAAAAAGAAACCATAAAATAAAGTGTTACCTCTTTGGGACAATGGGGTACGTATAGTGAAGGGGTCATGTTTAGTATTGTGTTGCATATGCCTGGCTTGACGTCTGAGATGCATAGACATCACCAGGTGCTGAGTGTCCTCTCTGGGTATCCATAATCTACCAGTCCTCTACTGCAGCCACCCTCAGCACTCCAGCTTCTTCTGGTGGCTTGTTCTTTAAGGTTTTAGGTAACTGGCGTGGCCATTTAATAATTCCCCCATCTTTTTAGCTTGGAGAAACTCCTGTTGTGCGTTCAGCAAGCTCACCAGTGCATTCTTTGCATAATAGAGTTTCAATAAAAGTGATATTCAATACGGTTCATTTTGGTAATCTTAAGGTCTCACCAATCTCTCTAATGGGTTTACTCTTGTTTTCCAGTCTTGTAATAGCTTCCTTAAATATCATTGGCAGAGCTTTTGTGCTTTTGTGCTCATGTTAAACAATGGCAACAACAAGGCTCCACATTGTAGAAGCAATCCTAGATATCTGTTTCTCCCGCACTAATGAAGTAATGAAACACTGCCGTGTAATCACAAACACCTGGGAAGCCAATTGTCCCAAACATTGCGGTGCCCTGAAAATGAGGGGAGCTCTGTGTAAAAAAGGGTTGCAATTTCTACGAACTAGGTCGAACTAAAATGTATGAAAATGGATTTAAAATTGAAGAAATGTTCTCTTTAATCACATCCAAGAAGTGTGGCTTAAACGTTTACACTGAGAAGCAGAAGAGTAACTCAAAGAAAAATGGGCCTTTGCTCCAATCAGTATGGTTGGCACTGAAGGTCTGTATATGTGTATGTAGGCATGTTTCTAACTATTATCTGAGACTAATGCAGTGATATGAACTGATAAATAGGTGGGTAACCGTGCGTGTTACTGTGTGTGTGTGTGTGTGTGTGTGTGTGTGTGTGTGTGACAGCTGGAGCATTATGAGAGCGCCATTGGCTTCAAGCTGCCCAACTACAAAGCCGCTAAGAAGCTGTGGAAGGTGTGTGTGGAGCATCACACTTTCTTCAGGTGAGACTGACACACCGCTGGGTTATGTAAGAGTTATGAAAGGTCACCCAACACCATCACTCCAGTGCTATAAGTCACAGCATCCTCATACATAATTACATGTAGTTTGGTATACGGGTTTTTGGTTAATCATGCCAAATGTTTTTTAAAAAATGTTGTTTTTTGTCAAATTGTCATGAAAGTGTTATTGTACATTTGTACATTTATTAGGTGGGGGATTAGTAATCTCTCGCTAAAATCTCATAAACATAGAGCAGTTATAATCCCTGCTAATGCAACTGTGCCATTAATGACCAGTGTTGGGTAACCATGCTTCAGAGGTTACAATGCCATACCCACTTTTTGTTCCAGCCCTTTACTAAATCAGTTGGTGAAATCAATTAGACAGTTAGTGACATCACCTGGTTCTACTTGTGCAACCTGTAAACGTAGGACAGGTGTTTTCACTAATTAACTAATTAAGTAAATGGCTGGAACAATTAGTAGGTATGGTATTGTAACTTCTGAAGCGGGGTTACCTAACGCTTTCAGTGACAATGGTTTGTATTTATGTAGTACATACAGTGTTAACTGCCTGTAGCTGCTGTCCTACTATCCTTCTAAAGCTTATTTACTTGCAACACCAAGACTTTTGATTTCTGAGGGACCATCATAACTGATCAGAAACGTACATGTGTACTAGATGCAAGTTGTACAGCTTGAAAATGATTAAATGGAAACATTGGCTTTCATGACGTGTATCACACATACACGTCATGAAAGCCAATGTTTCCATTTAATCATTTTGTTTGTGTGATTAAATGTAAACATTGGCTTTCTTTCACTATGTGTGTGCTTGTGTGTCGGTATGATAAAATGTAAACATTAGGCTTTTACTCCATGTATATAAATGTGTGTGTGTGTGTGTGTGTGTGTGTGTGTGTGTGTGTCCCGCAGGTTAACCTCCACAGAAGCGGCGACCACCCCGAGGAAGTTCCTGGCGCTGGGTTCTAAGTTCCGCTACAGCGGGCGCACCCAGGCCCAGACCCGGCAGGCCAGCTCCATGATCGACCGGCCCGCCCCAGCATTCCAGCGCTCCGCCAGCAAGAGGGCCTCGCGCAGCCTCGATGGAGGTGTGTGTCCCAACACTGGATTATATTTGTGTGTGTTTTGTGTGTGTGTGTGTGTGTGTGTGTGTGTGTGTGTGTGTGTGTGTGTAGATCAGAGTTGTATAAAGTAGAAGTAGAAGTACTGTTTTGGATGTAATTACAACACAAGTAGTACGGTACTACGCAGTTGCAACTGCATAATACCATACTACCAGTGTTGTAATTACATCCAAAACAGTACTTCTACTTCTACTTTATACAAATCTGGTGTAGATACAGTACATACATGCAACCACACATACACAAATGACAATGGCAATGCATACAGACAGACACAATGTGTGTGTGTATGCTTATGTTAGATGGATACACAGCTACCCTGACCAGTGTTATGTTGGGGTCTGGGTCTGCTACTATCCTCTTATTCATAAAGTCTGTCATTGGACAGACAGTACTGGTAGTATCTGTCTTCCTATATTTATAATGCTCCCTTCACACCTATCCATCTTGCCCCTACACTCTTTCCCCCTATATTCCTTCTTTCACGCAGTCTCTCATTGGCACATTTTTTCATTGCCTACGCATTTTTCTTTCTCCCTTTTCTCTGCCCCCTCTTTGCCTTCCTTTATTTTGCTCTCTTTCTCTTTTCTTCTCCCTCTCAATATTTTTCTCTGGCTGAGTTTCTTCACTCTCTCACTCTCTACCACTCCTCTGTCTGGGTTTGTCCTCTCAGTCACTCTCCACCCTTCTCTCTTTCTGGATCTCTTCTCATCTCTCTTACTTTCCTCCCTCATCTCTTTCAAGTTGTCATTTATACCCCTTGCTCATTTCTGTTTCTGTCATTCTATTGGTCCCCAGCACTTTTGTAAGTAGCTCACATAATTCATCTCGGAAACATCTGTTTTCATTTTGCCAGTCAACAGAAGGTGTCTGACCATCTGGGCGCTTCCCTGACGTGGCCAATCCTCTGTTACCACTTTTAACTCACCTAACTTCCTGCGTCGGTACACCAGATGCTTTGCCTTACATCAGCCTTACCTCTGTTCAACTTGTATCAGTGTTGTGGGATTTCTTGAAGTTGATTTTAGCTGCATGCGATGTACCTGTGCATACTTGTGTGTGTGCCTGTGCATACTTGTGTGTGTGTGTGTGTGTGTGTGTGTGTGTGTGTGTGTGTGTGTATGTGTGTGTATGTGTGGGTGGGTGTGTGTGTGGGAGGGAGATAGAGAGCAACAGTGAACATGTGCACTTAAGGATCTGGATGCTCCAGGCAGGTGTAACTTTTCGGATCCATGTGGTTGCCCTATGGCCATGCTGTTGTGATGACAATTCTTCCTACCTGTCTCAACAACAAGTTAGGCAAGACTACTGAACATAGTGCTATGGGGATGCTGAGTCATGGCTGTGGAGAATAGCTACATACTCCATGTTACTTTTTTTTATTTCCCTTTATTTCCGACATTACAGCCCCATGGCCTTTGTCAAGGTTCCAATATGGAGGACCTGACTGCCATCTTCTCTTTACATGAACATGACTAGCGATGTCCAGGGGCAGGGAGGGAACAAACATTAATGCAATATATCCTGTATTTGTAATTGTTCTTACACAGTTTGTGATGTACCCTACCAGTCAAAAGTTTTAGAAAACCTCACTTTTTCCAGTTTTTTTTTTACTGAAAATTCAGTTTATTGTGTCTTTGCACTCTAAAAATGAAAGCACAGAACAAATAAGCAATTTAAACTTTTGACTCATCCTGAGCATACTCGTGGCATTCTTTCTGCAAGGGAAATCAAATATTCTTCAGAAAGTTCTTCCAAAGTTTGTTGCAGAAGTTCCCATAAATGTGTGGCACTTGTAGGTTGCTTGACTTTCACTCTTCTGTCCAGTTCTTCCCAAACCAGCTCGATGGGGTTAAAGTCTGGAGATTGTGCTGGCCACTCCATGTTTTTAAGCTTACCATCTTGTTCTTTATTCCTGAGGTAGTTTTGGCATAGCTTGGACTAGTGTTTTGGGTCATTTTCTTGCTGTAGGATGATTCTCTGACCAACTAGGCCAGAGGTTCATGCAATACCAGAGGGTATTGCATGGCGCTGCAGAATGCTGTGGTAGCCATGTTGGTTGCTTAAAATTGTTGTCCTGTGAGCTGCCTATCACACAATTTGTTAACTCTTAGAGACATCTCTGATTCAGTTGTGGCTTTGGGTCTGCCAGACCACTTCCTGTCATTTCCCCCCAGTTTTTGAGGGCCTTTTGATGGTGAAGAAAACTGTACTCACTGCCATCTTGACTTTCTTTTGCAATTGTCCTGTAGGAAAGACTAACACTTTTAAGTGGTATGATGGTCTGTCTCTCTCCCAATGTTAATTGCCCCTTTCTTGCCATTTTTGTAGCATTACACTACTTTCTGCAGTACAATACTGTTCACCTGATGCTCCTGAGGGTCTGGTACCACAGTGTGTGTTTCAACACTGCTTTTATACCAACATTTGGTGTTGTAAGTAATCAAGAAAAGTTGGAACACCTATAGGAATTAGTAGCACTAGCTGTCAAGGCTGATTTAACCTTCATTGCTGCTGATCAGGTAACCAACTTTGTGTTCCCTGAAAAAGGCCATTTTTGTATAATTCTGAAATGTACACTATTTTTCGGTTTTAGGTAACCATTTTTTTTACCTCTGGCTGTTCAGTACTTACCTTTGTACCATTTCAGGGTATTCATTGAACTTTCACTACTTGAATTGCAATAAATAACTGGGAAAAATTGTGCTAAAACTTTTGACCGGTAGTGTATTCAAAAACTAATGTTCCTGAAACTGTACATTGATTTATTCAGGGAGCATGACAGTTAAGTTATGGGCTTTGAAATATATATCCCTCTTTTTTTCAAAAGCATTTACTGGAGAACTACAATATACTTCCATTAATTCCAGTTTCCACAGCATAGTGTTGTGCTTCTTCTAAGCAGTGAGGCTCCACTCTGTGACTTCTGTGAGCGGCAACTGATGTGAGTCAGCCAGTACAAGCGTCAGGCCACCAGTAGGTGCTATTAACATCATTACGTATATAGATGGTTTTAGAGTATGTGAAGGAGTAACAATTCAATGATAGACTTGTAATTGCTTGAGTTAGGATATACTTATATGGATACAGTATACATGTCACTGCAGCTAACAGTCTTACTCTACACTACACTCTACATATCTTCCCGAATGTTTAAGGCCTTGTCTCTGTGGTGGCAGACATAACTGGTGGCAAAGCTTAGGTGTAAGTGAGAGAAGGGGAGATAATTGGTCCAGGAACAGCACCAAAGCCAAGCCAACTCTTTAGTCACATTTATTTATAGTCAACAAACAACAACGAGAGGAATTTCTCTTGGGAAGGTTTGGATGGAACTGCACTGAGTTTCTGCCAAATTAATTACTTGCCTGCTATAATATAAACAAACGTCTACCTTTACCCTGTTTTGATGAACAGCACAGGTTAACTCCAACAGGGAGTTATATATCTGGTTAATGGAGCCACCCACAAGGGCAAAATGAATCACTAGACCTCTTCCTGTGGGTTTACTGGCTCCTCTAATCATATTAGTCTCTGAGACACACACAGCGCTACTCAGACTCAGTTTTTTGTGTGTGTCAGGCTGTCGGTGTGTCAGTGTGTATGGGTAGAATGAGTAGGCAATTTAGACTATCCAGACTACACTAATATATACAAACATTGCTTATAGTCCTTTTATAAACTGTGATGAGAGCAGAAATGTCGTCAGCTAACACTAGTTATAAATATAGGTGACCGAGGAAGTTTAAACACACAGAGGAAGAGATGTAACCTTTAGTACTCCCGTCTAAAACAAAAGGCATGAAGTGATGGGTGTGCAACACCCCCCCTATCCCCACCCATCTCTCATTCTCTCTGTCTTCTTCCCACCCATACTGCTCTTCAAAGATAAAGGCATGCAAACTGATAGTCTTTTTTGAAGCTGAGAATGCAATAGGCATTGCTGTGTTGAAGTCCTCTTACTCTGAGTTCCTCTTACTTTCTCTTACTCACTGCAGAATGCCCTATAGTTTGACAGCACTCAACTCCTCCATAAGGCATCCTTGTCTATGACACACTTCGGTGGAGGAGTAACCCTTACTCCATGCCAGTAAGGTTTATGTGTGGTGAAAAAAAAAACTCAAGGACTATTTCTGCTTCACATCCTACAGTAAATACTCATCTTCAACGTTTTCATTCTAGCAGTTTTTGCCTGGTTTGTTCAGTTTCGGTTGCTCAGGTGTTTTTTTACAATGTTTTTAACACTATCTACAGCATATCTGAAGATTTGGCAGTGTTATTTTTTCATCCTAAAAAAAGCAAAAGTTCCTGCAGTCAGTAAGATGCATTGCAGTAAAAGGTCAGGACTGAGACTCAACAGGATGAGGACGTTTAGTTTGTCCTACTGGACCGTGCCTCCCATGACGCCGTAGCGCCGTCTCCAGCAGCTGCCTAACTTGAGATTAACAGCGCCGTGAGCCAGAGTCCACACGGTGTGTGCGAGATGACGGATTGGTTTGGTAATGGCTTCTGACAGCTTACCTCTGCGTATCTCAGCGCCTCACCCTCCCAGAGCACGACAGTTGGCATGGCTAGAGACAGGATGCATGGAGAAGAGAGGGAACAAGAAGAAGAAGAAGAAGAAGAAGGTAGAGAGAGGAAGACAAATAGGTGGTGGAGGGGAAGAAGTTTCCAGAAGCGGCACAGATGGCAGACGATGATTGTTTTTGCGCTCCTGGACCAATCTGCCTGAGAGCATCACAGCTGGGGGAAAACAAAGGTAGCCCATACAAATAAGCCCCCGCTGAGCTGGCAGGTAGTCATGCTGCTGCTCGGGCCCTAGGCATCGCCAGGTGAGGGCTTCAGCTAGCCCCACTGTGACTAGCGACCCAACCTCCATTTCATCACAGCTGTCTTAACTCAGCTCACACAAAAAATATACAGGTGCCTGCTTAGTTCTGCCCCCTGTTGGTAACTAGTTGAAACAACACTACTGAGAAGACTTATTAGCCAGCCTACCCTTTACAGTCAGCACTACGGTCTTGCTCACCCAGCTTTTGAGGGCATCCACTCTGAAGATCATCTGCAACACCTGGCCAGTGGCCCATAATGCTTTGCTTTTTGTTGCTCTGTCGTGACTCCTTGTCTGTGTGTTTAGTTTGTTATACTGGTCGATTTTTTTGTCCGGGTACCACTGGCTTGCACTCTGCCTGCTACACTTGTCTCACCCAAAGAACTGAAGCATCAAAGTGTGGTGGTAGTGCAGACCATGCAGGGAGATCATGACCTCTAGTTGATTGTTCTGGACTAAGGTGCCCTTAGACGCATCATTGTCACCACAAGGGGTGATGCCTGAGACCTAGCAGTGAAGGTGCTTTCAACCATCCACTTATCAACGACAGTGCCAAGAACAGAGTAACTCTTTAACACCAGTTTCTAACACAAGTTGCTTTGTGTGCTTCTTTTACTCTGAAGAGGCTTCAGTTTCTCCAAAGGCAGGGAGGTCATGACAGCCGCTGACCGAGATAACACTTTCAGATGCCATGAGGATACTGTCTCAGAAGTGACAAAATGAGGAAGGGCTGCCATATAACCAGAACAAAAGCTGCTTTTTTTCGGCATCTCTACTGTGTGCTGTGACTTCAACTGTGCTGTCACTGCTTTCTGACGCTGATGTCATTGTGAAGTTTAAAACATTTTGGGATGGTGTTTATGTTGGCTTCTATGGCAAGCTGAATGATCATTTATTCTGATATCTTGATATGAGGCATGTGTGTCACTTACAAGCAAGCCATATATGTAAGCTAGTTAACTAGTGAGCCACGTTTGTGTAAACTAGTTAACTACTGAGGGCCAAAATACTAGTCAACTAGTAAGGTACAAAAACTAGTCCTACTTGTAAATGCCAAGTTGATACTAGTTAACTGGTTCAAATATGGCAAGCCAATTGAGTTTTTATTCCGATATTTTTCTATCAAGCCTAATTGTCATAAGCATGTAAGCCATTTTTGTCAACTAGTTAACTAGTGTGCACATTGTGGCTCTCACTAGTTAGAAAAGTGTGGCTCACTAGTTAAATAGTTGATTAAAATGACTTACTTCCAGTTATGCCTGATATCAAGATATTACAGTAAACAGTTCAATTAGCTTGCCATAGATGTCTGCTATGTGCTTGAGAACACTGTGAACAAAACCGGTCAACATTTTTCTTTAATATGTTGGTTCTTTTGCTTGAGATTACAATAATGAAGTTGCACTGTGTTCCTAGAAGATCTCTTTACCTTTCAGTGTGAAAAGGACTAGCCTGTCTTGTTGGGTCTGTCTGCTCTTCCTGTTCCTACCTCTTCCTTAGCTCCTAGTAGATAGTACCTCACACTCCCAAAAACAAAGTAGACTCCTGCACACTGTTCTGATTTGCAGTCAGACAGCGGGAGTCTACTCTACTAGACCCTGTGGACCTTCTCCTACGCACCCATCCAAAGGAGGTGTGCAAAGGTTTTTTTACTTAGTACCCCACACTCCCACTCCCACACTCCCACACTCAGTACCTCACACTCCCACTCACCCTCACCTTCACCCTCCTGCCCTCTGACCCAGACCACTGGCAAAGGCCATGTTGGGGCTGGGACCTCTGGCAAAGTAGCCTGGTACAGTGCACCACACATGGGTTTAAAGAGGTCAGAGGCGCAGATGAAGCACAGATGGTCCGGGTGTATGTAAACAGATTTTGTGTTGCGGTAGTGGGTGTGTTTTGATTGAGTATCAGAGTGAATGAACACAGCCAGTGGGATCCTGTTGCTGCTGGGGGTGCTTATGCTCTTGTAAAGATCAATGTATGCAAATGTATACTAAATGTAAAGGAAATGGTACTGTAAGTTTGTCTCCCAGGCTTGTTTGGAGCACAACATCAGAGCTGTGTAATCTGTTCCAATGTTTGCATTTCCTTTTCTCAGCCTGAGGACAGGAATTGGTAGTGGTGTAACAGTGTTTATAATGCTTCTCTGTTCTGCACCCCCTTAACAGCAATGGTCGCCACACCTGAGAAAGGCGCCCGTCCCGTCAGCGCACCAATCATGTCCCCCATCTCCCCCGGAGACGCCGCCCCATCACCCGCCCCTGCAGCCATCTCTGCGGCGACCAAGGAACGTAAGGAGGTCGCCACGCCAACAGGCCGCGCCTCACGCTCAGCTGAGAGGAAGGCGGAGGTGAAGGGGGAGGGGCGCACTACAGACTCCCCTAAGGCCCAGCAAGGTGCTAAAGGCGAGCACACACCTGACATCAAGGTATGGTCACATACATAGACACACAAGACACACACACACACATACTCTAACTCTACTAACTCTGCTAAAAAAAGCTGTGTCTACCTCAAGACATATACATATACAGCCTACACTACAAATCTCACATATAAGGGGTTAACTGGTCTTAATCAGGAGTTGCTTGGCTATAACTCTCTGTGACACAAACTGGGCTTCCATCCAACTTGTTAAGGTGCATTTCAGCTTTTTGAAAAAAGAAATTATAATTTGGAAACACTTCAAATGCGCATTCATCGTAGGGGTTCTAAAAAGAACTGCTACAGGGCATCTTGTTAAGCCGAGCATCTATGAATGTGTATAAGTTAAATGGAAACCGGAATAATGTCACAGATGACACAGGTGGCCAGATATTCACGATCCCTGAACTGTGAAGATCACTTCATTCAACTGAGCCTGCATAAAAGGATTTTTGAATGAGGATGTATTTTATTGCTCTTATGATGTGTTGGACATTGCACCTCAATTTGGGAAACCATAGGCTAGCCTGCTATGCCGCATACTTTTGAAAGTGCAACATATGTGTTAGGGTTGAGTGTGTGTGTGTGTGTGTGTGAGTGCGTGTGTGCGTGTGTGCGTGAATGCATGGTTGTGTGCTCGAGGACTGTTTCTTGGCAGCTGCATATGCAGGGTGTGTGAGCTGTGTGTGTGTGTGTGTGTGTGTGTGTGTGCCACTTCAGACGGTGGCGAGGCGAGAACGCAGGCACCACACGCAGGCAACCAGCGCCACCAATGGCGAAAGGGGAAGCCAGGTGTGTGTTCCTCACGAGTGCTACATGCTGCTTGTATGTTTGTGTGTGTGTGTGTGTGTGTGTGTGTGTTAATGCCTTGGTGCCTTGGTGTGTTTGCATGTATGCACTGATAAGACCTCTGTGCCTTTGGAAGACATGTGCACGAAGGTGTGCACGAATTATGCGTGAATGTCTGTGTGTGCTGTGTGTGTGTGTGTGTGTATGTGTATGTATGTATTCATGCATGTCTGGTGTGAGTGTGTGTGTGTGTATGTCTGTATGTGAAAGCATGTGTATGTAAGTGTGTGTGTGTGTGTGTGTATCTGTATGTGAAAGTGTGTGTGTTTGTTTTTGTGTGTGTGTGTGTGTGTGTGTGTTGGTCTGTCCTCCACTAAGGTGCCCTCTAACGCATACATGCTTCTCTCTTCCCTTCCTCCACACTGGCTGGGGGTGAGCAGTCGCCCCGCGGCAAAACGGAACTGGTGCGAACGAGGAAGGTTAGACCCTCTTCATCGTCAGCCCCAACGCATGAGGGCGCCACTCTCTGTCTCTCTCTCTCTCTCTCTCTCTCTCTCTCTCTCTCTCTCTCTCTCTCTCTCTCTCTCTCTTCTCATCCTTGCATCCCCTCACACACACACACACACACACACACACACATAGAGGTAAAACACAGGGGGACACTTACATCTACTCAAACACTGACACACACACAAGGGGACATGGCAGACATGTTCACAGACACGGAGGCACACACTCTCCAGCATACAAACACACACAGAAACACACACACACACTCGCCGGTTACGTGTGACTGCAAAAAAAGACAGGATGCCATGTTTCTGCCCACCCCACCCCTGCTCCATACACCTGCCTTGGGCTGTGTGTCTGCGCCGTCACACTTGTATAAATGCAGCTATACAAGCACCCATGCTGCTCATGGCTGGAGGGCTTTGAAGTTATGCTTTGGTTTGTTTTTGTGTATTGGTTTCATGGGTCACTGGTAATAAACGGGATGATTTGGGGACTTCTAGTTAAAACTAAGTGCTCTTAGTGTGGCGCAATTAATTTGGGTAGCAGGATTAAGATCAGGAAGTTTTGAGGATCAGAACACACAGAGACACACACACATACACAGAAGAACACACCAACACGTACACACACACACACACACACACCCATACAGACACACTTGTATGCACACATGCACACAGAGAAGCTACCTCAAGGTTGATTTATGTTTGTCTGGACATGGCCCACACACGCAGACACACACGTACACGCACGCACACACACACATGCACGCACACGTACACACAGGCACATACACACACAGGTATTGACTGGCAGTAAAGTCAGACAGAGACAAACCATTGTCTTTGTACATCCACAATAAATCTTACAGCAGAGTCTGCTCATGAGACATTCCATTTATAATAACCCAGACATTGTCAGCAATGTCTGCTTCTTGTACCTTTGTAGTGGAGTCTCAAAATAGGCATACATTGACTGGCTGGAAAAGTTTCAGAAAAAGGACAAAAAAAAAGGAGTACTTTCACTTTCTGGCTCGGTGACTGTCGACCATTTAGGGCAGCGGTCCCAGGAAATTGCACACCCCCAAAACATCTATAAAACAGTAAACGGTCAGATCTATAGGCATTGTGTTGAATGATCAGCCACATACCAGGGTAGACCAGCCCCAGGCTATGGTTTCACCACACTGAATAGTTCACCATTTTAGGAGCACTTCTTTACCACATCACCTCTGAATGATGACCCCCCCCCCACCACCACGACCCCTGACCTTTGCACTCTGCTTTGCACTTCACTTCCTGTAGTTTTTCTGTTTGTTTTCTACCTCATCACCACTTCTCCCATCAGTTATGCGCACTGGATGCAACTTGCAAGTCAAACGGTATCAGTGGACGAGAAACGGAACCGCAATGTCATTATTAAGACACCAACTCTTTCTTTGTTTCTCTTCCCCTTTTTTGTTTTTATTATTTTTATTTTTCCTATTTTTTTATGTTGATTTTTTTCACAGAAAAGAGCTAAGAAACTTGAGGGGGAAACAATTTATGTCAGACATAGCAATTTAATGTTGGAGGTTGGTATAAAGACTCCAGAGAGAGTCACTCTCTTTGCTCTTTGACTGTTAGTCACTGCATGTCATCTCTCTCTCTTTCTCTCTCTCTCTATAGCGCATGCATGCAGGAGGCTTTAGCCTCCGTTTTCTCTGCATATCGACATTCTCTTCTCATTTTTAATTTTTATATCTGCTTCTTTTGTCTTTGTTTGTTTGTTTGTTTGTTTGTTTCCTTCTTTCTTTCTTCTCATAGCTTAACCCCAAAGGCTTGGCATGCACCATTTACCTCTCTAATTCTAATGCAAGTACTCACTTCATGTTTACTTTATGTGCACGTCTTTGTTTTGGGATCTGCTGCCATTTGGGCGAACATATGATTGGGAAGGGAGGACTTCTTTTGGCAGTTGTACTTGGGGATGTTTTGATTCTTTAAAAAAAAGATAAGTTTTCTTTTGAAGAGATGATTATTGCTTACTCTGATCTCAAGCACGTGACAGCGATGTCTCGCGTTCATTTTTTTAAAAACACCTACTGTCTGTAGAGGTGCAGGATGTGTCTGATTACTTGCATCCAGAGCGATGCCGTCATACTGTATGTAGGTAAGTGTACAAACTCAAACTTAGTTCCGATCAACAGCAAAAAGCACACGGTCAGTCTTCCCAGTCATATGTTCCCTCAGCAACATCATCAACAGGCCTTGGACGCCGCTGTTTCCGTCATTGTGAGGTCATTCTTTGGCCACGCCCCTTTCCATCACCATGGAGATGTGCCACAGAGAAGAAGGACGCGCCCATCTAAGCGCTAGCCTAGCACACCCATGCTCATGCTGTCTTTACTCTGTGGCTCTTTTGTGTTCATGTTATGTTGGCTCATCCAAGTGAATGTGTGTGTGAGTGTGTGTGTGTGTGTGTGTGTGTGTGTGATTTGACAATCAATATTTGCCATTGTGTACCGCACCCAACCCCTGTGGTCACCTGTTGCTGTCATCCTTCCTGCTGAGGTTGCTGTGGTTCTGAGTGAAGTTGCCTAACTTCCATTGGTGAAGGAAAGCCAGTAGTGGCTTCCATCTCACCCATACGTTTGCCCAATCAGCAATGTGTGAAATGGTCATGTGACTTCCTGGCCAATGCAGTCTCTGAATCATGTACAGGACAAGTTACGTGTCAAAGCTGTGAGTTTGCAAATAATTACGTATGTTAACATCTTGGGGTCCTATTCATTCCCAGAATTCCATTGTCTACAAACAGCTGAACTATTTAGTGAGTACATAAACATCCAACATCCTGGGGCTTTCTACATTCCCAACATTGCTGTGTTCAGCTCAGTATTAAAATCCAGTTGGATTAAGAAGCACATTAGATGGAGTACATAAGTAGCAACAACAACCTAACCTGTATAGTATCTGGACTATATAGTCCCGATTAGGAATTTATTGAGAACATATGAGCACAGCTCTGACCCCTTAGCATCCAGAGATGGAGTGTGTGGGCAGGAAGCAATGATTGGCATGGCACGAGACCGTTTCACAGATGGCCGTGGGACTAGGTACAGTAGATGTTCTGTGTTCTGTGTTCTACCAGCCAAGCCAGACAGACTATGAAGTTTTCCTCTAGACTTTACTTTGAGTGCCTCCTCCAAGCACTTTCTCTCTCATCTCTCTTTCTCTCTCTCTCCTTCTCTCGCTCTCCCCCTTTCTCATATCCTCTTCCTTCTACCCTTGCTGTTTGAGTGTTGATTACACTCCAGCTCAGAGATGAAGCGATCCTTAATGAAAAATCAACAGCCCGGAGATAGTTGGGCATGTTTCTCTTCTTCCTCCCTCTCTCCCTCTGTTTCGTTCCCACTGTTGTTTTCTTTTCTTTCTTTCTTTCTGTCTTTCTCTCTGTAATCTGCTGGTAAGTCATTTGAGGTGTCCAATTAGTGAATCGCGCCATTACTCCTCCGTGGTATGAACGTTCAGAAACCCTCAGGATGAAGAGAGGGGTAGAGGGGGGGGCTTTGGAGATTAAATGAGTATGTATGTCTTTATTGCATTTTTTTCTTCTGAACTTTAATAAAGAAAGTGTATACAACCACACAGAGAGATAGTGCCACACCAACATCTTTTTTTTTTTCAGAGAACGCTGCTGTAAGTTGCTGCTTTGAATCTCTGAACTTTTAAAAAAAATACACACTGGTGTTGTAACAAAAGGACGACACTAGCCTATCATTCCAACAGTGGTAGTGGTGTGTAGTTAAGGTATTGTCATAGAAACAAACAAAGCAGTGTGGGAGTGCTTTTTTGAAGAAGTGTTCTGCCTAATGGCGTGCCAGTGCTTTACCCGTCCCAGAAAGTGGACACCTACCCTAACACAGTACCAGAGTGAAGAGTGGGATGAACAAAAGACAGAAGAAAAAGTGAATCTGGAGAAAGAGATAAGTGGAGAGAGGTAGAGGAACAGGTTGGGGGAGAATCAGAAGCAGAGGAGAAAAAAAAGGAAGGATTTCTGAACATTATCTATTCAGGCGAATAAACCTTGAAATGTGGAAACGGGGGCAGAAGATCGGCATGATTCGCAAGCCACAAAGTGCAGAGAAGAAAAAAGAGAAGATAATTAAGACCTCCTAGACCATGGGCACTAACTATGTGGGCTTGGCATGTAGACAGGACAAAAAGAGCAGGGGGATACTGAGCCATTAACTGGCCATCATAGACATACAGCATATGTGAACACTCTGAGCACACTCAGACCTGTTTAAAACAAAGCGAACTGAGGCCATCCCGGGAGGTGGTCTCAGTATGGTTTGCTAATAGGTCCACGGTATGGTTCGTCTAACCTGCACAGTATAAAGCAACCTGAGTTCACTTAGCCTTTTGGCAATAATGTTTTATAACCTTCTACCTGTATTAAAAGTCACCATGATTTCTTTAAGTAACTCTTGTTCCATGAACAACACTGCCAAGTTGTTCCAGATGTAACAACTCTTTTTGCCATTGGCTGCTGTGTGATGCACCGCTTGGCAGTGTTGTCCCTGGAACAAGGATTACTTGAAGAAATCACGGTCACCCTGTATTATGTTCTGCCCCTACCGGAGATGGTTGATTTGCCAATGTCTGTGTACTTTCACGTGGTATTTTCACAAAAAAGAAAGGAGAAACTAGCCTTTATGCAGTCAAACCTCCTTGCGCTCAACTGAATTGGACACATCTAGTTGCAGCTATTCACTTGAATGAACTAGTTTGTTGCCTCACCTGCTTCACAGACTTACTGATTTGGTTGATATTTTGTAAACAATATTATAGTACATAAAATTACATTTATATTATTTTATAACTTATTGAAATAAAAAAATATGTTATGATGTAATGAGACCATAAATATAGAATACCCAACCATCTCTAGTGAAGGTCTGGGAGCTCCAGAGAAGCTACAGTGTGAACAGAAAGAGGACTAAGGCTCCATCAGACCAGAAAGAAGACACAGGTTTCTTTAACACAAAAAGAAGTTTGTTTTCTATTGGTCCACTTTTTGGTCCACTTTTAGGAGACTAAGTTGGTTTCATTTAAAGGGAACCATATGTGAAAACACCCTTAAAACTTGTACGCCTCTCTCTTTCTCTCAATTGAATTTAATTCAATACAATAGCACTTTAATCATGATCTGCCAATACAATAAAGGCATTTTAACCTTTTCACCAGATGAGTGCCTTAGTATCTATTAAGTTCTGAATTTGATGAAGCCCTTGACCAAAGAGCACAATCTAACAACAAAGTAATATGTTCCAGGCAGAACTCCAACTCAACTGTTTTTTTTTTCAATAGAGCTTCATTGGTTGTACATTTAGTTAGAATTATGTAACATAAAAAAGAAACCAGGACCTCTCTCTCTACTCTCTCTCTCTCTCTGTCTCTCTCTCTCTCTCTTTCTTTCTTTCACTTGCTCCTTCTTTCTCAATGAGCTGTAGCTATTTGGATCGCTGGGGTAGCGAGGAGGGAATAGAGAGAGAGAAATAGACATGGGCGAGGGCCAGCAGGAAAGTGCTTGGAGTGCACATTTAGTTTGGCTGTCCCACAGAACATCTTCAAGGCCAGCTTTGGCCTCTGGATGAGTGTACAGTATGTGCCTTCTTGTGTGTGTGTGTGTGTGTGTGTGTGTGTGTGTGTGTGTGTGTATGTGTTTGTGTGTGCCATGATGCCACCCTTTCATGTGTCGCAGCACTAACCAGAAACTGCATCCTGACTCCATGCTCGTCCATGCTCTGTGAGATGTGTGAATGTAATCACGTTCATTGGTCGGGGAGATAACAGCTTCTTCTCTTCTCCACCCCCCCACCCTCCCCATATCTCCATTCTGGGTCTGGCTCCTCTTTCCTGGCTCTTTTTGTTCTCTCTGTCTTTCTCTTTCTCTCTCTCTCTCCCTCTTTCTCTCTCCCTCTCTCTTTGTCCATCATGCCTTTCCACTTTTTCTTATTTCATTACTTTCCTGCCTTTATGCATTTTTTCATCCTTTTCTCCCTCTCTTTTCCTCTTTCTGTCTTTCCTCGTTCGGTCTTCTTTTGGTGGTGTGTGTTCCTCTATCACTTTACTTCCCTTCTGCTCCTGGTGTCCTTCTGTCTGCTTTACTACTTTCTGTCCTCTGTTCTGTTTTGTTTCATTTCCTCCTTCTTGTCTTCTCTCCCTCTGTTTCCCTCTCCTTGTGTCCATCTCTCTGTCTCTCCCTCTGTCCTTTTCTCTACCGCTCTACTGCTGTCCCTTTCTCTGTCTACTCTTTTCCCTTCCTCTTCTCTGCCTCTTTTTTCCTCTCCTGCTCTCCCTGACCCTCTGTGTTTTTCCCTTTATCTCTGTCAATCTCTCGCTCTCCTTCCTTTTTGCTGTCTTGCCCCTCTACTTTCTTCTCTCTCTCTCTCTCTCTCTCTTTATTACTCTCCCTGCTATACTCTTCATCTCTTTTCTCTCTTACCTCTTCCTGCTCTCTATCTTCTCTCCCACTCTTTTCTCTGTTCTTTTCTTTGTCTCTCTATCTTCTCTCTCTTTTTCTCTCTCTGTCTCTCTCTTTCCGTGTGTCAGGATGTGGATAAGACCCAGTCGGAGATCATGCGCCACCACACCAGCATCAGCGAGCTGAAGCGCAGCTTCATGGAGTCGGTGCCGGCGCCGCGGCCCAGCGAGTGGGACAAGCGCCTGTCCACCCACTCGCCCTTCCGCACCGCCAGCATCAACGGGCAGCTCCAGCCCAGCGCCGAGGGGGTGAGTCACACGCTACTATAATCTGCTGCACAACACACACACACACACACACACACACACACACACATGTGCGCACACACACATACACACACACACACACACCTACACACATATCAACAGACAGCTCCAGCCCAGTGCACAGGGTGTGAGTCACACTCTACCCAGATCTGCTGCACAACACACACACACACACAGACAGACACACACATACCACACACATACATTCAGACACATACACATGCACGCATACACACAGATACATATACACATAGACACAAACAGACTTGCATCAAAGCAAGAGGTGAGTGAGACAGCCTCATGACGTCTGTACTCCTTCTGTAGACTACCTGGCTTGCCTGGACAAACATGCATACACTCAAATACATGGTCATACAAAAATACCCACACACACACACACACACATACACACACACACTTGAGCCCCAGTCTCCCTCGTTCTTTCCAGAGGCTCAGAGTTCAGATGGTAACTTACTCAGGTGTCGCCATCCATCAAGTGTCCCAAGACTTGTTAAGGTTAATTTAGTTGTTTCGTTTTCTTGTTTGGCTTGTTGCGGCTCTGTAGCGTTTTCTTTTTTTTTCCTTGTGTGTGTTCACCGATCCCCAAAAATCCATCATTGTGTCACCGCAAATTACCGTTGCTGAAACACTGTATTATCAGACATCCATCACGGCGAAGTAGCTGTGACAGAACGCAGTGGGGACTAAATCAGCACAGGCAGCTGTCTGCCAGTTGAGGAAGGAACAGTGTGTGTGTGTAGCGATGCAACCTCCTCACAGCCCCATACCTTGCCTTGCCTTGCACCGACCAGCCAGTGCCACAAGGGGGCGCTTAGAGTTGAAAGTTCTCAGTGCTCGGTGCAGGTCACGTTGTCTCTCGAAATGTGTGGATTATTATTGGGTTGTTGGGAGTGTTTGCTGGAGGGCACACAGACGTACTGTCAAGATGAATGATTTGTGCTGCCTCAGTCTGTTATGACTGAAATGATTAATTTTGTCCTTTTGTGCTTGCTATTATGACGTTGTTAAGTACCAGGCTACTACATGTGGCTGTGTGTGTACATTTTCTCTGGTGTTTACAGTAGGCAGAGCTGTTTGTGTTTGCTGGACACTATATAAAGAACAGTGTAAGATGATGGCTTTCAAACTGCTCTAACCTCATCAGGGAACTTTGTTCAACCCATCAACGTATGGGAAAGCTTTTGCTGATGTAGTCATAGTTTGTGTGTGTGTGTGTGTGTGTGTGTGTGTGTGTGTGTGTGTGTGTGTGTGTGTGTGTTTTGTGTGTTTGGGTATGTAAGCAAAGCTGACTGTCTTAGGTCTGTGTTTGTGTATACTGGCAAACTTGATATTTCAATTCATGAGTGTATATGTATTCTGTATGTGTGTTTGTATAAACAGTCAGAGTCCCATATGTAGAGTGTTTACTAGTCAACCTGATATTGCTATCTATGACTGTGTAAGTAAACAGTGCATTTGTGTGTGTGTGTGTGTGTGTGTGTGTGTGTGTGTGTGTGTGTGTGTGTGTGTAGGTGCAATCATCCACCCACTCTCCCTCATATAGAGTGGTAGTGGATGGTGCGTCTGAGGTAACTCCAATTTGGTCCTTCTTGCACCTGGCTGATGCACTCGATAAAGAACTAATAGGCTACTCATACCCACCCACATAGCAGTTAACTGGACCCGTCCTTGAGTAAACTGCTATTTGGCAACCCAACCAGAGAGTTAAACCTATGTGGTGTTTCTTTATGGCTATAAAGAATGACGTGTGCTGCAGAGTGCTATGGTTGGTGTGTCTATAGGCTTGAAGCAAGCAGCTGTGGCCATGGCATCAGGATTCACGCAAGGGCAGCTTCACTTCCTCATTAAGCTGCACTGCCTGGTCTGGCTGTCCATACAGAGCTCGCCCCTTAGATAAGAGCCCGCCCCCTCCACTGCTCTCTCTGCTCTCTGAATGGCTGCTACCAGCTTGAAACCTCTGCTTCATCTGCCAATCGCATGGCTGAAAATGATTTCTTTTTTTTTTATTTTGTTTGGTTATTGGTATTTAACCTGCAAAGCAAAAATGCATGCATTAATAATGACTATGATCAAAGGATCATACTGGGAAAAAAAACGATATAAAAACAAAGGCTGAAAAGAAAAGTTTTGAAAAAAATGTGAATGAGGAACGGAAGGAGAGTAAACAGCCAAAACTGACCCCTGGTCCTCATTGTCATGTCATTGTCTTCTCCCCCTTTCTTCCTCTCCCCACGTCCTGTCTTCCCACTGGTTGTCTGAATGTTTTTGTGTTCTGTCCTCTTTCTCTGTCTGGCTCCATGTCCTTCTTTTTCTCTCCTTGACTACTTCTGGCCCTCATTTTATCTGTTAATCAAAATCTATCTCTTCTTCTTCTGTTTTTTTTCTCTATCCTCTTCTTCTCCTCGTCCTTTTCATCATCTTCTTCTTCTCCTTCTTCTGCTTCTTCTTCTTCTTCTTCCTCCTTCTCCTGTTATTATAATTACAGTCACGCCCTTTCTCCCAGTCCCTTCCATGCTCTCCCCCCTCACCACCTCCCCAGCAGTCCTCCCCCTCCCCTTCCCCTTCCCCTTTCCCTTCCCCAATTGCTGAGGTGTTCCAAGAAGATTCCAGAAAGGCTCAGACCTCCCGGCCTTCTGTGATTGAAACCTTTAAAACACAGTTTCATTCGCAGACCTGAGACTACTTTCTTTCACAACAAGGACACTTGTTTAATACATTATCGCACACATTAGTATGAACAACAAATGTTTTAAACCAACACACACACACACACACACACACTTTTACCCAATTCTCTGACAGATGGAATCTGCTCTGTCTTTAGCACTGTCACACACGAGCACAGACACACGCCTTGACCCCTTACAGTTTTTATATAATAGATATTACAGATTGAACACAACACCATTCTCAGTAGTTTCTCGTCCTGTCTTTGCACTTATGACCAATTCACTCAGACACCCATTGTGGCTAAACTGAAGAGCACATGACGTCTAATGAACACACAGGCTAACTCGACAAAAGATCTTAGCTTTTAAAACCTAACATACTGCCCAGCACACACTTTTGTGAGACTTAAGTTAGTTCAGCTCAGCTCCAGACCAGCTGTAAAACCAGCTCAAGACCAGATTCAGACCAGCTGTAGATCAGCTGGGTCATCAGACGGGAGGAGAACCTCGCCCAGTGGTTGGGCCAACCCAAACCCCGCAGGTTTTTATGGCATTCCTTCTCCCCCCTCGGTGTCAAAAAGACCCTGCACTGCCAATTGGGTTTGCACTAAAGGCTCAGTCTGACAGAAAAATGCCTTTTGCCAAAGTTTTCTGTTTTCTAGTCTGCCATAAAACTTTCCCCCCAGAGCTGGGCTGCCTGTGCTGCTGCTGCTGCCACTGCTGTAACAAGTCGGGGAGAGGTGGGATGGGGTTGGTCTGGTCCTGCCACTCCAAAAAACAGATGCTCCTCCCTTGTTTTTAAAAGGCACCCCACCACCACCACACACCGGATCCTGGAGCTGAAGCTCCAACATAAACACTGTCTTTAATAGTCCTTAATAAGAGTCTCACCACACCTGCACTCTTTTCTTCCCCCTTCCCTTCCTGCTCCCCATCCTCCGCCTCCTCCTCCTCCTCCTCCTTCCCCAACCATGTCTCCATCTGTCCCTCTCCACATGTCTGTTCATTGTCTCTCTGTCTCTCTTGGTCCCCCGTTGCCCTGGCGCAGCGAGGGAGGCGTGGCTTGTTGCCGAGGAGCAGAGAGCAGGTAAGGGTCAGATGGGGCCCCGCCCCTGGCGGTCCACCACTTCCTCCTGAGGAGGAGGAAGAGGAGGAGGAGGAGGAAGATTATGATGATGACTACACCGATGATGAAGACGATGATGAATATGATGATGATGATTATGATGAAGATGGGTATTACTACTATGACAACAGTGATGAGAAAGAGTTGTTGTCAAGGCAACACACACTCAGAGTTTCCATATCAGTGCCTGACGAGGAGGAGGAGGGGCAATGGTGGTCCATCACCCCTTGTCAGACATTTCCCCTGGTGCTTCAGCCCCAACGTGTGTCCTTCTTCTTGTCTGGCCTGCTGATGATTGCTCTCACCCTGTGGTGGCTTATCTTCATTTGACACTCGAAACAGCCAATGAGGTAAAGGCTCAGTCTGCCTCCTCCATTCCCCTAGGCCAATCAGAGGACAATGTCAGACCACCTCCTCCATTTCCAAAACCAATCACAGAGCACTGTCAGCCCAATTCCTCTACTCCCAAAGTCAATCATAGGGCACTATCAGTCCACCTACTCCATTCCAAAAGCCAGTGAGAAGATCTCAGATTTGCGTCCTGTCTCATCTTAAACTTTCTCTTTATGTTTTCCACCGGAGGACCATCAATTTCCAGGCATCCCCCTGTTGCACACAGACTTACATGGGGGAAAGCTGAGGACAATCTGCTGGGAAAAATCGCCCTATATGTCTCTAACTCATCTGGAGAGTTTCAGAGACTACCTCTTTATCAGGATATTTTTGGACTATTTTGCAAGGAATAGAACTATTTTCTTCACTGGATAATTTGACCAAAAGAGTTTGACAGTATGATGTTTAAAAAAAAAACCACAATTACACAAACAAAAAAACTTTTACTAACATAGACTCTAATATGTCAGACTGGCTTCAGATGTTCCTCTTCCCTCTTCCAAGCGCATTCTTAGGCAGCGGGACAGTTCTTGTCATTTAGGCCATAAAGTAACACTAGGCACACATCGTAGAGTAGCATAAATAGTAGGATGAGTAGATGTAGAAATACAGAGAGATAGAAAGAGAAAGGGTATTGTTGATCTGAATAACATCCCTATGTAAGTTTGAACCCTGATTCAGTACATTTCTGCCAGTGTTTGTGCTAACTAACGACAGGGATATTGGGTCACCTACTCACAGAATCAGAGCTACCGCAACTGCATGACCACTGTGTTTTAGGTTCAGGCATGAACAGGACAGCCTCTTAGGACCCCACCTCTTGAGCAGCTTAAAACACAAAGGAAAAGAGAAAAACAAAACAATAACAACAACAGATGTTTCTTCAAGTTACACATCCTGTTTTCCTGCTGGACTTGAATGGCCTTAAACTTGCTCCCACTGAACCCTTTTTGCAGGACACTCTTGTTTACTTACTTTACTTGTTTACCTGTAGGTTTAACAGCTGGCTACCAGAAGCCAACGCCATCTACTGACCAGTTCTTGACTGTGTTAGTGTCAGTAGTTCAGTAGTTCTTTTAGTTAGCAGTATGTATTGTTACAAGCGGTAACACTTTATTTTACGGTTCCTTTTTTAGTGTATCTACATGTAACAACATGTAACATCATGTACCTACACTGTACATACCTAACACTAACCTTAACCCTAACCCTGTGCTACAGTGTAGGTAATGCTACATATTGTTACAAACTTTGTTACACTGTACTTAATTGATGTAACAGGAACAGTAAAATAAAGTATAACCTAATCAGCTTTGTCACTATAGAGAATAACAGTGAGATGGAGAGGGGAAAATAACGAGGGGAAAAAGGACTGAGAAAAAAAAAATCAGCTGGAAGAGGATGTTACAGAGAAGCGGAGCAGTCTGAGTGGCTTTGTATACATGATGTGAGAACTTGGAATAAATTAGACTCACTGGAATACATTGCACAAAATTGTAAAGTGTGAATCAGCAAGCGGGGTAAAAAAAATCTAACAAAAGGGGTGGTAATGTCAGATGTCCGCACAGATAGATGCACACTGCTGCACACACACACACACACACACACACACACACACACACACACACACACACACACACACACACACACACACATAACCACATTCATTAGTATTTCAGGTGTGTTTAGGCTTAGATATTATATAGACAAATTATATATATATATATATATATATATATATATATATATATATATATATATATATATATGTTTTTCAGTTTCTTTACTTTACTTTATAAGTACTATACGTAGCACTTTTGAGAATGTTGTGTTTGGATTCTATAATAGATGCGTATTTGAGCTTTTGTTGTAATGTGTTGCCAGATTTGAAGCGGTCAGACATTCCATGCCTGCCCTTGAGTAATTTAGAAGTAATGTAGATCAAGTTAATTCTGTATCCATGTTATAATTTCTGTGGTGAAAATCACAACGGTCCTCAGGACAAAATTACAGTACTTCCACCCCCTTGACCCTCCATGGTGCCATCTTCCAACCCTGTGGTGTAGGGGGGCAGTGATAATGCCCTGTTTGAAGGTAATTGTCTGCCTATTACCATGGGTCACAACCTGAACGCTAGCAGTCGGACCTTAGACCCTTTTGCCATAGCACACTTTGTTTGCACAACATGATACGGTTCATGACATTTGCCAAAGGCAGCTCAGCCCCTCTGTTTCAGCAAAATGCTGGACACGTGTGATTGATCCATCTGGTCGTGGTGAACCGGGAGGACGCTAGGCAATCACTGCGAAATTGCTGTATGATGCTGGAAAAGCTTGAAAGCCCTGTCAAGGTTCAGGTCCACAGCTGTCAATATTATTGATTTACATCATCTATTAATTTCATTTCTCAAAAGGTCAGGGAAGGGAGTATTTTGGAAAGCAGGCATGCAATTAATGATCCGATTCAGTACTTGCCCCACAGAATGATAATCTTCCTTATAATTGGTACAATGTAAACTATGTCTTCGTGTGAAGTCATATTCCATTTTTTTATAGCAGTGTGGGTATGCTAAGGTACTGATTCAAAATCCTTTATTAGTGCATTCCAGACACAGGTTTTTTTTTTTTTTTAAACTCCTGCTGTCTCCACACCACACACACACACTTCAACCCTTGCTAATTAGAAATCCTCTCAGAATTGCAACGCACCAGAATCTGGTGTGTGTGCACCCCTTGTTTTTTGGATGGAAACTGCTCTGCAAGAAGCAAAAGAACCTTCCGGGCCTTCTAATTAAGCGCGCTGCCATGCAGAGAAGCCCGGAGAGGAAGTCGCTCGGCAGTAAAAACACGTCCAGCGGCACACCGGCTGTCTCGCCTCTGTTCTTCTCGCCTCTCTTGCTTTTTGCAATATCAGGAGCTACTGAAAATATTGCGTCTATTGACTTAAGAATGTCAAAAACGTGCTCAAATCTAATTTTTTCGCTTTTGGCTCCACAAAAAGTGAGAAAGACGCAGAGATGAAAGGATTCCGGGGAAAATAGCCATGAAGACAAAAAAAGGGGAAGAAATGAAAGTAATTTATAAAGACTTTGATTTTGATAATCTGCATATCTAAGTCCAGGAGAAAGTGTGGGAAGGCTGGTATTTGCCTGGTGGGGGTGGTGGGGTGGGGTGTCAATGTGAAGACCTAGAGGCTTCATGCTGATATCCATACCCCCCAGAGCAGTTCCAGAACCCTTTGCTGTGTCAGATCCATCTCTTAGGAGAGGAAAGATTAGGCCGATCGCTGTGATTCAGCCATCAATCACACTGTTGTCTGGATAGAGTTGCCTTTTGGGTTATACCTCTGTGTTACTCAATTGCTTCTCTCCTGCTACGGTAAAGATTGATTTGATATTTTTTTTGTTTAATTTTCAAATTTATTCAATGTTCGTCAAGATGATAAAAGAGAGAAAAGTAATCACACACAACTGGCATCCATTTCCCTGCCACTCTCTTAGATGAAATGGGATTAATGAAAGGAGAGTGCTTTATTGCAGAAGGTTTTACAGAGTAAGTATTCCCTTATGTCTGTAAATCTTTGCCAAAGTATTAAAAGCCATTTACGAGAGCCCAGCATCGTTTTTCACCTATAGCATATCTCACTGATTGCATTGCTTTAAACATCCCTCTGTAAGGTTAACGATGACACTGTTAAGTTTGCCATCAGAGGGTATGTGATCAGTGACCTCTTAGCTTTTTACGTAACCTACAGATGGGTTGGGGGTTGGGGAACTACAGAAGAAAAACAAAATGGCTCTGCTCACTGAGCTCTCCTGACTCCTCTCTCACAGTCCCCTGTGGTGAAGACTCAGACAATCACCATCTCTGATGTCACCAACTCCCTCTGCGGGGAGGTCGTCACCAAAGAGGTCCCCATCGTGCACACCGAAACTAAGACCATTACATACGAGGCTGCGCAGGTGAGGGGCATGCTGGGAATTGTAGTCTCAATTCTGACTGACTTCTCTGCAGAGGAATCTGCCATAGGTCTGTGTGTGTAGTCTAATGGGGCCATAAGCAGCTTTGGCAATAGTTGTCTGAATTTCACAGTCTGGAGACAGCTCATTAAAATCGTGAACTTGAAGCTTCTTCAGGAAAAAAAATGTTATAAAATGCCTTCTGGCTTTCCTCCAAAATCCTCCCCACCTTCAGCATTTCCTTGTGCTTTCCACAAAATCCTTTTTCGACTCTGGCTGTAGACAGTGTTTACATTGGTTTAAATATACGCAATGTCATTGATGTTTCGTTCACACCTACATTTGGTTCACATTTCACCGTAGTTGTCTCCAGATATGTATGATAATATCTCTTTGGCTGTTGGGGTCATATAGAGTGTAGTGCTGCATTCCAGACAGCTTGGAAGTCAGATATTTCCAACTTGATTTTTCCCAGTTTTTCATCTTGGTTTAGATGGATTTCCACCAAGTTTAGAAGCAAGACCCTAAAGACACCTAAGAGTGGTGTTTCATTTTACCTCTGCTAATAGAAGGTCAGAAAATCCTGGCTTTCATGTTTGTCTGGAACAGAATAAAGCATAACTCTGTGAAGGAATTTGTCCTGAGTGCCGTACCTTTTCTTTATCCACCTCATCTCCTCAAGATGATTGTCAAATGTTTTGTCAGATGTTTTGTCATGGTTGTGTAGCATGGAAGCCAGTGCCATTCATGTATACACTGATTGAGCTCTGAGTTGGGGGACTGTGGGAACTGTAGTGTCATATTTCCTTGTGACCTTCGACCTCTGCCTTACCCCTCATTCCTGATTTCTGGTTCAATCCCTCTTGCAGTCAACAACAGATGCTGTGGCAGAAAGGGAGACTGGGATGCTGCTGAGCGCACAGACCATCACCTCTGAGACCATCAGCACCACCACCACAACCCAGATCACAAAGGTTAGCCCCACGCCCCAGACAATCCTTCTGAAATCCATTCAGTTCAGTATTGTTTATTAATATATCACTCTTATACAACATTTAGGTCCGGTCGAACTATTTAGCATTTTCTGATTGGATGAGATGCATTCTAAGCATCACTAGGAGTGAGGATATCCCACAGTATACCATGGGTGACTCTTTCACAGTTGATACTCACTCTTCCGAAGATACAATGTAATTGTTAAACAGAGTGTATTTATAAACAATGGCAGACTTTAACAAGACACCCACGTCTGCAGAACAGCATCTGGGCATTAGGCCTAGTTCAGACTGTGAACAGTGACAACAATCATATCTCAGCGACTGCACAATCACTCAGCCTTCAGCTTCGTGCCTGCGGCCGAACCACACCCACGAGGATATCCACGAACACCCTCACGAACACGAGTGTTACATTGCTTAATTATATAATTTTACCTTGGGGCCTGTCAGTGACATGAGGGTTTCACATAGCTAGAGGGCTGTGAGGGCTGTGGCGAGCCTGCTAGTGAAATAGACAGACTGGAAAACACCACCACAGGCAGCAGAAGATGATGCTCCTGTCTGTTGTGAATCAGCTTCAAACAGACCGTCACCAAAAACAGGCCTCCACTAAAGTCATTTGTTTCTTGGCTGACCACTTGCATCCAGATAGAATGTGCAGTGCTGATGCTGTGAATCAGTATAGTAAAGATTGTTTGGCCATGGGTCTGGTACCAGCTAATTTTTTGCTCGGGTAACAAGCAAGTCTGGGCCAGGTCAGGCACTCATCTGGTTCTAACATGGGCCCCCCTAATACTGTACAAACCAGATGAAAGTGACCTTCTTTCAGAGTAAGGAAAAGTTGGCATCGATCCATAATGTGACACCTACAAGCTCTTAAGCAGCTGCCGGCATCCCATCCCACATCTGTTGGCCACATGGTCCTGTAACGAGGGTGCTGTAATTAAGACCGATGAATGAATGGCAGCGTTGCTAACAGCCCATTAGTTCAAGACCTCATTGTGTTCTAATTTGTCTCTTTTTTTATTATACACTGATCTGTACTGGTGTGGTGGCCAAAAAATCACAACATGATGCACCATCCGCCCTTCAAGCAAATTTATGCCTCTGTTTCTTTTCTCCCCTTCCAATTTTTACTTTGTTTCTCTCTGTCTTCCTGTCCCCTTCATTCTTTGTTTTCTACTTTTCTCTGCGTATCTGTCCGTTATGTTTTGCACTTTAAGCAGACGGTGAAGGGGGGGATTTCGGAGACCCGCATTGAGAAGCGGATCGTCATCACTGGAGACACAGAGATTGACCACGATAAGGTACTGTATGCTGCAACAGTTACACTGTCAGTGTAAAAACTGGAAAAAACATGGATCAAACACAGGTTTCATTCAACACAGTGGTTATAAGCCAGATATGAATCAGATATGTGCAAATGCGACTGCCATTTACAGTAAACAGGCAGATCAGAATTTTTTAAACATTTCTGCGGTCTGATATGGAAGAACGGGCTGTGTGTTAAAAGATCTGACTGGGTGGCTACACTTACTGAACTTTTCATCCTTCTTATAATGTGGCTGAGTGATTTAAAAAGGATCACTGAGAACATGCTCATTCGCTGATGAGGTCCTTGAACTCTTTTATTGTTTTCCAACTGTGGGCTAATGGGTCTTTTTCAAAGGGTTTCACCAGTAACAACAGCAGTATCATATTAAAGCAAGATTATGTTGTATTATTGTACAATTTACATATAATACAAGACCATTACAACAATATTTGTGCAGAGATTGTCTTCCATTATTGAAGAAACCCATGAAATCAAGAAGCTCATTTTTCTTTGTTCTCTCTCCCCCCACCTCCCTCTCTCCTTTTCTCTGTCTCCCTTTCTTCCTTCCTTCTCACTTTCTCTCCCCACCTCTCCCTCCCTCCCCACTTCCTACTCCTTCCCTCCTTCTGTCATTACCTTCCAGGCTCTGGCTCGGGCCATAAAGGAGGCGAAGGAACAGCACCCTGACATGGCCGTGACCAAAGTAGTGGTGCATCAGGAGACTGAGATCACCCCTGAGTAGGACCTTCAGGTGTGTGTGTGTGTGTGTGTGTGTGTGTGTGTGTGTGTGTGTGTGTGTGCGTGTGTGTGTGTGTGTGTGTGTGTGTGTGTGTGTGTGTGTGTGTGTGTGTGTGTGTGTGTGTCTGTTGCTTGCGGAGGCTTGTGGGTGTGTGTGTATGTGACTGGATTTGACTTTGATGTCTGTCCATTGATGTCTGTCCATGTGTGTTATAGTTGCTTCCATCCCAGCATACAGTGTGTATGCATACCATGCAAGTCTTGCAGTACCAGCCTTTTCCTCCCACTCCTCTCTCCTTCTTTTTTTGCTTCTTTCATCTCCCCTTCCCCTTTTCCCTGTTTTTCCTTCTCCTCTTCCTTGTCCCCCATTCTCTTCATTCTCCTCCTCCTCCTCGTTCTGTCTGTTTGCTCTAAGTGGAACATCAAGCATGTGGAACATCAAAGTTCCTCTGTTCAGTTTCTCCACATCCCACTGGGACTGTAGGGGAGTTCTTATCTCTCCCTCTCCATCCTTCTTTTTTCTTTCTTTCTTTCTTTCTTTCCTTCTTTCTTTCTTTCTTTCTTTCTCTCCCTCTTTCCCTCTCTTTTTCTCTTTGCCCATTGCATTCTGTGACTCTCTCAAGTAGTCCCAACCTCCCACATCCTTTATCTCTCTTTTTTTCTCTGCCTTTCTCCCACTCCTCCTCCCTTCTCATTCTCTCCACTCTGTCCCTTTCTGGGTGGCGTGTCTCATCTTCACCTCCCTATGTCTCCCCCTCTCTCTCTCTCGCCTCTTTTCTTTATGCCTCCCCCTCTCTCTCTTCTCTCTGTCTCCACCCACGCCTCCCTCCCTCCCCCATAGACAGGGGAGATTATTCCCCTTACAATGACTTAGACTGTACCTGACCCCGATCACAGCCACGACTCCTTTTGAGACTGGAGTACTCCCATCAGTCTGCTTAGCAGTAGCTCATGAAAGCTAGTGGCAGTGTGTGTGTGTGTGTGTGTGTGTGTGTGTGTGTGTGTGTGTGTGTGTGTGTGTGTGTGTGTGTGTGTGTGTGTGTGGAAAGTACCCTATAGATGTGTATGTGAGGGCCAGGTTCTTTGGGAGTCTGTGCTGGAGCAATGCCCAAAGGGTGTCTTGGTGAGGGCTTTGTGTTATTGCTGTACCTTATTAGAGTGTGTTAGAGCTACGGCTTTACCAGATTCTGAGTTCTTGGGAAAAACTTATGTGTGCTATGAGAGAGTGTGTTAGGACTACCCTACAACTGTGTACGCTAAGGGCAGTGCCTTCAAAAGCGTGGGTTCTACACGGGGTTCACATTCTAAAAGAGTGTATATTGGGGTCATGACTCAAAACAGTGTGTTTTAAGAGAACCAAACCTTAGTGCAAAAGCTAGAAGGAGTGCAAGTCTTGTGGGCAAAGACTATCTGTGGAAGTTAGTAAGGCCAAAGAATGTGCCGTTGGTTAGCAAGACCATCTGTACTCACTGGTTTGTTAGAGGAGAGCTTTGAAAAGAAACCAGAGTTAGATACACAGTGCCAATGTCGCTTCCAAACACAGACAGTAACAGGAAGTGCACAAATTATTATTATTATATTCAGAAAACAGTGTGATTACAGCTAGAATTGAAATAGAAAGGACACTGCAATTTAAAAACATCAAAGCTAGAATAGAAAGGGAGAGGCCATTAAAAGGTAAGCTATTTTTACTGTGACAGCTTTAAAAATAAGAATAACAATAACCAAGGCAGCTGGCATTTAAAAACAAACACCAGGGTACTACAGGACAAACAGAAATGGTAAATGGACTGCATTTATATAGTGCATTCCTATACTCTCCTTTACATTGAATGCCTCGCATTTACCTCTTTACGCCTCGGTTGCGAAGGCTGCTATGCAAGGCAGCAAATAAACACACTGGGAGCAGGATGGGATTCAGTGTCTTGATTAAGGACACTTCGACGTAGTCAGCAGGAGGTGGAATCGAACCGGAGACCCTTCAGCTGCTGGGAGACTCCTGGGTGACTCCTGTACCTACTGAGTCACTGATGCTGTTTGACTTCCACTAATTGCCAAGATAAGATTTCATCAGCAGTGCAAATTAGTTTGGTATAGTGGCTCCTCAGTCAGAGATTACAGACGTTAAACCCCCTGTTCTAAAGTTCAGGCAACAAGTGTCGTTCGACAGAAAACTGAAGTTGTTGTGGTGTTTGAGGCTTTTATAGTTCGGGCAACAAATATCTGTAATGAAATCAAACATTCTTTCAACCCATCTGAACGAGAATGTATGTTACGTGTGATCAAAACCACACTCCAGAATGCAGAAGTTGTTGCCCAGAGTAGACGACAAGTTGTTGTCCAGAGTAGACGACAATGTCTGCACCATTTTACATTTTTTGACGTACACATCCAGCTCTGTCACACAACTTTTGTGTCTTTTATGTCTTATTCTGTCAAGCCACACTGGTCGGCTGGACTTATTAATTGGCCTTAATATTAATCACAAAGATTTTATGGTGCTCTGCTGACTCATCTACGTCTGGGCAGACCGTTTAAACAATTGCTTGCAGCAAACAGCAATTGTATCTCCTGAGATCTCTGAGGTCTTCTTAGTTTCTGATCCAGACAGACTGGCTGACAGTCTGAGAGGCCGAATGTGATATTCCCCAATATCCGACTGAATAACAACCCACCTCTAACCTGCAATCTCCTCCTGTACAATCTTATGGTAGATTTACAGTGCCCATTAAATCACTTGGCAGACGCTTGTATCCGAAGTGACTTACAGGCAGGGCTGCTTCACAAACCAGTCAATATTGCGTCAAGGAGAAGCAGTTGAGTAAGTGCATCAATACTTAGTTTCTAAGTTGTCAGTGCATTAATCTCAGCCCTGACATACTTGTCACTGAAAGAGCAGTCAGTGCATAGAGGTGGAAGTGTCCAGGAAGGAGAAAAGGGATCTGTAGAGCCCAATGCGTTAGGGCGCACTAGACCGTTTCTGTCTCACAGCTGGTGTGGTTTCCAGCTGGCTTCTTGGCCTGCTCTTGAAAGTCTACATACACACACAGACACAGACACACAAACATACATGTACACGCACATACAAAAACATGTGAAATATACAAACATACACACACACAAACACACTGTCATCCACCCCTCATACACATGCATACATGCACACTCTACTACACCCCTCTCTTGCTCGCCCTCTCTCAGCTCTCCTCCTCTCCCTGTCATCTGTCTCCTCTCCTGATCTCCCTCTTTTCCACTCCCAGGCACACCGTCTCAGACAAGAGACACTCCCACATTAAACACACATTTGATGTGCAGCTTGGCTTAATTAGCAGCGGAGGAATAAGCGTTACTTAAAGTGGGGCTGTGGCTGTGTGCTTGCCATCACTTCCTCCTCCCAGAGACAGACACCACCTCCTTTCGATGGGTAAATAATGGCAGCAGCCATTAAGGAAGGGGGCCTCTCGTGCACAACAAAACAAAGGCGTAAGTGCCCGTGGAGACTAAACAGCCGTTAATGTAAACAACATGGTGGTAGATCCTCATTAACAGAGGAGAGAGATTTACAAGGGGGGGGGTGGAGAGGAAGGGAATTTGGGGAGGGGTGGGAGAACACACTGCCACACAAACACATGCAAAAACACACGCACACGCGCACACACACACACACACACACACACACACACACACACACACACACACACATGAACACACACATACGCAAACACACACCTTCCCTACCACCCATCAGAGTGTGTGAGCCCTGCAGGCAAGAGCTGAAAACTGGTGTGTTGTTCACATTGAGATGCCCAGTGGGCTGTGGTAGAAAAGTGGATTTCTGCTAGTAGTTTGTGAGTGCACGCAAGAGTGTGCTTCAGAGTGTGGAAGACAGTGTGTCATAATGTAAAAGAGCAAAAGAGAAAATCTGTGTTGGTGAGATGGTGAGAAAGAAACTGGTGAGAAAGAAACTGTGTGTGTGTGTGTGTGTGTGTGTGTGTGTGTGTGTGTTAAAAGAACAAAAAGAACTGACCACATCACTAATTTTAAGGTCCCTGAGCTGGCTGCCAGAAAGTTATAGAATTGACTTTAAGATATTGCTTCTTGTGTTTAAGACAAATAAATGGGATGGGACCCAATTGCCTATCAGATATGTTTCAGCTATATGCACCAACTAGGTCTCTAAGATCACAGCAGAAAAATCTGTTGGTGAAACCTGCTGTCAGAACGAAGTGTGGTGAAGCTGCTTTATAGCTGTTATGCAGTTCAGCTTTGAAACCAACTTCCAGAAGACATCAAAAATGCCCCTACTGTTGGCAGTTTCGAGTCTAGACTTAAGACCAAACTGTTCTCAGGTGCTTTCTGTTGTAGATTTATACTTATTTTACTCTTATCCTTTTTTATACGTTTATCTTTTATGCTTTACATATTGTTCTTTTCTTGTATTTAATATGTAATTTATTTACCTTATACTTATTTTATACTCATTTTATCTTTTATTCTTCTATATTGTTCTTGCTTGATTTTAGTTAAGCACATTAAACTGCCTTTGTGTACGAAATGCGCTATATAAATAAACTTGCCTCGCCTTGTGTAGCAAGACATTGATAAATAGCAAAAGCTTAGATCAGTCAACACAGCCCACTCTCATAACTTACTTTCTTAATGAGGCATAAGCATATAAAAATAACATTCTTAAACCGTACAAACTAGGATGTCTTTTTTTAGTCAGTCAGCTCAGGAGGGGCTCTGGCACGGATCTCCAGTGTTTGTTTTGCAATGTAGTTGTAACATTTGTTTAACGTTAAGGACAGTTGGATTGCTCCACTAAGTGCTTCTATAAAGTGAACCACCTGGAAGATGTATTATTTTATTATAAAGTTCAAATGTAAATATTCTAAGAAGACTCATTTACCTTTTGAAAGTTTGCCCGTCCTTGTTGAACTTGACTGGGCACCTGTGGCGCAGAGCTGCCCCAGACTCTGTCCATACCTGGGCGGCTGCTCGGGCAACCTGTTTCTCTCTCTCTCTCTCTCTCTCTCTCTCTCTCTCCATCTGACTCAGCATGGGCACTGCACGGGCCACGCTAATCCCCTTAGCTTTGGAGGGGGAACGAAACGAGGGAGAGAGAGAGTGGAATGAGAGGAGAGGAGGAAAGTGGAGCAGATGAGGAGAGAGCGAGAGAGAGACAGAATTGGCAAAAAGAAAGAGAAAAGAAGAGGAGAGAGTAGGGAGAAAGGGTGCTGAGGAGAGGAGAACATGGACATGAAAAGAGAAGAGGGGGGGGAGAAAGAGAGAACAGAAGAGGTGAGAAGGGGAGGGAGAGAGAGAGGGGGAGAGGGAGAGAGAAAGAGAGAACAGAAGAGGTGAGAAAGGAAGCCTGCTGAGACTATGTGGGCCATGTGGCCGAGATCGTGCAGGGCTTCGCGTAGGCCTGGTGGTGTTTAGGCAGCTGCCAGGTTGGTATGTATACATTGCCCAGACACACACACACACACACACACACACACACACACACACACACACACACACATACACACACACACACACACACACACACACACACACACACACACAAACACACACTCACACTTGCCCCACCTTTGCTGTTTTCCCAGATGGATGATAATGTTCTCCCTCTTGTTTCTCTTTTCTCTCCCCCTTTCCGTGTATTCATTCCTCGCTTTCGTGCCTACCAACCCTTCTGTTCTTCATTCTTTGGCAGTCGGTTTGAATCAGGACTGCAACTGCTTAACAGTTCCTTTCATACATACACACTCAGTCAGTCATCACCTCTACCCACCATGCACGCACACACTCACCCACCCACACACACACACACACACACACACGCATATGCATGTGCACCACGCAAACCCACACACACGCACATAGGCATGGACATGTGCATACACACTCAGTCATCACTTACATCTACCACAAATACACATGAGGGCATAAACGCAATGGCCTTTTTCTCGCTTCCCTTTCTGCTCTCCCAGATCTGTCTTTCCTTCTTCCGTCTTCCTGGAGGCTAGTGCCCACATATCTACAGATTCACTTCCTTCTGCTCCTCCTTTTGCTTCCTGTTGTTCTTGGTTTCCTCCCCTCTCCTCTCTTAAGCCTTCTCATCTCTTCTCCTCTCCCCTCCTTTTATTCTCCCCTATTCCAGTTCTCTCTTCTTCTCGCCTCTCCTGCCCTTTCTTCTCTTCTATTCTTTTCTCCTCTCCAATCCCCTCCTCTCCTCTCCTTTTCTGTCCTGTCCTCTCCTCTCCTTTTTCTGTCTTCTCCTCTGCTCACCTCTTCTGTTTTCTCAAATAGTCTCTTCTTTTCTCCTCTCCTCTCCAATCCCCTCCTCTCCCCTCCTCTGCTGTCTTATCTGTTCACCTCTTCTCTCTTTTCCTCTCCTCTTCTCTCCTCTCCTATCTTCTCCTCTGCTCACCTTTTCTCTCTTCGCCAATAGTCTTGTCTTTTCTCCTCTCCCCTCCCCTCCCCTCCTCTCCCCTCTCTCCTCTGTAGTCTGCTGCTGCTGGTGTGTTGGTGCAGTGCTGTCCACCTCCTATTTCTGTGTTGCCTGGTGTGCCAAGAATGCTCTTATTTTATGACAAGTGCCGGTGCTGGTCTTAAGCCTTCCTTTGCTGTTCCTTCTCCATGCAGGGGCCTGGCTCATGACGACCCCCTGGAATCGTGGACACAAAGCCAACACACACCCGCACACACACACACATATGCACACACACACACACACACACACACATATATATACACACTCACACTGCCCTACCTTCACATTTCCCCTCTTTGTCACTGATGTCACTCCCGTACACTTGGTTACCTCAGAGAGACTTTGCATCTCTCATCCTTCCCACTACCCCACCCCCTCTAGTCAGCACTACACCCCCCCCCCCACACACACACACATTTACACACAAACAGAATCACACACCCCCCCGACACACATTTACACACACACACACACACACACAATCACCTCCATCTTAACCTCCACCCAACTGCACTGCCATGGATAGCCAACGAACCAGCCCATCGATCACCCACCCTTCCCCGACCTGTGAGCTGAGCATCTTATCCTCCAGAAGATGGAGGTCCCCTTATATTCGGTAGGCCAACGACTTAACCTTGAGCCTCCACAGGACTGCCGTCAAAATCACGCAGCCGCCCCCGCTGCCCCACCCTGAGACCCTTGCCTTCCCCTTTAGACCCCACCAGCAACACCTCAATCTGACAAGTGGCCAGTCCTCCACTATCCCACAATCCCCCCCCTCCGGCTCCTTACTCAACCTCAGCTGACTGCAGAAGAATACCAGACGTCTCCTTGCCAACCTGAGCTCAAGTTTTTTTTTCTCTCTTAGTGACAAAAAAAATGAAAAATATTTTTGGATATTTGTTTCATTCAAAAGAAAAAAAATAATTTATACGAGGGAATTTTACAATGTGGTTTCAAATGGGTTTTGTGTAACTTGATGCCATGCTAAAAAAATAATGGACTTTTGAGGAAATCTTTCTTTTTTCTTTGTCAAAAAAAGACTTCTTCTTTGCATGGCTGACCAATGACCAATAGCCAGCAGAATCAAAATGATGCTCAGAGGTCTGGTGAATGCTTGCAAAGTATTCTGGGTATTCACTGTCTTTTTTGAGGGTGCAAGGTTTCGTAAAACCCAAATGTATTTGTTCCATTTTATCAATGACAAAAATGTAATTTTTGGATTTAATTTTATTATTTAATTTTATTGTCCTTCTCTATGTAAATGGCCATGTTTGTTCAATGCTTTTATGTTGTTGCCTAAAAGGGTATGTATTTCGTTCAAAGATCGGGGGATGGTACAGAGGATTTTTTCTCGGTTAAATTGTATTTTATTGACGATGCATAGATTTTCTGATTTTAGTTGTTGCTGTTGTTGTCCTATGTCATGATGGATTTAAGGTGGGGGGCGTTCAGGGACTTTTTCTGTCTTTGGGTTAGAGGGCAGTGTAGTTAAAACTACATTTTATTTTATTTCTATTTATTTACAATTCTGTCATTCTTGTGTGTGTACTCAGTATCATAGTTAACCTGCTTTTTGAAAAAAATGCAGATATGTGTACGTAGTCATTTTTCTTTCATTTTGAAATAGATGTAACATTCCAAGCACCAGCTACACACATTATTAGTTTGTCTGTTTGTTTGTTTTGTTTTTTATCATAAAAAATTGCACTGGCAACTTTTCAGCTGTGCAGTTATTTTCAGTGTGTTTCTACTTTTCTACCAGAGGGGGCAGTGTGCACACATACACACACACAAGCAAGGGGGACCTGAGGTGCCCACGAAAAAACACCACATTGTGTCTGAGAAACCAAGCAGATTTGTTTATCCAGAGACATAGGCTATAAACATAAGCTGATGAGCTATTTTATAATCAATTAGTGTTGAGCAATCATTCCATGTATTATATAATATAATGGTTAATAATTATGATGTAATATAAGTTATGAACAATAAGCAAACAATCATTTAAAACACAGTTTAATTTAAAACATTTTAAAACAGTTTTTTATGTTATCGACTCAGGATTAGGCAACCACATTCTTTTAGTACCAGAAATTATAGTCCCAAGTTCAGTTTTCTGTCTTGCATTGTTGTCACAGTTATTTGGGTCTTTGTCAGCAAGAAATGCTGTCAGTGAAACCTCAGGGTGAGACAGCCAACAAAACACTTTGTGATTGGCCAAACCGGCATTCTCTCTCTCTCTCTCTCTCTCTCTCTCTCTATGTGTGTGTGTTTCTGATGTGCACGCTGTCCCTTCCAACATGCCACATACTCAGCCAAGAAGCCCCAGCACATTAACAGTTTGTAAATTTCTATTTTAACAGAATGAGAAAAAAATGAACACAAAAAAGAACCAGGAACTTGCTTTTATAGTGCAAATAGTATTCTGTACAGAAAACCAAAGTGTTGTAGCTCTCTCCCATAGTGTACTTTGTTTGCATCCGGACCCCCCCTTGTGTTTCTGCATTGGTTTGGGTGGAGGAGGGCAGAGAGTCGGTGAGAGGGACGGCGGGTGAGGGCACGGTGGTGGGTTCTTCCTGTCTCACCGGACAAGAGTCACACCACTTGCCATTCTCTCCATGGCCCGCGAAATGAAATGTAAAAAAAGCAAACAGAAACTGAAAGAGCACCATGCACTGAATAAACACATTTTAGCCACATATGGTCTTCTTCTCGCCATCTTTGTGTCTGCTTTGTAATAAATTTCTCTTTTTTTCCTCTGGCTATCTGTCTTAACTTTCTGTCTTCTGTCTTCTTTTGTGGTTTTGACTTTTTGTGTTTTGTGTTTTTTTTATGGCTCTGTGTGTGTCTGGCATTCTTCCTTCCTATCTCTGAGAGGACATTTCTGTCTCTGAAGAATGCCTTACTGGCAGGAGTCTGTCAGTCTCACACCTCACACAAGCTGCTCTCCCTTCCAGGTGTGTGTGTTTGTGCGTGCTTGTGGGTGAATATCTTTCTCTCTCTCTCTCTCCATCTCTCTTACTCTTATCTGTCTCTCTCTCCATCTCTCTCACCCTCTGCCTCTCTCTCTTTCCCTCTCCATCTTTCACTCTCTTTCTCTCTCTGTTGGCACAGAGAAACAGAGGGAGAGAGAGAGAGATTGTGTGTGTGTGTGTGTGTGTGTGTGTGGATGAATCTGTTTGTGCGTGTAAGTATGTGGTTATGTGCGCACGGGCAGGTGCCAGCCGATGCAGCAGATGCCTGGGGAGTGTGTGTGGCCACCCTGGCATGGGGTTGCTGACAGGAGCCCACCTCTGATAAAGACTGAAGCCACCAGGACACCAGCACTGGGCTGAGGGGACGGACACACACACACACACACACACACACACTCGCGTGCATGTGCTGGGAGAGGAGGAGATGCAGTCAGGGTGGGGTTGGACAGAGCAGGAGGTGGAGAGACGGAGGCGAAGAAAGGATAGGGCAGTGATTAAAAAGAGACAAATGTGTAGATGGAGTGGAGAGCAAAAAGCAGAGGAGGAGGTGGCACCATAGTTGCTGTTTGAGGAGAAGCAGGTGAAGAAAGAGATCGGAGGAAAGGTGTGTTTAAGATGGAGAAATGAAAGAAGGAATGGAGTTGCCTGGGCCTGCCTATACTGCCTTTGAAGCTACATTGAATTTCAGTTTCAAGTCAGTCTGGCCAACCTGCCTATTCTCAGCTGTGCCTTTGCCTGAAAAATCGGGCACCAATGAAAAACGAACACTACACATTCATCATCGGAATCAGTGGTCTGAATGGTTGTAGCTTTGTCCAGTAGTACACAGAGACATTTGAAAGACACCCTTTGACCCCACCTGTCTATGGGAGGTTTGCCAGCCCAAGCTCTTTCCACACACTTGGTGCAACAGCCAGGCTAGGAATGGAGTGGAGAAAAATGAAAGGAAAAGTGGGGGGCAGAGGAGGTGAAGAGTACGAGAGAGATGAGAGAGTGAAGAGAGATAGCAGAGAGAAGCACAGAGAGAGAGGTGGGGCCACAGGAGCTGTTGAGAGTGACTGGAAGAGAAATAGAGTAGAAATGGGAGTGATCATTAGAAAGAGGGATGATAGTGATTAAAAGAGGAGTAGTTGTGGAGAGAGGGGGCAGGAGAGAAGGATAGCCATGAAAAATGGAAGGGCAGCTTTGAGGACGATAAGGCAGAAAGATACAAACGAATGTAGTGATTGAAAGTGTTAGAAAAAGAAAGGATGAAAGAAAAAGAGAGTTGGGAGAGGAGGAGGAGAAGAAGAACTGAAGTAGCCAAGTTGCTGTCAGGATAGGTCAGCTACGGAGAAGGGGAGGTGGAGGGGCATATTTGCAGATAGGAGGAGATCAAGGGGAGGGGAGTGAAGGTGTGTGTATGCTGTAGGGGGTGAGTGTGTGTGTGTGTGTGATTGTGTGTGTGTGTGTGTGTGTGTGTGTGTGTGTGTGTGTGTGGTGGCTGTTGGCACTGTGCTGTGTGGTGGCTGTTGGCACTGTGCTGTGTGTGTGTGTGTGTGTGTGTGTGTGTGTTGGCACAGTGGTATGCCGTCTGGTCTGGTCTTGACAGCAGTGCAGCAGGATCACAGATAAAGCTGCTGCTGTCAAGAACACACACACACACACACACACACACACACACACACACACACACACACACACACACACACCCTCTGCCTCTCTCTTCAGAGATCTCATCAGTCACTGTCTTTACTAGATACAAATGCACACATATTATCTACACAAGCATCCTATTGGTAAACATCTGATCACTCTGTGTTTTAAGTACAGTTACACCTAAATACTTTTATTTAAAGCTATAATGTCTAATGTCACACTAAGACAAATACATACTATTTTCAATAACTAGGTTTCTCTGATGTAGTTACACACAAATACTGTTAGAGATATCATTGCACACAGAGAGGCAGTTTCCTAAAATGTAATTGCCAAAACACTCAATGCAGATGTCCATTGAGCTAATCACTCACACAAATTCTCTTTCAGCATAGAAAAGCAGAGAACTGACACACACACACAGACACACACACACACACAGGTTTTTTTTTCATGTAGATCATTAGAGATCCAATTACGACCCCCTCCCAGTGCAGATGAACTAATATGTAATCATCCCACAAGCACAGTAAGCCTGGCTTTCACCTCAGATCTAATCATATGCCCCATTTACTGTCATATAGATCGCCATACAACTAGGAGCCCACATCAGCATGAACGTTGGTGAACACTTTCACATTAGTGGGGCATTAGTCAGCCCCTGTGTCAGTGTGCATACAGTTCAGGAGCCAACAGGAGCGAGGTATTATGGGGGGGTGCTCTTTGTAAAGTGTTGCGTGTTGTTTTCCCTGCCTGCACACGTTTTTTTTTGCACATTAAGCGTTTGCAAAATATAAAACAATGCACCACAGTTTTAAACTGTCACTTTTTCCTCCTCATATAGGCAATAGTTATTAGTGTAATATTGTTTAATTATACAGGAAATTGCTGGTGTAATTCCCTTACACATCGCCATTAGGAATGAACATCAGCTGAAGATGCTTTTGCAAAAACACCCTCTCCGTGTTTAGAGGCTCTGCCAAGCTGATGCTCTGGAAAATTTCATCCCTGGCTATCTTGGGGGTATATTGTTGGACAGCAGTCAGGAATGTTGCTGAGTTAGGAGTGCTGTGTGGCATACGGATTAGAAACTGCGGGGCCGGCGTGATGTGTATTTCTCCTGGAAACGCCTGATCGCACATTCACACAGGGGTTTATCACGGCAGATCTGCCCCCCCACCCTTGGGGGTCCTTAAAAAAGCATTTCCATCTTTGGCAGAGGACAGAGGGCCAGGGCGAGGCGAGGCGAGGCGAGGCGAGGAGAGGGGGCTTGTGCAAGCTTTGGCCAAGATGCCTTGCTGCGCCTTGCTGCCGAGATGGACGGACTCGGAAACGACAGGCCACCCAATTAGTCTTTGCTAACGGTACTGCGTGGACGCAGAGTGCTTAATCTTCGGCCAGCAATTAGCATAGTGCTAAAGGTCAATCCACAGCACTCGGCCCACCAAATGCACTATTATTCCTCTTGGAAGTCAATATCAGATATGGGCTAGTTTTTTTTATCCCAAAGACTGTCAGCTGGACTGGACAGGATGGATTAAGGACTTAAATATGAGTTCAGTCGTAAATAAAAATGCTGTCAGCACACCCATGACAGCTCATAATTTAGTCTAAAACAGATGCAAAGCTGGACCTCAGCCATTTCGAGGTGGTGGAGAAGGAGGAGGAGGAGAGGAGAAGACATGAGCTGTATACTTTGCTTCATCGCCCTACATTGAAAAGTGTTCAGTAAGAATCAAAAATTAAAAAGTGGGTAAAGATCATCAGTCCTCTCTGGCTTCTGACAGAATAGAAACATTAAGCAATGCACTTGATTAATCTTATGTTGACATTGCTAATGTCTCAGGGGTGTTAAGTTAATTGTGTTGGCATTTTGTAAGTGTTTTAGCATTTACAATTTTGTTGAGTGGCCTTTTTTGTTTGCTTAATCTACTGTTCTTTCTTTTCCTTTTTCTTTTTCTACTTCTACTTCACCACAGCCAAATGAGCTTAAAGCATCTCTGGAAAATTAATGACAGAAGTTGTTTGTTTCTTTTAAACTTCAATGGCTCCCTGATGACACGAGACATTTGGAACGACCCCATACACCGCCTCGGGGAGGAGCCACAGAGAGTGAGTCACATCTCCTTAGCAGCTGAATGTGTTTTTTTTTTTTACCAAAGATGATAGCAGTGGGCTTTTGCCAGGAATGAGTCTTTGTTTAGCAGTCTTTGTCTTGTGATGCTTGAGAGGTTTTTTTTGTTTTAACATACAAGCAGAAAAGTGTTATAGAAGTGAAACCACTGCATACTCTTGTTCTAAAAAAAAAGAACAGTGCAACAGTCAGCCCCTGCCAAATGTAACCGAAAAGGCTCAAAAATAATATGCACGATAGAGGGAAAGAGCAGTGCCAGAGTGTAGGCTGGCTGTTGGAATCTGAGTGCCCAGAATTTCAATTGCATAGCCGTGGGCAACAGTTCTTGCTGATGTCATCACCACCTAGAGGTCACATGGGTGTCGCGGGGTAAATCATCTTTCTCTAATAGCAGGGATCCCTCTCCTCTGTATATCTTCGCTCTATGATCCCCCTGGTGTACACCATTAAACATCAGCGTAATTACAATGCTCTCACTGGGCTAGATCATGTGTGTTAGGGTGTATGGAGACTCTGCTGCCTGTTCGTGGGATGCCTTATGCATGTAGAGCAGAGAGATACGGGAATATGGAGTTTCCTAGCTCCTTCCCTTATGTCATCGTGTGCAGCTGGGTTTTACGTTAAGTGCTTGAATGTATACACATAGAATTTATTTTACCATAGAAGTGTCATGATGTTCATGCACCTTGTTAACTAGATCAACTTGGACAGAAGTGTATTTTGGTGTCTGTTTCGCTTTCTCTCTCTTCCCTCTCTCTCTCTCTCTCTCTCTCTCTGTTGCTCTCTCTATCTTTCCCCCTCTCTCTTTCTCTCTTTCTATCTCCCTCTCTTCCTGTATGTGTGTGTTAGGCCCTAGGGGAATGTAAGAGAAATGTTCTTTTCAGCCCAGCCCAGCTTGCCAGATAATGTCTAAAATGTAAGCGATGCGTGTCGCCCTGGATACGGTCTGGCGGGTCGATAAATAATGTAATAAAGCGATGTTATGCTATGTTCCGTCAGAGTTAAGACCGCCACTCGGTATTGAAACCCTATTCATGAGTATAGAGGGGGTGAAATAATTATTATTTATTAACGACAGCTGTTGCACCATATGTGGGTCTGTCCAGCCATGAAACCCAGACCGAGAGAGAGAGTAAGACCTCCCTCTTTATTCTTCCTCCTTCTCCCTCTCTTTTTCTGTCTTTCTCTCTCTCCCTCTGTCTCTGACCTCTGTCCTCACCCTAATCTCTCTCTCTTTCTCTCTCTCTCTCTCTCTCTCTCATTTACTCTTTTTTTTGCATTTCAACCTGCCTCTATTTCTCCCCTCTCCTCTTTTTTTTTCTTTCCCCTGCCCATGTTTGTGTCTAAGTTGATTTCTTCTCGCTGCGCTGTAGTGCCGGTCACATCCTTCATGCTGTCACTGAGCATACGGACATTCCTTTTTGAGGGTCCACACTCAAAGGCGAATCACTTCCTGTGCCAAGTCTTTTTACCACCACCACAGTCTTTGGATAAAAAATGAAAGCTGGAGGAGATTGACAATGATAAAAATTCTCACATCATCAAAACGATACGAAGGAAGGATCAGTTTTTTTATTGGGCCGCACTGCCAAACTCTGAGTACACTTTCTCATTCTCTCCATTTTCTGGATTTATGGTTGGGAAAGGCCAATATGTGTGCAGTGTGAATGTGAGGCACAGTGACTGCTGTGCCTGCTTCTTTGTGGGGTGACTTTTTTTTTTTTTAAATGGGGTATACCCACTGTAGAAATTTCACGCAAAGAAAGGCTTCTCTGTCATTCCAAGACTCATATGATTTTTTTCTCCTCCTCCTCCTCGGCACTAAATTGCAACCCCCACCCGATTTTTTTGAACACTCATGAAGTAAGAGCAGAAAGCAAGAGGGAAGACGGATACACAGAGGCAAATAAAATTGTCATGAAATATTTAGAAGAGGGAGCTTTTTCCTTCCATTTCTCTCTTTTTCTGCTTCTTCTTCTTCTTCTTCTTCTTCTTCTTCTTCCTCCTATTCTCTCTCTCTCTCTCTCTCTCTCTCTCTCTCTCTCTCTCTCTCTCTCTCTCTCTCTCTCTCTCTGTCTTGTTGCGTTGCTGATTAAAATTTCGGTCTCTTAAACACCTCTGATAGTCCCAGTGAAAGCTGGTGCACTCATGAAATCCTGTTTACACTAGTAGGATAAATCACGCAATGTCTCCCTACTTACCATGCCCCCACCCCCTCCTAAACACACACTGACACACACACACATACACACACACACGCTTGCACGCTTGCACACTTGCACGCTTGCACATATACACACATGCACACAGGCACACATGCACACACACACACACGCACCCACACACACACACACACACACACACACACAGTTGATAAATGTCTAACGTAGATGAGGCAGCATTCTGTTGGGATAAATAAGACCGGCCCAGTCCCCCTGAGTGACATTGAAGAGGCTCTGTCTCTATAGAAACCACACAAACAGCCAGAGCTTATCAACATAATATATCGTCTAGCTGCTTGAGGAGCCTCAAACGGCTTCCTCCTCTAGCTCCTGGTGTTTAATAAGTGCTGAATCACACCCAGAGCTACCTTGCTGCTACCTTGCCTAGCGCACAGACACACACACACACACACACACACACACACACACACACACACACACAGGCATAAACAAGATGGCAATACCACCTAGGCTACTGTTAGTAAATAGAACAGAAACAAGGATGCTCCCTCACAACAACAGCAGAGAAGTACTCAGGTTCAACTGGTTCTTTTAGGTTTTTAAGCAGTGATGAAGAGAGTGCATCAGTCAGAATGATGCAGAAAATGGCAAGCAGACAAGAGACAAATAGCTTTGCACAGAGTTCTGTATTGTGTTCCACTCGAGGCAGCAGAAGTGGTAGAAATAGACTTTCTCATCATTGACTGAACACTCATAATACCAGCTGGATACAAGGATTTTACCAATAGGTTAAAAGGGTAAAGTTAAGCTATGCTTCGGAGCAGAAATTTAAGGGGGGCTCACTACTTCATTATAAGTAGACAGGGAGTAAGTTAGACAGAAAATGTGTTAGTTTTAGGGAGAAAGGCACAAACACGTATAATAGTTCCAGGATTTTACAAACCCATTGACTACCACTCACCTTCTCTGATGGAACCAAATATCTTAGCTGAATGGCATGTAATATAGTCAATATCCAGACGAACAAAGATATGGTGACATGTAGGCAGGGGCGTAACCAAAAATCAGAAAATGGGTGGGCCCAGAAAAAAACAGGTCGGCCTAGCCCAAAACACATAGGTTACAATTATTACTTAAACAGTCAATCAAACAAAAGGAGCCTTCTGATTGGGTGGGCCTGATTGACAAGTGGGTGGACGCAGGCCCACCCCAGCCCACCTGTGTCTACGCCTATGCGTGTAGGCAACTAAGCTATGTTGTATTAAAAAAATGTAATACATCAAGTTATGTCAGTGGGGACACATACTTACACCACAAACATAGATGAAGCCTGATTACAACATCCTTGGCCCTCCATTGCATGCAAGTGTAATAGAGAAAAAAGGGAGCAAAGCAGAATAAAGGCAGGAAAATACAGCACAACTCTCTCCCTCCCTCCCTCTCTCTCTCTCTCTCTCTCTCTCTCTCTCTCTCTGTTTCTCTTTTTTTGTCTCTCTTGTCCCCCCTCTAGCCACCCTGTGGTCTTATGTGGTGCACCACAAGACACTACTCAAACACTCTGAGCCTGAAGTGTCTCTGGTGCTAACTGCGAGAAAAGCTAAAACAGAGAATTGAGATGCCCAGTAGCGTCCCCTCACATGGTCCTGACATTAACAACGGCTTATGCCATCTCTTTGCCGCCCCCTCCTCTCTCCCCCTCTCTCTCTGTGTCTCACTCTTTGTCTCTGTTTGTCTGTCTGTCTCTGCCTCTCTCTCTCTCTCTCTCTCTCTCTCTGTGCCTCACTCTTTGTCTGTGTTTGTCTGTTTGTCTGTCTCTCTTTTTCTCTCTCTCTCTTTTCCCCCCTCTCTCTCTAGTCTCCTGCTGTTTCCCTGTGGTGTGCTACCCAGGGGTTCATTATTCTGTGTCACCAAATCCCCATGTCTAGAACTCAAGCCATCCCCTGTTTCAACAGGACCTTAAGAAACCCAGCGGCGAGCCAGACCAGTGCTGTGTGTGTGTGTGTGTGTGTGTGTGTGCGTGTGTGTGCGTGTGAGTCTGTGTGTGTGTAAGTTGGTGTGTGTGTGTATGTGTGTGTGTGAGTGGGTGGCTGTGTGTGTGTGTGTGTGTGTGTGAGTGTGTGTGTGTGTGTGTGTGTGTGTGTGTGTGTGTGTGTGTGTGTGTGTGTGTGTGTGTGTGTGTGTGTCTGGGTGTGTGTGTGTGTGCCTGTAGCCTTAATGCTGTTCTGCTGGGATATTAAGGAACCCATCTGTAAACCAGACCAGTGCCTAATCAAGGTATGTTTGTTTGGGTGTGTGTGCATGTTTGCGTGTGTGTGTGTGTGTGTGTGTGTGTGTGTGTGTGTCTGTTTCTGAGTGTGTGTGCATGTGTGTGTGTATGTGTGTGTGTGTGTGTGTGGCACATAGAGGTATGTGTGATCGTTTCTCGTCCTCCACCCCCTCCGGCTCTCCGGTCCCCAGGAGCTGCTCCTCTGCATACCTAAACACCCATCTGTGGCCTGTCTGTGCTGTTTACTCACCACTGCTTACGTATTTATTGTCTTTATCCCTATTCTCTACTCTCCCTCTCTCCCCATCCCTCTCTCCCTCTCCCTCTCCCTCTCTCCCCATCCCTCTTTCTCCCTCCCTCTCTCTGTCCCTGTCTCCATCTCCGCTCCTTTCCCTTCATGTCGCTGTCATAACCTTCCACTGTTATTACCCCTTTCTTGTATTTGAATCACTCCTGGTTCACTCATTTCATTTCCTCACTATCACCCCCCCCCCTCTTTGTGTGTCTTTTCTGCCTGTCTATCTCTCCCTTTTCTTTCCCTCTCACTCACTTACTCACTCATTCATTAACTTTCCTCCCTCTCCTCCTTCCTGCCTTTATTTCTCTCTCACACTAGCTTTGTTTACAGGGACACGTTTAATCCGATTAGAAACGGAATAACTAATCAATCGAAATAGAAAAGCACACAATAAACACCTTGACCGGAATAAAACTGTCTGATCCGATTAAAATTTTAATCGGATTGGAAGGGGTGATACAGCCGTTACAGCCGTAATCTATACTCTTAGTCCGATTGTTTCTAGTGGGGGTTCTACCACTTGTTTAGGTCCAACAAGACATCCATCCTTGACCTGCTATGTGTGTGTGACAGTGGCTATTCCAACATATTGTATCATTTGGATCAGATGATTGGATTAGATCTAGATATAATCTGATTGATTAGATTTCAATCAGAGAAAAAACTGTCCATGTAACTGTGGCTAATGACATTAAGTTTAACTCAATTAGCTTTATTGCCATGACAATTCAAATAGAAACAGTGTTGCCACATAACATATAGCATACAAACATAGAATATATATGTAAATCTGAAGGTAATCAGCATGTGATTTAAACATGAGCGGATTCACGCACATCGCATACACACATGCACACATGCACACATGCAAATTATAAACAAATGCACATTCATAGATACCCGCATGCACACGCACACACCCACACACACACACGCACACGCACACACACACACACACACACACACACACACACACACATACAAACACTCACATCTCTCTCTCTCTCTCTCTCTTTCTCTCTTTTATTATCTTCCTCTCTTTTCCCCTGTCCAGTGTTAACTGGTCTCTTTTTCTCTCCCCCCCCCTGTTCCATGCTATCTCTCCCTTCCTCTCAGTCTGTCTCCTCCTCTTGTTCTCCCCCTGTGGCCCCTATTACTGGGGATTGATGTGGACTGATACATGTCGCGCCTCTGGCCTGGTTCGCATGGCCCCTGCCATTGATCTTTTTACTTGCTCCTGGGCTGTGTGTGTGTGTGTGTGTGTGTGTGTGTGTGTGTGTGTGTGTGTGTGCGCGTGTGTGTGTGTGTGTGTGCGTGCTCAGCATGCATGTTTTATTTGTTTGTGTGTTTGGATGTCTGTGTGTGTGTCTCTCTCTGTTTTTTTCCTTCTCTGCATCTGTGTGTGTGGCTGTGTTTGTGTGTGTGCACGTGTGTGCATGCATGCGTGTGTCTTGTGCTGGCACCGCTGTTCCACAGATGACATCCTGACTAACTGCACACAACATGCCTTTGACCCTCCTGCTCCTGCTGCCATTGGTGGTATGACCTTGCAGGTTTCCTTCGTGTGTGTGTGTGTGTGTGTGTGTGTGTGTGTGTGTGTGTGTGTGTGTGTGTGTGTGTGTGTGTGTGTGTGCATGTGTGTGTGTGTGTCCTTTCATGCCAGCATGTGTTCTCTCTGAGAAGTTTGTGTGTGTGTTAGCATGTATGGCTTTGTATACTTGCATGGGTTACACTTCAGCAGCGAGACCACGACCGTATATGGTTTCGAGTGTAGGGCTGATTCCAATTGAATTTGTAAGAGGGTTTAAGAAAAACAAGCACAATACTAATGCCAGAGCTGTCATTACACAACCTTGAAACAAATCTGCTGTTCGACATTTAGAAAAAACAAAGTTTAGATTAGGATGTCAAAATTGTTTTTTTTTTCTTTTCTTATGTTGTTCTTGTTTAATTTAGATTGTGAAATGCTAAGCAAATAAAAGAGATAAGTACTCTCTGTTAACACTTTTTTGCCAGACTTGTCATTACAGTAAATTACTGGGGCTGTGTGACATTGGACAGCAATTTTCAGGCAAGGACATCACTGTGTGTTTTCTCTTCCCTTTGTTTTATTGTGCCCCAGCGCAAGTCTTTTCTCTTTTTTTTTCTGCACGCTAAGGTTACGATGGAGATTTAGAAGAAATGTTTTATGGTGTCATCTCTCACAAGTGCCTGCCACGGCGATGACTGATTTCTGTGAAAGTCCCGCTCTTCTCGCCCGCACTGGTGCTATGCTTCCTCGTCCTATCTCTGTTTGCGTCGCCACGGTTACCCGCTGTTGGCCACAGCTGACTTTGCTTTCTCACGAGCCATGACATCATTTGTTCTATCTCTCTCGTGTCCCATTAGGTCTTATCCGCCTCCCCCCAACACCCCCCCCAACACCCACCCAACCTTCAACACATGTGTTTGTTTGTTTTATTCACGTCCCCCGCCCAACAGCAGATGTTAGAACAACGCGTATATAACATTGACGCAACCTTGCGGCACCGTTTTTCCTTTACTATCTGGCATTGGGCCCTACACAGGAAACCCATCGCATTCTCAGCATCTCAGCCAATTGTGATAGATTTTTGTCAAATGGCTGTTGTATGTTAATGAAAAGGCACAGCGGTATAGCCTGGCTGTCGTTTAATTGCTGCTTAGCGTAATTAGACTGCAGCTCGGTTCACACAGCAGTGCGTGTGTGCGATAACTCAAGTGACAGCATCACCGTCCTTCATCTTTGCCAGCAGCTGCTCCATGAGGTGCATTTGCCTTTTTCAGGTGAGCTTCGACCTTGACGGAAAGTGATGGTGGTGGAATGGGGGTCTCACTGAAAGCCAATCTCAACCCCAACCCCCCCTCTACACAGACACAGACACACACACACACACACACACACACACACACACACACACATACCCTCTACAAACACACACACGCACACACACACACACAAAAACACACACACATACCCTCTACACACACACACACACACACACACACACACACACACAGACATACCCTCTACAAACACACACACACAGACACACAGACATACCCTCTACACACACACACACACACACACACACACATACCCTCTACACACACACACACACACACAAACACACACACACACACACACCCCAAGGCTACTGGTGCAGCTAGTGGTGGCGGCATTCATGAGTGAAGTTCATTTGGAATCTGCCAGTGTCCATGCTGCCTGTCTGCGGGGCCATCAAGTTGAATTAGGCGCCCTCTCTCCATCTCTCTCCCTCTCGCCGAGGGGAACAGAATGCTAACTCCTCTGTGCAACCGTGTATCAGTACAGTGTGTACCCGCTAGCCGCCCAGGGGACGGAGACGGTAATGAGGCACTAAATACGTGCCCGTCTGGCTTGAACAGGGGCATCAGACCTAATAAGTCTGTTAGGGTCTGTGAGACTCCTTCCCCTGACTGGGTGCTTCTGTTTATTTATTTATTTGTTTGTCTGTTTGTTTGTTTATTTATGTTTGTTTTTGTTTTTCTGTATCTTTTTTAAAAGCCAGGCACCAGAGGTTCCAGTCGTGGCCCGTCACAAACTGTACCCTAACAGAGTGCACTTAGAAATAAAGTACAGAGTGTGCATGTGAGTTGGTGGGGGGAGGGGAGGTCAAAAATCGCAATTTTTTGGAGTGTGTGGGGGGTCCGGGGGGGGGGGCACACTTCACCAGTAACTCACCAGAAAGGCAGGACAACGGGGGCCAAGGCACGCAGCTCGAGACCAGAGCACCGCTGAGCTTCTGGCTGTCTTCAGTGCAGGGAATAGATCTCAAATCCCTGAAGCATGTGTTTTTGTGATTGTTACGTGTGTAAATCAGTCTGTGTGTGTGTTTGTGTGTGTGTGTGTGTGTGTGTGTGTGTGTGTATAAGAGACAGAGAGAGAGAGAGAGAGAGAGAGAGAGAGAGAGAGAGAATCTGAGTGTTGTTATGTAAGTATGTGTATCTTCTCAATAGGGCAAATGTGTGTGAGCATGCATGTGTGTACATTGATGTATGTGTGCATACCGTCTGTTGATATATGTAAGTGTGTGTGTGTGTATGAGAGAGAGGGAAAAACAAAGAGGGAGAGAGAGAGTGAGGGATAGAAAGAGAGAGAGGGAGAATGTGTGTGTGTGTGAGTGTGTGTGCATGTATGTGTGTCTGAGTGTGTGTGCTTGCATGTGTGTGTGTGTCTACTTGCATGTGTGTGTGTGTGCTTGCATGGTGTGTGTGTATCTGTGTATGTGTGCATGTGTGCGTGTGTTGTAATGGTGTATGGATCACCATGCGTGAGCTGCGGGGTGTGTGGTGAGCCATTTCCTGTGCCCGTTGGCAGGGCAGTGCAGCAGATTGTGGGTATTATCGCGCCCGCTGTCCGCAGCCAGCATTCATGGCATGTAGTATTTTTATCACTGCGAGTCAGCCATTTCTCCGCTCTTCCACTCCTCCCCTTTCCTCTCCTTCACTCCTCTTCTCCTCTCTGCTCCACTGCTCTCCTCTCCACTCCCCCCTCTCCTCTCCTCTCCTCTCCTCTCCTCCTCTCCTGCTCTCTTCTTCATTTCTCTCCTTCTCTCCTCTCCTTTACTCTTCTCTCCTCTCCTCCTCTTCTCACCTCTCCTCTCCTCTTCTCCTTTCCTCTCCTCTCTCTCTCTTCTCTCTCCCACCTTTCCTGCTCTGTCCTCCAAGCCCTGTGGTGTCCCATGGCCATGGTCACATGACCAGAGTAGACCAGTCAATAGCATCCTCACATCTGGCCCTGTGTGGTTGCCAGAGCGATAGCTAGGCTAGGCTAGGCTAGCCATGCCCAGCTGTAGACACTGATACACAGGCAGAGGGCTCAGCTGTTCTCTTTTCATCTCTTTTATTTGTTTGGGTTGTTTCCATGTTCCATTCCTAGTCTAGATGTTTCTCTTCTTTCGCCCCTTCTCCTTCTGTCTCCTTCTCTCCTCCTTTCATCTTGTCTCTATCCCTCTTCTTCTGTCTTTCATCCCTCTCCTTCGCTCACTCTTTGTCTTACAGCCTATCTACTTTAATTATCATGTGGGTCTGCTAATAGGCCCTTCACTCACAGCAAGAAGACCATGCCTGTCTACTCAATCAATGCTGCAGCGTCTTAACTGCCTTCCTGTCCAAACATCTCTTTCTATTTCTTCTTCTTATTGCCCTCCTCAATTACTCTCTTTATTTGTCTTCTCTCTTTCTCTCTCTCTCTGTCTGTCTCTCTCTCGTCTTCATCATTTCATCATATTTCTATCTTCCTTTGCCATCTTCCCTCATATGTCTTCTCTTACTGCAATTTGCTTGTTTTTCTGTCTATTTTTTTCTTTCCTTTCTGACTGTTTATTCCTTTTTTTCCTGCTTCCTCATATCCATTCTTACCTCCTTCTGTCCCTCCACTTCTCTCTCTTCCTCTACTTCTCTCTCTTTTTCTTTCTCTGTCTACATCTATATTGATCTATCCCTCTATCCTCTCATTTCATTCTTTCTATTTCTGCTCTTCCTCCTCCTGAGACAGGAGTTGAGCTCAAGGGATCCAGGCTAGAGCTTCAGGAAAGTCTTGACTGTTTGTGCAGCGGCCTCTCAAACTGTGTGTGTGTGTGTGTGTGTGTGTGTGTGTGTCTGTATTTGTGTCTGTGTTTGTCTTTGTCTGGGTGTGTCTGTGTCTGTGTGTGCATCTGTGGCTGAATTGATCATGTCACACAGTGAGCTGGAGATAAAGTTTATTAATTTCTCAGTGTGTGTGTGTGTGTGTGTGTGTGTTTGTGCCATTGGCGTTAATGGCCTACCAGCGTTGAGTGAGACAGATGCAGGTGTTGCTATCGCAATCTGCTGAAATTACGTTTTCTGTGCTGATTGGAATCCGAGCAATCTTCTCTCCTCTCATTCTCTCTATCATTCTTGCTCTCTCCAAACGATCCTCTTTCACCCTGCCTTACTTTCTCCATCCATTTTTCTATGTTACTTCATTCTCTCCGTCTGTCTCTCTGTCTCTTACTCTTTCTCTTTCTTGTTAACTCTCTCCATTTCCATTTTCTCATTTTCCTCCTCTGCTTCTCTGTCTCTATTTCTCTGCCTATCTGCTCTCTATCTCTTTTTGTCCTCTTCTCACTCTCTCCATTTCCCGTGTTTCTTATTTTCCCTTCCTCACTGCCCCCTCTCTGTTCCTCAACTGTGTCCCTCTTAATTTCTTTCTCTTTCTCTTTTCCATTCTCTCTCTCTCTCCCTCTCTCTTTCTCTCTCTCTCCCTGTCTCTCATTCCCTTTCTTGCCTGGAGGAGCATTGTTTCTCTTTCCTTCCCTGGTCTTTATTTGTCAGCTGTTCTTGCGCTTGTTTTTTGGCTCAGAGGAAGTCTCTAGTGGTCCAGGAATCGCAGCATGTTGCATTCTACAGATTACAAAGTCAACAGGGGTGGGAGAGGGGGGGAGACAGACAGAAAGAGAGGCAAAGAGGCAGAGAGAGAGAGAGAGAGAGAGAGAGAGAGAGAGGGAGAAAAAGAGGAGAAGGGTAGATAGAGAAGAGAGGAGGAGAAAGAGAGAAAGAAAAGAAGGGAAAGAGAATAGGAGGAGTGAAATCTGTCAATAGGAGAATTCGAGAAGTCGCTGGGGGTGTGGAGGGGTAGTGTGTAGAAGGAGAGGAGGACAAAAAACAAAAGGGACTAACGTCACAGGGATGGAAGCTTAATTTAAGTCCTTTCCTAGTGTTAGTAAGCCAAGTATATATCATAGCTAGCACTTCTCTGGAGACAACCATACATTACAGCAAACTGACATTCAGCAACAAAGGCTTGGGTTGGTGTTTGACGTCTGTGGGGACATACCAGCGAGAGAGAGCTGCAATAGCTCATGGCTTGTGTAAAGGCTGAACGTTGCCATGTGGAATGGGGCCTCTTGTCTTGAATAATCAATTGGTTCTGATCAATTAGGGCTCTAATGTGTTGTGTGGTTTGGGGGGATTTCTTGTCTGGAATGATCCACCGCCATTGCAGTCTTGTAGACCAGTACAAGTGAGTGTGTATGGATTACACATGCAGAAAACTGAAGTCCCATAAGTTCCACAATCATCCAAAACACTCTGTGATGTCTTTACTGTTTCTGGGATGATACTGCAATGGACTCCAGTTGAAAACTTTCCCATAAGACCTGACACACCTTTGCAATGAATCCTGAGGCTGTGGATGTTCCACGTTTATAGCATCCAAGTATCCAAACAGTAATAACAAGCCTCTCGACTAGACAGAGCCCTAACATGCACTCGAGACAACAGTAGAATAAGTTAGCCTATGGGACATAGGCTTAGCCACGGGTAGGCTGGGGTGGGCCTGTGGCCACTCACTTGTCAATCAGGCCGACCCAGTCAGAAGGCCGTTTTTTGTTTGATTGGCTGTAATAATATTGTAATACTGTAATAATAGTAATCTATGTGTTTTGGGCTAGGCCTACCTGTTTTTTGCTGCCCCCCCCCACACACACACACACAGGATCTGTCATCTTAAGCTTTTTCAGGGGAAGGGGGCTAGGCCCACCTGATTTTTTTTAACCATTTTATGATTTCCACCTACGCCTCTGCTACAGGACACACACACACTGCCCTCACACAGCCTCATGCGCAGACGTATCCTCAAGCCTGTGAAGGCTGTGCTACGTGTGTCTACGCATGCTAATTCTCTGAACGCTTGAGGAGGCCCGAGAGGTGCTTAGGCCCTTCTTGAAATGTAGCATGAAATGGCTAGCAATTATGGTGCTGCTGCAAACTTTCTCCAGCGCCTCTGCCGCATCTGAAATCATTATGACATTATGATAATACTGTATGCTTACAGGAAAATGACACACTTGGTTAGCCGCTCATCCTTCAGTTGAGTCGGCGTCCAATAGTCTCTGTGTGTGTGGAGTGCTGTGGAGTCACCCGGGACGCTCCTAGCAAGAAGGCGTGTTTGCTAATTCATTAAAGTTTGCTGACAGCGCTGGAAATTAATAGCAAAACAAATTTATCAGAGGGCACATATGCATCCTCACATTTTTTAGATTCACAGGAGCCAAAAAGGACTTAAACTGAGGGGAAAATTGGGTGGTTTGTAAGAACCGTGAGGAGAAAGAGAGGATTTCATTTAAAGACCAAACAGATCAATTCAGATTCTGTATAATGCTTATGCAAAGAACAGTAGTTAATAATGTGTGTTTGTTTGTGTGTGTGTGTGTGCGTGCGTGCGTGTGTGTGCGTGCGTGTGTGTGTATTGCTGTTTAGGCACTAGATAATCCTCATGCTCGTCAACAACAGTGTACGTGTATGAATGTCCGTCCGTCCGTGTGTGTGTGTGTGTGTCTGTGTGTATTGCTGTTTAGACACTACGTAATCCTCATGCTCATCAACAACAGTGTATGTGTATTAATGTGTGTGTGACGTGTGTGTGTGTGTGTGTGTGTGTGTGTGTGTGTGTGTGTGTGTGTGTGTGTGTGTGTGTGTGTGTGTGTGTGTGTGTGTGCGACATCAAACAGCGGAGCTAATGCAAGCAGCAACAGTTAGTAAGTCTGTAATGTGTCAAGCAGGCAAGATTCTTCAGTGGGGCCAAAGCTGCTCTGAGTGGAGTCTAATGACTATCGTAATTAGATAGGAGGAGGATGGAAGGGGGAAAAGGGGTGTGTTACAACAATGTCCAGTGGGCACTGCATATGTGTGTGTGTGTGTGCATGTGTGTGTGTGTGTGTGTGTGTGTGTAAGATCATGTGATTAAGACACACTGCACTCTAAAGCTGAGTGTGTGTGTGTGTGTGTGTGTGTGTGTGTGTGTGTGTGTGTGTGTGTGTGTGTGTGTGTGTGTGTGTGTGTGAAAGAGCGAGAGAGAGAGTGTGGGTGTATGTGTGTATATATATGATCATGTGATTAAGACACAGTGCTGATCGAGACAAAATGAGAGTCCCCCTGGGGTCCTACACCTTACCCACCAGCCGTCCATCTCACCAGCAGCTAATGACACACACACACACAGCAATTTCAAAGTGTGTGTGTAGCGTGCACGTGGGTGTGTGTCTGCATGCCTTCATGCCTGCATGTGTGTGTGTTAGTGCATGTGTCTGTGTGTGTACACACTCACACCTATCTGTGTGGGCACATGTGTGTGTGTGTGTGTGTGTGTGTGATCATGTACGTGTGTGTGTTAATGTGTGTTAATGTTAATGTGTGAGTGCGTGTGAAAAGATGTGGAAGGGAGGCAGTGTGCTGATTGAGACCAGAAGAGGGTCTGTCATGGAGGAAGAGATAATGACATGCGCGCCCCACAGACAATCCGTTAAAAGGAAATCCATTAGTACTCACAGGGCTACAATACATGTCCACTTCATGGTAATGGATCACAGGGCTTTGGTTCTGGCCTCTGTGTGTGTGTGTGTGTGTGTGTGTGTGTGTGTGTGTGTGTGTGTGTGTGTGTATACGTACTGTATGTGTATGTGTATGTGTATGTGTGTGTGTGTGTGTGTGTGTGTGTGTGTGTGTGTGTGTGTGTGTGTGTGTGGTTTGCTCTAATGAGTCAGACTGATGATATTTCCTCTGTCTTGCTCCCAAGTGGCCATGGGGCAATTTTTGCATTTGCAAAAATGAGGTCAAATTTAGCATGAAGACAAAATAGCTGATTAGTTTTTTAAAACCCTCAAAAAAAGTCTTTTGCTAAGCAGTCGCTGGGCTGAAATCAAGGGGCTTAACCTCCGCAATGCTGTGAGGGGGAAGAGGGTGAGGATGACAGAACACATAGCCATAACCGTAGACAATTTTTCAGTCCCTGTAGTATGTCAATAGTTGAGACTACCTCCTGCAGTCTAATGTCCATTTAAGGACTGATCCATGGCACCCTGGATTAATGCTGTCCAAACCCCAGAGGCCTTTAGGAAGATTCGGAAAACACACAATGAACTGAATGAAATGAACACACAAACAAACGGTTGGCCTACACAAACAAAGGGGAGGAAAGAACAAGAAAACATGTCCATACAATCAAAAAATCTCTTGAGTATTAAGATAAAATGGGAAAATAGAAAATAAAAAATAAGAAGCACTTGGAAAACACTTTTAGAAGACTACAGTCTCACACCCTCTCATGTCTAAAGACAAATCATTATTTGTGTGAGCTCATGATGTGATAATATCAACAACATGAAATATTGTTGTAACTAGAAAAAAACTAGAGAAACTTAAAGAGAGACTTAAAACAACTCTGATTACCACCCTACACTAACCCATCGAAAACAACAGGAGCGTGCCAAGAATCCAGCAAGACTCTTATCATTTTATTCCAATATGGGGGGGAAGTACAGCCGTCTACAACTGTGACGTTGTTGAAAAATCCGTTGGTGTAAGGTTGTCATTAGGTGTCACATTCTTGTCGCCTTCACATTTTAAGTATTACATAACATTTTACCTCAGCATCAGTCTTTAGCAAAACACAAGCTAGCCTGTCATACTGTATCTACCCCCTCAACTCCTCTGAGTGAAACAGCTGTCATGTCACCAAGAACAAACTTTCTGGATGTTGTTTTTGGCCGTCATAATAAAGTGGCTACCACTTTTGACAGCTGTAGGGGTGTAATGAAGCAGAACAACAACTGACTGCGAGTGTGGGACACAGTGTTTAATTACAGCAGTTCGTTATTGTGGGAAGCACCCTTTCAAAAACAACAAAACAGAGTACCATATGCTTACAGGAGCAAACACAAAAGCTTCATTTTCAAAGTCCTTCAACAGTACACACAGACCGTCCATCTGTTTATTTCTACTAGCCTGCTATGTAGCAGACAAAAACAAGAAAACCACGACGTAAAACATCAGAATACATAAGTAGGCAAAAGTTACCTGGTAGGCTTTTGGGCTAAATGTAACTGGATGCGTAGCTACCTCCACTAGAATTTTGCAGTGTGCAAGAAAACCACACGAAGCTATCCAGTCATCGGAAGCCTATGACTTAGGCAGCTATGTTTTTTTTTACTTTTATGAGTGTTGTGATTGGCCAATGACATAGGCAGACAGACAGGATGATGCAGAAGTGGTAGGGGAGTAAAGTTGTGCAAAAATCTCAATTTGACCAAAAAATTACTTAGGCAATTATGCTATGAAGCTAACGATATGTAGAGGTTGCACACACAGAATTTGAAATTGAATATTTCTTTTACAGAAATTCTGCATTTGCAAAAAAGTATATGCCGTTTAGCTCCACTTTAGTCAATTAGGTAATTAAGAATAGTGGTTTGATAATGTAGACAATGATGTTATAAAATAATTGTTTTTCTATGCATGGCACCAAACTTTACTGAGCATGGGCTCTAGTGCTGTCTCTGCAAATGTCAACAAAAGCTGTGGTGCAGTGCGTAGGGCACCTGTACCATGAATGGGCAAGTACTTATGGGGACCCAGGTTTGAATCTGGCCTGTGTCATTTCCCAACCCTACCCCATCTCTCTCTCCACTCATTTCCTGTCACCATCTTCACTGTCCTATCACAAAAAAAAAAGCCCAAAAAATTTTGACAAAAGTGTAGGAAACATTACAAATCATAAGACTGTTAGACGGTCGACTGTGAGACTGTTCGTTTTATATGCTTTCCCACTGTTCAAGTTAAAGGTGACCCCGTTCCTCTGAAACAGAAGCCTGTGTTCTGGCATAGGAGGAGGAAACGCGACCTCAAAATGAATCACATCACCGGTAAGGGAAGAGGCTTTTTGGTGGTGGCATCTCTGCAGTGATTCAGTACACCTCCCACACATATCTTAAAAACACCAGCCTTCAGGTTTTTCATTGTTACACTCTCCCAGGTACACCAAAAGACCTTATGCAAAGCAAGTTGAAAGTGTCCTTAAAAAGTTGTTTTGGATATAGTAATTGCTTTTTCAATGAAGTGTGCAAACTAAATTACTTGGGAATAAAAACTTAAGCCTAAATGATAATCTGCATTTGCAAAACTGGGCAGGCCAAACTTGGGATCAGTTCTCATAGTATTGTCATGGGAGGAATGACAAACAGTGCGTGTGTCTGTGTGTGTGTGTGTGTGTGTGTGTGTGTGTGTGTGTGTGTGTGTGTGTGTCAATAGGCAATCTCCCATTATCTGCTAAATAAATGTCTCTCTCTCTCCCACTCGCTGTCTCTGTCTCTCTGTCTGTCTGTCTTTCTCTCTCTCTCTCTCTGATAGTGCTTAGTATGTGTATATTAAGTGTGTGTGTGTGTTTGTGTGTGTGTGTGTTCGTCACCGTGTCACACAGCAGCTGCGATGTGCTCATCGTGAGCAGAGCGTTATTACCCCTGAGGTTAATGAGGGTGTTCCCCTGCCGTCGGTCTGGAGCAGAGGGGGCTGCTGGGATACGGGAACAGGCTGTACCTCTCATACTCAGTCCCCCCCCACACACGCCCTGGTCACCACCCCCACACACGCACGCACATATACACAAACACACACACACACACACACAGCTCTGCATCACACACACATACACACACACAGCTCTCAGCACCCACCTCTGGGAGTCCTTGCAACAGCACCAAGTTTGAGGCACTCTCAGGGATTTTTGTACTTGTCTACTGAGTGAAGACATTTTGTTGCTGTTTCTAAGGTGTCTATAGTTGTGGTGACATTTTCAGTACATAGCCATATGGTGGATGCTAATTAATTAATTAATTAATTTGTCATTGATATCTGGTGTGCGTTTGTAGCGTCCACCTGAAGCTAGAGACCTTGTTTGATGTGTTTCTAAATTAGTCATTCATACCATGTGTCCAAGTACCATTGTACTTTCAGCTGTAGTTAATCATTTTATTTGCTGTCATCAATTTTAATGTTATGTTTACTGAAAACTGCTGTTTGTAATACAGGCCAGAAGCTTATATCCATCAGTTTGTGAAGCCAAACTTCATTCTGTTGTTAGCGCTTTGCCAACACTAGCTATTCCATAGGCTAATTATCTCCATTATAACTGAAGCAGTGTAGCTGACGGATAGATATTAATAAGGGTGCCTTTGCCTTGGCAAACTCCACTGTGGCTTGTGGCGGCTTCTTGATTAGATATCAGACGAGCTTGCTGTTAGTGCTAACTAATGCTGCTCTCTCCCTCTTCGTTTAGCTTAATCCGATCATGGCTCGTTCCCATGAAGCCTATCCCATGATGCACCAGATTAGCACCCACAATGTGTTCTGGGACGTTGCCCGCCCTGTGTGTGTGTGTGTGTGTGTGTGTGTGTGTGTGTGTGTGTGTGTGTGTGTGTGTGTGTGTGTGTGTAGCTCGGCCTGAGTGCTCAGGAGGCCTGCACAGAGGGAGAAGGAGGGATGGGAGAGTAAGTGTGAAACACAGAGAGAGTACAAGAAACAATGAATGGAAACTGGAAAAAATAATGTGAATAAAGTAAACAAAACAATGAAGAGAGACGGGGAGAAAAGAAGGCGGGTAAAACAAGGCATAAAGCTAACAAAAATAGCAGCTATTAGCCGATTAGTGAGAGACAGATAGAGGAAGAAAGAAGGAGAGGGGGATGAACTGAGAGCAGAAAGATGGAGATTGGAAGAGAGAGAAAGTGTATGAGCCAAATTCTCAGCCTGGGTTTTGGACAGGAAGCAACCCTGATATCCGGCAATAAGCTTTGGACTCCTCGAGGGTATGACCACTTGTGTGTGCATGCATCAGTTTGTGTGTGTGTGTGTGTGTGTGTGTGTGTGTGTGTATGTGTGTGCATATGTGAACATGTTTTTGAGGTCAGTGAGGTCAGTGAGTTTAAATTTGTGTGTGTGTGTGTGTGTGTGTGTGTGTGTGTGTGTGTGTGTGTGTGTGTGTGTGTGTGTTTAATGTGAATATTGGCGCATACCAAAATTTCACTGAAGTGAGCGCTAATCGTACGTTGGCACGCTGCTGGTGCTGCTGCCGGTTGGAGAACTGCAGTTCAGTCACATGACCGGCAGGATATGACATCATGAACTTTCTGAGTCTGCTGTTCCTTCTGCCTCAGTCAATGCAGCTCTGATAGAGATAGAGAGAGAGCCCAAATCTAACCTTCCCTCACAAACACATCTACATCAAACAGACAGACTGGCATTGACCCAGTTCTTCATCCCAAAACCCATCCATCTGCTGATGTCAGATACCTTTCAGTTCCTGTTTAACCTAATATCATAATTACACCATTATGTTCTAATGTATAGAAGTTCTGCATTAATGTAATCATTTTGGCAGTGGTGCTCGTGCTTTAATCGCTCTTTAAAAGTGAACCTGTGGGCAGGCCCGCTTCTGATGATCCTTACATTTCGGGTCCCACACTAATCACATTACCTCTCATATATCAGGGCCAGAACACTAGAACACTACACGCTGTTCCTGCTTCTGCCAGGCTCTCCTCTGTTCCCCCTCTCTCTTTCTCTTCTTCTTTCTCTCTCACTTCTCTCTCTCATGCTCTCTCCCCTTTCTCTCTCTCTCTCTCTCAGTCTCTCTCTTGCTCTCTCCCCTTTCTCTTTCTCTCTCTCTCTCTCTTGTTCTCTCCCCTTTCTCTCTGCTTGTCCCCCTCTCTTTCTCTTTCTTTCCCTCCCAGAGGAGAACACTCATCCCCCTTTTATTGTTTCTTTTTTTGTCCCCTCCTTATATATCGTCATCTATTTAGGTTGTCATATCATGTTCAAGCGTGACCTTCCAAAAAAGTATGCGGCAGGTTTTGACAAAACAAATCATAAGCCGTATAAAACCTTTATGTCATTGTATTTTTTAATTTAATTCTAGAAATAAGAGAGTTTACTGTGCAATGTATTTGAAAAGCCTTCCAGGTGTGAGCAGTGTTCCACTGAGAAACACAATTTCGCAATGGCAAGAAAAGAGAGAGAACATTTTTAAATATGTCAGCATATCTGTGAATTTGAACGGTGACACTATACAACTTTACCCTTCAGTCACCCATAGTTAACGCTAGCTACAAATTCTCTACAGTGTACTTGTTTTGATACATTTGTTGATTGATTAATTGGTTGACTGACTGACTGGTTGACTGATTGATGATTGATTGATTAAGCTGTTGTAAGTGGTGGAACCCACTTTGCTGAGGTACAACAAGTACCAGCTTGCCTGCCTGGCCCACTGGTTGGATGACCGCACGGCTGGCTGGCTGGTTGGCTGGACGTCTGGCTCCAATGCTCTGATGGGTCTATCGACTACAAATGGCCTCTAATAAGACACAGATGTGTCAGCAGAGTTCAGCGGAGAGAGTGTGTGTACAGTACAGCGCCAGCTCATTACCTCTCCTCCTCCTCCTCCTCCCCCCTTTTCTTCTCCTCCTTACACATGCACGCACACACACACACACACACACACACACACACACACACACATAGGGAGCCTCTGGCACTGGGGGGGGACCATGCACGCACAGTACAAGTGTGACTGCTCTTTGTCATGAGTAACTCCACTGCAAGCCTCCACGCCAGAGCACCCCGATGTTGCTCGTCGGTCGGGTTTATTGCATCAGCAGGGTTGCTTGTTGATTGGTGACAGAAGAAAAAGCAGATAGAAAAATAGGAAAACGAACAGAGGAAAAAGTAGATGAAGATGAAGGGAAAAAAAGAAGACAAAGATGATGATGATAATGATAATGATGATAATGATGATGACGACAATGATGAAAGAGCGGAAAAGTAAAAAGTGAATATGCCGGAGATTACAAAAGCCTGTGGAGAATTCGGGGCGAGAGAGAGAGAGAGAGAGAAAGTCGTCAACTAGGACCCAGAAGTGGGCCAGTACTGGGCCGGATCCATTTAATCCCTAATCAGTGGACTGCCAGAGTGCCAAGAGCAGTCTGGTGGCTGCAAACTCAATTACATCCAGAGAATATATGCCTGCGCCATTGTGTCATATTGTAAGTAGTAGTACTCCTCACACACACACTCACACAAAAACACACACAAAAACACACACACGCATATAGGCATGGCCAAATGCAGGGGCTGAAGTCTCAGATAATAGATGTGTGGACTGGGTCTCTCGTTCCCAGAAGATTACGCATTGAATTGGCTTAAGCTCAGCTTGACCAATCAGAACTCGGATGAAACGGTTCCCTCAGTCGAGGCAAGCTTTTTTTGTTTAGGAATCTATTTATTTATTTGTTTACTCCCCCCCCCCCTCTTTCTAATGGTCAAAACATAGCAGCAGGCGTATTATAACGTGTCTCACAGGGCACTGGGTTATTCCAGATTAGCTTAGTTAGCCAATGGACTGGGGGGGTGGGGATTGGGGGGGGGGTGTCTGCTAGTTACAGCAGTCTGCTTCGGCAGCCCTTCTGTGGGCCCTGAGTTACGTAAGCCCCCCGGTCGCTCACTCGCCTGCTCTCCTGCTCGCCTGCTTGCTCGGCTAATGTGCTGATTCAAATGTCTCAGCCCCTTCAGCCAGCATCGCTTCTTAATTAGTTCTGCAAAGCATTTTATCAACCTCCCCCCCTCTCTCTTCCTTACACCCAAAACACACACACACACGCACACACACATATACACACGCACACACACACACACTAAGCACAGGCACACGGACAGACTGACACACACACACACACACATACACACACACACACACACACATAGCCATGCCACATGCACATATGTATTTGCACAGTCCCGCACACACTCACACACAAATATTGACACATGGATACACACACACACACTCTCACAGGTGCGCAGAAATACACACTCAAACATAGACACCCATTAACACACATGCACACACACATGTGCACACAAACACACATGCACACATGCACACAAACTCTCATGCTTCCATAAGCCATGTGTTAAATCACTTAGCGTTACTGGTGCAGTTTTTAAGATGAATCAAAAATGATTTGCAGGTGTGTTCAAAACAAACCCATAATGACAAGATGTGTTTACTCCAAACCCAACCAACACCTGCATTCCCTCACCCTCATCACACACACACATTTTTACCTATGTTTGAAAGTCTTTTGGTATTTGTAGCCCTCGGGAAAACAGCTGTTAAATGAGAACTCTAGGCTTTCATTCTCACCAATGTCTTTTTTCAGTGATTACTCTTTTTTTATATGAATATAGTTATAAAACCCCTGAGGTACATATAAGAGGGTGTAACCTCCACAGAAACCACTTTCCACTTTGCCTAGAACTGCATTACTAGACTTCTAGACTTCTAGACTTTTAAACTTCTTCTCTACTCCAGGATGACATCACACTTTACTACAGTTTTCATGTGATGAGGAAAAATAAATAAATAAATAAATAAATAGTAAAGTTTACCTATTAAAATTAAGTTTGCCTATTTTTTGTTGGATCAATCAGAATTGAGTTTTGGTAAAATGGAGAGCTGATCGATGATACTGCATTTTAGCCTACGGCTGAGCAGTTTTAAAGTTCACAAGGAAGCAAACTTACTTACGTATTCCTACTGAGAGTATCCAGACTCTTTGCACTAAGTGAAACAGTTTGGTCCACCAGGCTAAAGCAGAGATTTACAGTATGGGAAAGACTGCATGTTTTGGATGACGTTGCAGTGTGTTGATCTATTTTAGTACACCCCCAAAAATGAACCACATTAACATTTTAAAAAAGTATATGAGATGCCCTTTAAAGAGAGACCAAAAGAACTTTTCTTTTGAAACAGTATTCCAGTATTTAGCACAGAAGGTCACACACACATTCTTTTACACACTCAAACAGATGGGCACACTAATACTCACACAAACTGTCACATAAAAGCCCCAAATGTTTTATATTTAGCATTTATGTAGACACATTTATTAAATTTTAACAACAAGAAGTTAATTAATATGGCAATCTGCTTGTTATTCATGTGATGTTGTTGTTCATAAGTACCTGAGTGCTTTGAGGAAGGGGATGGGCTGGGGCTGGGGATGGGGTGGGGGTGAGTGGTGTTGGGTACAGAAGCTCATTTATTTATTGACATGACAGCATATCGGGCTGCCCGTGTAAATTGGCTGTGTCAGAGAGAATGAAATATATCTGATTGTTAGCTATTAGAGTGTGTGTGGAGCCTGTGGGAGGGGCAGAGTAACGGCTGTTTGGCACTTCATAATTTACTACTCGCCTCAGATCGACGTCTCACTAGACGTCCATTAGGCCTGAACAACACTAAGCAGTAGTTATTGCCAGTTTTGTCTGCTTACTTCAATTTCAATTTTATGTACTGCTTTTTTGTCCCCTTAAACGTTCTATTAACTGAACGAAAATAAAACATCACACCAACCAACCAGCACGCAAATGAACACACATCCCACAAGGCACACATGCTTACAAGGAGTGAAGAAGTGTACAGCCGAGACTAAACATTAAAAAAAAAGTCTCTCCAAAGGGAGGAAAAACAACAACAAAAAAATCACAGAGGAATGTCTTTATTTAAAAACAAACAACTCTTCTACCAGAGAAGAAGACATAATAAAATACAGAAAATCAACTTAAGTGGAAAGCTAAACACACATGAAAAACATATTTCCCCCCCAACCGTATTACCAACAATGTCAACAAAAACAAGAGCAACAGAGAAGACTAGCTTAGCCAGCAAAGCCAAAAAAAGAAAAAAAGACGGCAGGGATGCATGCGACTGTGTCAGGCTGACATCCTGTGTGAGGGCAGGGCTCCAAGGCATGCTAGTCAAGGAAGTAGCATGAAGAGGGCTGACTTGGCAACAACCAAAATTTTACAAAGCACACATGTATACACACACATACACACACACACACACACACACACATTAACGAACATGGACATGGACATACACATACACGCGCAGGCACAGGCACAGGCAAATACACACATGCATACATGCACAAGGACACACACACACACACACACTCATGTGAGTGGACAAAAACTCACAGACACATGTACGCACATGGACACATGTGCAGACATATGCATACAAGCACTGGACCATTACACACACACACACACACACACACACACACACACACACACACACACACACACACACACACACACATACACACACACACACACACACACACACACACACACATACACACACATACTTACACATCAAAACACATGCACTGCAAAACCATACTCACACACCCACACACCCACACCCACAAATAAACAAAGTGCACAGCCACACACATACACTGCTGGTGGAGTGGAGTGATTTTGTTTTGGTGTGGCTGTTTTGGGGGTTCTGATAGGAAGGATTTATCTGATCTGCGATTGCGTTTGTGCTGACTGACAACACTGCTGTGTCAAGAGTTGTCTCTTTGCCAAGCTTTGCCAAGCAACACTTCCAGCCTAGCCTCCAAATGACATTTTTATTCTGCTCTCTTAGAGAGGGCTTTTTCTGTGTTTTTGTTGACTTTGTGTGCGAGCACTCTTGGGGGGGGAACTGAAAAGGGATTTAGAGGCTGCTAGCTGTCCTCAACAGCTATGCCCATTTTTACTACGTTTTTTTTCTCGCTGAGATAGTCTCTCTCTAAGCAAGCACACAAATATGTGAAAGAAACAAGACATGTTGTTGTTGCGCCCCACTAACTTCCCCTCTCCTCTATCTAGGGGGCAAATCAGGTGACATGCTTTGCGCTGGGTCTTGCATCAGACTAAGTCAAGCTGGGGGCTAAAAACAAAAGTTATTCTGCAACATCTCTCCCATCCCTCCAACTAATTTCACCCCCCCAGCAACAAGCACACACACACCCAAGAACCCTCAAGGGATCCAAGTTCATGCAAAATTGGCCTGATTTGCAAAGGGGATTGGCCTGGCCATGCAGCAGCGCCTTTGAGAACGTCCTTAGTCCTGTGTGTGTGTGTGTGTGTGTGTGTGTGTGTGTGTCTGATTGTGTGTGTGTGTGTGTGTGTGTGTGTGTGTGTGTGTGTGTGTGTGTGTGTGTGTGTGTGTGTGTGTGTGTGTGTGTGTATGTGTGTGTGTGTGTGTGTGTGTAATGTATAATGTATAATAGTGTGTGCTGATGACATTGGGGTGTGTAGGTCCTTTGGGGCGTGAAAGCTGGTGCCAAGGTACTCACTGAGTAATTTAAAAACAAATATCTTATACAGTTTGAAGTCTGTGCCGCAGCAGCAGCAGCCGCAGTAGTAGTACCAGCACGCTTCTCTGGCTCCTCTGTGTCTCCAAGTCCTCCTGTCACCTTGTTGTTTAGCTCTTGCTGCTTAAGCTCCGTGTTAGAAACTCCTGCGTCACCTCCGCGCAGCTTGGGGAGTCGGTTTAGATCCTGCCTCTTTATCACACCCACCCCATTAAGGGTTTTTTGGGCTTCCTGCTATCTCTGTGAGGGGTGGAGGGGTGGAGGGCGAGGGTGCGGGGGTGCGGGGGAGGACGATTAAAGTCATTTTTATCCTTTTCTGACACATTCCCTGCAATCCTGCTCCCCTCCTTTTGTCCAACAAGCTTTACTCTACTTAAAGACTTGCTTCCTTTCTCTCCCCCTTTCTTTTTCCTTGGTTTACTCTTCTCTGACTTTTTTCTCTCTCTCTCATTCTTTCTTATTCAGGCATTCTTTCTCCCTTTTCTTGCTTTCTCTCACTCTGCTAATCTTTTTCAGGCTTTCTTTCTCCTTTCTCTTGCTTCCTCTCTGACTCTGCTAATGACCCTTCCACCTCCACTTTTCTCTCCCTCTCTTTCAGTCTGTCTTTCTCTGCCCCTCTCTCTTTTTCAATCTTTTCTTTTTTGTCTTCCTCTCCCTTACAGTTTTTTCCTGGCATTCCTTCTCTGTCTCTGTCTCTCTGTCTCTGTCTCTCTCCCTCTCTCTGTCTCTGTCTCATTCTCTCTCTCTGTCTGTCTCTCTCTACCATTTCTCTCTGCCTCTCTCTCTCTCTTTCTCTCTCTCTCTTACTCTCCTGGGTTCTCCTTGCCTGTTTTTGCCAGCAGCAGGAGGTTGTTCACTTGACGCATTCCATAGCACATAGCGGCCGTACCCCAGGGTCAAGTCATTTCAATCCCTCATCATGCCTATGTATGAGAAGCAATGAGAGAGATTGGGGAGGGAGAGAGAGAGAGATGGAGGAAGAGAGAGAGAGACAGAGAACCAGAGTGGGAGAGAGAGAGAAGGAGAGGGAGGGGGAGAGAGGGGGGGGGGGGGAGAGGGGGGGAGAAGTGCAGTTAATGCCAGGGAGAGTGAGGGGATATAGGTGTGTGTGTGTGTGTGTGTGTGTGTGTGTGTGTGTGTGTGTGTGTGTGTGTGTGTGTGTGTTTGCATGTGTGTGAGGCCCAAAAATCATTTCCTCTAGTGTGATTGTATTTCTCTGGCCCCATCCAGTAAAGTTTTATCACGTCGGTGGACCGGGGAAAAGCAGTGTAGGAGACGAGTGTCCCACGCGTGCCATGCAAGTGGACAGTGCAGTGGCAGACCTGCTATCAATATGAAACAGACGAGGAGTGAGCAGAGGAGAAACCTGGGGGCAGAAAATAACAGTGTAAAAACATGTGGCCTGGAAATGATGGCTGGATGGATGAACGGATGGATAGATGGAATGTTGGAGTTCAGTACTGAAACTCTATACACCTTCGGGAATGTGCTGAACTTTGGCCATTAATAGTGCACATTCAGCTGAAAGGTCAGGTATTTTTGGTGTTTCTTAACATCAGCTGTCCCTGTGCTGGTAGACCAAATCAGCTGAATTTTCACTTTACAAAGGGCCAGGGTTGCACACTAATAATACCCAGGGCCTCACGATCTGCACACATGTCAATTCTCTAACACAAGTTACACCACACTCTCATCATTCTTACACCACATGTGCACAGGATTCAAACACTAACCAACACAAAATTTGCATCAGTAAGGCAACTTTAATTCCACATTTTCAATATTGCAGGTTTTACACAAATCTAAATATGCATTAAATAATATGAAATTCAAAAATATTAACACATTTTTTCCCTATGTTTTGGCTCTAATAATAGTGCATGTTCAGCGAAAGGTGAATGCCCAACACATCAGCCGTCCTCCTGTTCATGCTGCTGGACTGAATCAGCTGAATTTCCCTTTTCAAAGGCCAGGTTGCGCACTAATAATACCCAGTGCCTCACTCACGCTATCTGTTGTCTCAAGCTGTGGCTCCTGCAGATAGTGTGAGGTGGCTGTTAGTCAGAGTTTCTCTCCTAACTGATAACTGAGGTGTTTTGCTAGTAATTGCTGCCATGTGTGAGCTGTTTTCCCTCAGATTCGCTGACGGCTATTAGAAGGCATTTCCCCTCCAAAGTTTGGCCCGCATGCTCATATATAGACTGAGCAGATGTTTACCAAGATAGTTCGGAACCCGTCAGATGGATGGTTTGTATCCTGCCCCTGAGCCAGTACCAAGTTTCGTAACAAGCTAAAGAAATGAGATGTTTTTTTGACATGACCATCCCCCAAATACCCACCCAAGTAGTCTGAGACTGGTGAGATGTTTAAGAAGAGATTGTAACTTTTACCAGATGCTAAGTAACATATCCCAGAGGCCGACCAAATATTTATCATTCCACTTTAACACCAATCAGATGTGTAGCATCACACTCTAAATACCAATCCAATATTTAGTTGTCCCACTCTAGAGAAAATACAAAATTAAGGCCCAGTCAGGTGTTTTGATGACTGTAGAACATATCAAAGGTTGTGGGATGGATCACAGGAGTGTGAGTGTTGATGCGAATTTAACAATCTTCAATGTAAACTTACTCCATCTACAAATGGCCACAGCCCTCATGGGTTCACCTCAGTCCATCAGACATGGCATCTTCTGTTTATTCCCCCATCAACTGTGTTCTGGATGTACTTTTGAGTGTGTGTGTGTCTGTGTGTGTGTGTGTGTGTGGGGGGGGGGCGGGGGGTGGTAATGGAGAGAGAGTAGATGTAAGATGCATGAGTATGTGTGTGTGTGTTGTGTGTGTACAGCACAATACCACATATTGACCCGGCTGCATTCTAGTGCTTCAACTCTTGGTGCCCATCATTTCCTCTCCCCTGTTTCCTTTTACTCTTTCACTCCTCTCCTCATCTATCCATCCATCCATCCATCCATCTGTCCATCTGTCTTTAGCTCCCACTCAGAGAGACGAACAAAGACTGATAAAGACAGTAAGACTGACAAGGATAAATGGGAGGAGAAGGTAAGATAGAGGGCGATAAAGAGACAAAGAAGGGGGAGAGAGAGGAAGAAAAAAAATGGTAGACACTTAAAGACATGGAGAGAGATAGATAGAGAGACCGAGCACAGAGTGAGTGAAAAAGAGAGAGAGAGAGAGAGAGAGATGGTGGGGAGAGAGAGAGAGAGAGGGAGATAAGGAGAGAGGGAGAAGCCAGAGACAGATTGGACGTCTCCTCTGTTAGCCCCACTCTCCTGTGCTAACAGCTTGCTCTGCTTCCCCACCTTCATCAGTACAGGCTCCGTGGAGAGGGTCCTGCCAATCACCAGCCACCCACTGTTCCCTTCCCTTTCCTCCAGTCTGCAGGCGTGCATGGGGGAATAGCCTGCTCCACTCCTGCATCACTAGGACCCTGTGACAGGTTCTGCCAGCCACTACCCGCACTGGGAAAAAAAAAGGTGTGCTTGTGTGTGTGTGTGTGTGTGTGTGTGTGTGTGTGTGTGTGTGTGTGTGTGTGTGCGTGTGTGTGTGTGTGTGTGTGTATGTGTATGTGTGTGAATGTGTCTGAGAGACAGACAGACAGTGAGAGAAAGCTTGTGTCAGTGTATGTGTGCATGTCTGAATAGGCAAATGAGTGCATGTGTGTATGTGTGTGTGTAACAGTGTGTAATTGCTTGAGTGTGCAGCTACGTGTGTGTATAGGTGTGTGTGTGTGTGTGTGTGTGCGAGAGAGAGAGAGAGAGAGAGAGAGAGAGAGAGAGAGTGTGTGTGTGTGTGTGTGTGTCTGAGTGTGTTAAGATTGGGTGTGTGCCTTGCCTGTGTGGCTGTCACCCCCATCAAGTGCTCAGGAGGAAGATGGCTAAGCAGCACAGGCTGTTAAAGGTGCTCACTAGATATGTTTGCCTTCCAATTTCCTGCCAGAAAATGTGCTTTGGACACAACTCCACTTTTTTCCCCATTAAAGAAAGTTTGATACGGCCCCCCTCTGCACAGCCACCCAGAACTGTTAGCACAGATGGGACACAAGTCCAGAGTGAAAGTTAAAAAAAAATGAGGTAAAAAAAATGTCCGAACTTTCTTGATGTTAAATATCTGCTGAATTTAGTTTTGATTGACTGGAGGCAATGGGTGGGTAGCACCTCAGGAAAAAGTTTTTAAACCATTTTTTTTTTTTTTTTTGTGGAACTGTCAAGACTCAGCACTTCTCAGACTTCAGTGTTCATCTATGTTTATGTCTCTCTGTCATCCCTTATGTGACAATCTTCCATCCCTCTACTCCTCCCTTTTCTCATTTTCATTTCATTCCTGGTTCCTTTCTCATCAACAGCCTAGCAGTCGAGATTGGTTTTTGTGGTCAGTGTTGTGGTCAGCATAGCATTTGCATAATATCTGCATGTTATCTGTAAAGGTTTTTATGACCTGGAGGTCAAACATGTGTGTACAAATTTCTGTTTTATTTATTTAATCAAATTTGTGTTTGATTTAATTAAAATGATGATTGGCACTTTAATTAAGCTTTGTGTGCTACCTCCATTTCACTTGTGGTTGCTTTCTCATCGGCACAGCAGCCTAGCAGTCAAGATTGTTTTTTTTGCGGTCAGAGTTGTGGTCAGCATAACATTTGCATCATATCTGAAAAAAAAGCTTTGTGGCCTGGACTCAAACATGTGTGTAGAAATTTGTGTTTGAGTAATTTGAATTGACAATTGGCTCCCCAGTGGAGCTTTGTGCAGTGCTGAGATACTCACAAAGGCCATTTTTGGCTGGAGTACACTTGAGTACGGATCGTCAGAACAGAACCCTCGTCTCCTGTGGGCTTTTGCAGTCCAATCCGTATCTCACATGCATTTCCTCCTCCTCATCCTCCTTTTTCTCCTCCTCCGTGTTTTTTGGTGTTCTCTGTTCTCTTGACAGTGATGTTATTTTGGGTCGTGAGAGAAGTCCAGCAGCCCCATTTTGCATTCACATCAGGCACTAAGCTTCTTGAAAAGAGCAAAGGGAGAGAGAGAGAGAAGGAGAGAGTGAGAGAGACTGACAGAAGAAGAGACGGAGAGTCTGGGAAAGAGAGAGAGAGAGAGAGAGGAGAGGGTGCTTTGTATAGCGTCATGTTTGATCTCCACTGGCGCGTGGACACCATGCCAACTCTAGACAACGTTTATCCTGCACTACTGTCTGAAGAGTTGCATTTGAGTACTGCTTTGTTCGTCTCAGGATAGTAAATTACGCCCTGTTACACCCCCCTACACACACACACACACACACA